>JAMPIV010007434.1:0-230000 GCA_024509875.1 Oreohelix idahoensis | reverse complement strand
AGTAAAGCTGCGATATCTGCATTTTTCGGCCGGCACATCCGACTTCAGCATGGCATTTTTTGGAACCGGGTTTGCCTTCCCACTTCGATCCCTACTCTCTCAGCCAGACTGCAGTGATGCAGTCTGTTTCCAGGACCACCACTTGGTAAAGTGTATGAGTATATTGAATTCTTGTGGTTTTGCTAGTGAGTTGACTGATAGTTTTCAGACTTAGTGTATGTTTGTCCTTATTTCACGTGGAGTGAACGTTTGTCAGGTTATAGTTAGCGGAAATTGGTATTTTGGGGTTAATGAACCGAATTAAATCAGATGAATGAATGTGGACTTATTATTGAATACATTAAGAGAAGACAGATGATGCAATTGTCTAAGCAGAGATGTACAAACGTGACTATGTTTTAAGTCATGTAGTAAAGATATGCAAAGTGAGTCAGGTCGTATTCGTTCTCACAGAGTACAGTAAAAGCGAGTTTGAGTTCACTTGTCATACACGAAGAAGTTGGAGCTGCTGTCTGAAATGTACAGAAGTACATTAAATTATAAAAGAAGACAAAGAATACGAGAAACTGAGTGGCTATTTAGTAACGTTGAGTTCTGAACCAGTTGGATTGCTTGTAGCCGCTAGTAATTGTTCAGGGTTGTCTCATACTGTTCATTGAAGGGAATCAGAAAGAATGTTCGCATAAGTAACTTAAAGACTATCATCTCATCTCAACCCATAACCCGTCATGGGTCGTAGGGGTGCCATGGTGGAAGCATCAGCAGACAGGGTCCTCCACTGCTCTCTATTCTCAGCAATGCGTACAAGTGTGGAGAAACCGTGTCCTGCCCATTCTTTGATGTTATCAGCCCAGGATTTTCTTTGCCTTCCTCTTCTCCGTTTACCTTCGACTGTTCCCTGGAGGATCGTTTTCGAAAGGGAGTCATGACGAGTTACATGCCCAAACCAGGCAAGCTTTCGACGTTTCACTATTGACAAAAGTGGTTCTTGGTGGCCTGCATAGGTGTTTATCTTCTCTCTAACATAGACATTTGTTTTGTGCTCTTTATAGCAAATGCGCAAAATTCTTCTATAACATTTATGCTCGAAAGCCTGAATCCTTCGCTCCGTATCTGCAGTGAGTGTCCAGCCCTCACACCCATACAAGAGAATAGATAATACAAGTGATTTGTATAATTTGATCTTCACAGGAAAACTGATGTTACTTTTCCAGATCACTATAGTAACGGGTTTAGTCTTGGTGATAACTGCATTAACAATGATTGAGACTTAAGTGGACTTTATCTTCTTCTCATCGCCTTTAGTTCCCGGGAGGGGGCGGGGGGGGGGAGCCTCTGAGGAGATAAAGAAAGAATAGAACCGCTGTTCCCCCTGGCGTGTCGTAAAAGGCTTCTAATATAGGGCTGTGCACGGGCTTGGCTGTTGTGGGACCAGTCTACTAGAAGTTTACCTCAACACATATCACTGATGACTTGCAAACGATAACAGCACGAATCAAGGACATAATACAATAACAAACGCTTGATATAACAGATATATTCACATACTTCATGGGGAACAATATAATTCAACAGTTGATTGTTATGTTCAGTTAGTATCCCTGGCTTTCTTCACAATACATTTCAACTTTCATTGGTCCTTAGCCGATAAATGAAAAAGCATTCAGTGCCCATCACGCCTGGCGGCGTCTTGTAGGGCATCAACAAATTGTCTCCACTTTGCTCGGTCAGCTGCCATCATTCGTGGTGGTGCCCCAGTTCTGGTTCATGATTAGCATTTCTGCCTCCACAGTTCTCTGTCAGGTGGCATTTGGCCATCCTTGCTTCCGCTTTCCTTCTGTAGTCCATAGCATGACACTTCTGATGGTGGTGTCAGGGTCTCTTCTGGGGATGTGGTCAACCCAATTCCAACGTCTACCCGCTATGATGGTGCGCATGCCTTCTTGGTAGCTCTGATTTAACAGTTCTTGGTTGGTGATGGTGTTCGGCTAGAAAATTCCAAGGATTTTCATTAGGCAGGTCTTATAGAAAGAAGACAATTTGGACATTTCCTTTTTTTTTTTTAACTCTTCAGCATTCTGCACCGTACAGAAGTACAGAAATTACGCAGCTCTCACATATTTATAACTTAGTGTTCGTACTGTACTGGGAATATTTTTCACATGTTGTTTAGGTTGACAAAGGCAATTCTCGCTTTACTCCTTCAGCTACTGATATCTTTGCTTGTTCCGCCATCTGGTGTTACTATGCTTGCTACGCCATCTATTGTTACTATGCTTGTTCCGCCATCTGGTGTTACTATGCTTGTTCCGCCATCTGGTGTTACTATGCTTGTTCCGCAATCTGGTGTTACTATGCTTGTTCCGCCATCTGGTGTTACTATGCTTGTTCCGCCATCTGGTGTTACTATGCTTGTTCCGCCATCTGGTGTTACTATGCTTGTTCCGCCATCTGGTGTTACTATGCTTGTTCCGCCATCTGGTGCTACTATGCATGTTCCGCCATCGGGTGTTACTATGCTTGTTCCGCCATCGGGTGTTACTATGCTTGTTCCTCCATCTGGTGTTACTATGCTTGTTCCTCCATCTGGTGTTACTATGCTTGTTCCTCCATCTGGTGTTACTATGCTTGTTCCTCCATCTGGTGTTACTATGCTTGTTCCTCCATCTGGTGTTACTATGCTTGTTCCTCCATCTGGTGTTACTATGCTTGTTCCTCCATCTGGTGTTACTATGCTTGTTCCCCATCTGGTGTTACTATGCTTGTTCCTCCATCTGGTGTTACTATGCTTGTTCCTCCATCTGGTGTTACTATGCTTGTTCCTCCATCTGGTGTTACTATGCTTGTTCCTCCATCTGGTGTTACTATGCTTGTTCCTCCATCTGGTGTTACTATGCTTGTTCCTCCATCTGGTGTTACTATGCTTGTTCCTCCATCTGGTGTTACTATGCTTGTTCCTCCATCTGGTGTTACTATGCTTGTTCCTCCATCTGGTGTTACTATGCTTGTTCCTCCATCTGGTGTTACTATGCTTGTTCCTCCATCTGGTGTTACTATGCTCGTTCCACCATCTGGTGTTACTATGCTCGTTGCGCCATCTGGTGTTACTATGCTCGTTCCGCCATCTGGTGTTACTATGCTCGTTCCGCCATCTGGTGTTACCATGCTCGTTCCGCCATCTGGTGTTACTATGCTTGTTCCTCCATCTGGTGTTACTATGCTTGTTCCTCCATCTGGTGTTACTATGCTTGTTCCTCCATCTGGTGTTACTATGCTTGTTCCTCCATCTGGTGTTACTATGCTTGTTCCTCCATCTGGTGTTACTATGCTTGTTCCTCTATCTGGTGTTACTATACTTGTTCCTCCATCTGGTGTTACTATGCTTGTTCCTCCATCTGGTGTTACTATGCTTGTTCCTCCATCTGGTGTTACTATGCTTGTTCCTCCATCTGGTGTTACTATGCTTGTTCCGCCATCTGGTGTTACTATGCTTGTTCCGCCATCTGGTGTTACTATGCTCGTTCCACCATCTGGTGTTACTATGCTCGTTGCGCCATCTGGTGTTACTATGCTCGTTCCGCCATCTGGTGTTACTATGCTCGTTCCGCCATCTGGTGTTACCATGCTCGTTCCGCCATCTGGTGTTACTATGCTTGTTCCGCCATCTGGTGTTACTATGCTTGTTCCGCCATCTGGTGCTACTATGCATGTTCCGCCATCGGGTGTTACTATGCTTGTTCCGCCATCGGGTGTTACTATGCTTGTTCCGCCATCTGGTGTTACTATGCTTGTTCCGCCATCTGGTGTTACTATGCTTGTTCCGCCATCTGGTGTTACTATGCTTGTTCCACCATCTGGTGTTACTATGCTTGTTCCACCATCTGGTGTTACTATGCTTGTTCCGCCATCTGGTGTTACTATGCTTGTTCCGCCATCTGGTGTTACTATGCTTGTTCCGCCATCTGGTGTTACTATGCTTGTTCCGCCATCTGGTGTTACTATGCTTGTTCCGCCATCTGGTGTTACTATGCTTGTTCCGCCATCTGGTGTTACTATGCTTGTTCCGCCATCTGGTGTTACTATGCTCGTTCCACCATCTGGTGTTACTATGCTCGTTGCGCCATCTGGTGTTACTATGCTTGTTCCGCCATCTGGTGTTACTATGCTTGTTCCGCCATCTGGTGTTACTATGCTTGTTCCGCCATCTGGTGTTACTATGCTCGTTCCACCATCTGGTGTTACTATGCTCGTTGCGCCATCTGGTGTTACTATGCTCGTTCCGCCATCTGGTGTTACTATGCTCGTTCCGCCATCTGGTGTTACCATGCTCGTTCCGCCATCTGGTGTTACTATGCTTGTTCCGCCATCTGGTGTTACTATGCTTGTTCCGCCATCTGGTGTTACTATGCTTGTTCCTCCATCTGGTGTTACTATGCTTGTTCCTCCATCTGGTGTTACTATACTTGTTCCTCCATCTGGTGTTACTATACTTGTTCCTCTATCTGGTGTTACTATACTTGTTCCTCCATCTGGTGTTACTATGCTTGTTCCTCCATCTGGTGTTACTATGCTTGTTCCTCCATCTGGTGTTACTATGCTTGTTCCTCCATCTGGTGTTACTATGCTTGTTCCTCCATCTGGTGTTACTATGCTTGTTCCTCCATCTGGTGTTACTATGCTTGTTCCTCCATCTGGTGTTACTATGCTTGTTCCTCCATCTGGTGTTACTATGCTTGTTCCTCCATCTGGTGTTACTATGCTTGTTCCTCCATCTGGTGTTACTATGCTTGTTCCTCCATCTGGTGTTACTATGCTTGTTCCTCCATCTGGTGTTACTATGCTTGTTCCACCATCTGGTGTTACTATGCTTGTTCCGCCATCTGGTGTTACTATGCTTGTTCCGCCATCTGGTGTTACTATGCTTGTTCCACCATCTGGTGTTACTATGCTTGTTCCGCCATCTGGTGTTACTATGCTTGTTCCGCCATCTGGTGTTACTATGCTTGTTCCGCAATCTGGTGTTACTATGCTTGTTCCGCCATCTGGTGTTACTATGCTTGTTCCGCCATCTGGTGTTACTATGCTTGTTCCCCCATCTGGTGTTACTATGCTTGTTCCGCCATCTGGTGTTACTATGCTTTCTTCAGTATGCAAATGTGTTTGTATTTTCCAGTTCTTGGTCCCTTATAGTTACGGGTGCAGGATTTCTTACGTTTAGTGTCATGACTTCTGTCTTCTTGAGATTCATGTTTAGTCCCACCTATTGGCTATGTTTATTCGGTCTGTTTTTTCTTGGAAGTGTTGATGTGAGTGTGCGAATAGTGCAATGTCATCTGCGTATTCTAGGTCCTCCAGTGTACAGAATGTTGTTCATCTTATTCTTTTAGAGGCATCCGCTATTCTCTGGTGCAGCACCCAGTCTGTGACAGTTAAAAGCAGAGTGGCTGATAAAGGGCATCCCTATCGCACTCCTGTTTTCACCTCAAATGTTAGGTTGCTGTGCCCAACACTGCATGTGAAATTAACATACCGACTTTTCCTCTAGGGACATCCGCTGTTCACTGGCGCATCACCCAGTCAATGGCTGTTAAAAACAGAGTGGTTGAAAAGGGGTATCCCTGTCGCACTCCTGTTTTCACCTCAAATGTTAGGCTGCTCTGCCCAACACTGCATGTGAAATTAGCATACATACTTTTAATGATGGAAACCATGCACTTATGTATTCCATAGGCCCTCAGTCTTTCCCATAGCTGTCCATGTGTATGCTGTCAAATGCCTTTTCAAAGTCAACAAAATTTATATACAGCTCCTTCTGCCATTTTGAATACTTCTCTATTATGCTACTGAGGGTGAATATGTGATCACACATTCTCTGTTTCTTCTGAATCCTGCATGTTCTTTTCTCATTTTATGGTCTAGTGCTCTTAAATTTTTTTGAATAATTATTCTGCCCAATTTTTTGTTGGGAACTGATACGAGAGTTATTCCAACGTCTACCCGCTATGATGGTGCGCATGCCTTCTTGGTAGCTCTGAGTTAACAGTTCTTGGTTGGTGATGGTGTTCGGGAAGTCAGGCACTTGTTGCAGTCAGTGAGGTCACCTTTCTCTGACAATTAAACAATTATTCCTTTGTTTCACTCCACTGATGTAGTCTCTGTTTGCCAGATTTGTGCAAATAATGCTTCTAATAGCTCTACCGCTAAGACAGGATCTGTTTTAAATGTCTCTGCATTTAGGTTGTCATGGCCTGGAGCTTTTTCGTTCTTCAACCCTTTGATAGCTGTGATGATTTCTTCCCTACGTGAAATATCTGTATTTTATATCTAGATCATTTTCAGCCTCTAGAATGTCCAATTGCAACTCTGGATGTGCTTTATTTAAGTGTTTCTCTGAAGTGTTCTGCCCATATTGTTTCTTGCCCCTGTTCTGTGGTGATGATATTTCTGTTCTTGACTAATACAGTATTGTAAAAAAAAAAAAGGTAAAGGATCCCGTTACACGCCCATTGAGGCATTTTGGGAATGCTAGCACATTCACATCAACACATCTAGGAAAAAACGGATAGACTTAATAAGTATAGCCAGCAGGTGGGCTTGAACATCAACCTTAAGAAGACAGAGGTCTTGAAGCTCAATGTGAGCAACCCTGAGCCCATATCAGTAAGGAATCAGCAACTGCAACAGACAGATGCCTTCACATACCTAGGATGCATAGTAACACCAGACGGTGGAGCAAGCAAAGACATCAACAACAGAATGAACAAAGCAAGAACAGCCTTCTTTAGTCTAAACAATATCTGGAAGTCCTCTCAGTACAGCACAAGCACAAAATTAGGATTATATCAGAGCTGTGTGCTTTCTGTGCTTCTCTATGGCGCGGAGAGCTGGAGAGTTACAGAGAAGGAAATGTCGAAATTGTCCTCTTTTCACACAACATGCCTATGAAAATTTCTCCGAATCTTTTGACCGAATACCATCACCAACCAAGATCTGCTTACTCGGAGCAAGCAAGAGGACATGCACACCATCATAGCTGGCAGACGCTGGAGCTGGGTTGGCCATGTCCTCAGAAGAGACCCCGATGCCATCACAAGATCAGCTATGCTATGGACCCCTGAAGGAACGAAAGAGAGGCCGACCAAAAACAACCTGGCGGAGGACTGTGGAGGCTGAGATGCAAAGAATGAACCAGAGTTGGGGCCCAGTACGAAGGATGGCCGCCGACCGAGCAAAATGGAATCAATTTGTTGTTGCTCTACAAGACGCCACCAGGCGAAATGGCCACTGACTGCTTTGACGGTCGGCGGCTAAGGATCAAAGAAGAAAAGAAGAAAGAAGCACTTATAAATATCGTCTGTCGTTAATCGTTTTTTTTTTATTGTCCTCGCCTGTTAGTTTAGCCATAAGGTATAAACAATAGTCACTTACTATAAAACACAAAATGAAATAAACGTGAATCCCATTCGGTCACTATCGTCGCGCTTAACACTTAATCAGTCAACTAAACCGTATCTTCTGTGTAATAAAGCGGATGATGGAAATTACATTCTAACTGCACCTCTGGTACACAAATAGCTACGCGTTATTTTCCACTGGTTCTAACACCTAGAAAATCACAGTGAATTTAAGATGATAAAACTTAGCACATTAAATCACGTAAATGCTAATTTCTATTACCACAAATCAGAAATGAAAATCCCCACGAAACTATTAACACATCTATTCACAATGGTTCTAGATATAACGTGCTTAGATTATCCAAAATTCTGAGCGACAACTGTTTAGTGAGTTTGAGGAACCACTGTTTATATATATTCATTTGGCTCGCTGATCCCTAATGGTGTTAATTTCGCATTAACATGCGAACTATGAGAATTCAGAAACTGTGGCCCAGGTGAAAGGTCCTCTGAGCCGGCCACTATTTCTCTCGTCGGGCGCTATTTGATCAACATCAAAAGGCCCTCTTTACGATAACGGGGTTTCTTTCAAAATCGCTCGCGTCTCGAGATGAAATGCTAATCGACGTCAGAGATTTCTCCCGTACCTGAAGATCAAAGGGTTAAGTGTTTATCACACGTGCGATCCGTCCGATGTCTAATAAATGACAGATCAGCTCGCGTGAGAAACTCCGGTAAACAAACCAGATTAGCTCCCCGTTAGGACTGGCAAGTCGCTGAAGTTGGTAATTTGTCTGTTTGTTTACGTCTCAAGAAAAAGAGTCGTGGATTAAAAGTGAGTAATGCAATCTGTCAAATGTTTGACTTTGCCAACGAATCCTTGAACTACAGCGTGGTCACGGAATTCTGTCGGATACTGTAGGCTATATTTCCATTATACGTCACAATTACACATTAACGAAATCTGTTGATAGTACTAAAAGGCAGTCCATGTTCTCGAATACCCAGGATAAGTAAGGCAGAGTGTGACCAATGATCACGTGGAGAAGAGAACTGGATACAGATATATATGGGATGAAGAAGATATGGAAAAACCTTGAGCTGATGGCACGTGACAGGAAGACCTGGTATACGTTTACTGTATGCTCCTTTGGGACCTGATGATGATGATGTTGATAATCGTCTTGATGATGATGAGAATAGTGGTGATGATGATGATAATACTCTAATCCAAGGTGGTCCAACTTATCCTATTCCGAGGTCCACATTAACAAAACGTTTAAAGTTCCCGAGCCATTCAGGATAAAAAATTATATAAAATAAAAGCTCCGTGAAAGATGGATGAAAATCAAAGAGTGTGAAATTTAAAAAAAAAAAACAATAAAAATTACAATTAGCATGGAATTTCTATGGACATTTTTATTTTAGTTTATTCTTACTTCCTAATGGCATGTTTGGGAAGGTTGGGTGTGGATTTTCTGTAACCCGAGTCTCGATATCAATGTCAATCAACCGGTTTCGGATGCTGACTGCTGGCAGTAAAACATTGCTTTTCACGAGACATTTTGAGTATAATCTCAAAGTACTAGTTATACAACATAATTATAATATCATAGTATTAGTTATACAACATAATTATAATCTCAAAGTATTAGTTATACAACATAATTATAATCTCATAGTATTAGTTATACAACATAATTATAACCTCAAAGTATTAGTTATGCAACATAGTTATAATCTCAAAGTATTAGTTAAACAACATAATTATAATCTCAAAGTATTAGTTATACCACATAATTATAATATCAAAGTACTAGTTATACAACATAATTATAATCTCATAGTATTAGTTATACAACACAATTATAATCTCAAAGTATTATTTATACAACATAGTTATAATCTCAAAGTATTAGTTATACAACATAATTATAATCTCAAAGTATTAGTTATACCATATAATTATAATCTCAAAGTATTAGTTATACAACATAATTATAATCTCAAAGTATTAGTTATACAACATAAATAAAATCTCACATTATTAGTTATACCACATAATTAAAGAAATATTTTTTGAATGAGCGCGGGTCACAAAACAATTTTACGTGGGCCAGTTGGAATTACAGTTGGACCACGGTCCTCTGTTCAGATTATTGAGTTGTAATCCTATTTTACAGTAGGTTGAGCCACTTAACTGAGCAGTACCAGGTATGAGCACTGTGGTGGATTTGATGTTAAGAAGTGTTGCTGTTATGTACTCTAGTGAACTGCATGAAGTCAGCTGTGAAGGTTCCTGATTATAACCATTTTTGGGGTGAGTTATCAGGAGACCTTTCTGCTACCACCTTACGACCTCAAACAGACTTATTCTTGACTATAATGTATGATGACTACGTCTAATGTCTATGGTTATGACTATGTAGTGTAATGTTGCATTAACCAATTAAACATACAAACAATTATTTTATTATCCAACACCACACAACAGTACTACGACAATAACATACAAACTACACTTTAAAAGACTATCTTTAGTAAGTCAGTGGTTGAATTTTAGGTAAAATTAATTATCTTACAATTTATTTTCCTGACTCTATTTGTTTTGAATCAGGAATGACAATCAAATTGAAATCAAAGGAATTATTTACATCAATTGCATATCACAATGGATCTTCTGTCCATACATACAAATGTTATTATAATATATGTGTGTAGTTGTAGTTTTCTACTTGAGGGTAATACTGGTATATGATGATAGGTTGTTGGTTAACATCACCCCCTATTCTTTATTTCTTTTTTCGTTTAACACTTTCTGAATCTTTAATTCATATGCCCAGTCTTTATTATAAACTATATAGTCTTATAGGTTGAGCTGCCAGGTGCCGAACAGGCACTTATCTTGAAAGAATAACACAGGTAGATCGTTCCTTCTGTTCGCTGGACAATCGGTTACACTCCCTGAAAGGCAATGGCAACCAGCGTGTGTCCAAATAATCGACCAATGTCAGGAATCGAACAGTTCTCAAGAGCTTGGTACCACATTAACGTCAGTACCAAAAACCCTGAAATAAGAAGGTTATGCGTCCTTCTTTATACCAAGTATACAATAATATTCCATAGCTAAGTACAGGCACATACAAATAAACGAATAGGGTCAGCTCTTTATGACAACCTAATACACCATTATATTTTGATGTGACAATGTATACCAGCATTCCTCTCCCCTAATGGTTACGACGCCTCTGCAATTCCATCAGTAATCTTCTTCCATGCCATAGGATAGGTGTTATGCTCCTTGATGACAATCATATATAATCTTGTAGTTCTACACCTCTCTGATAGTCTATCATATAATGGATCAATCTCTAGGCTCTGCCTAAGTCTGCCATAGGCCCACTTACTTACAGTCGTATGTTAGTATCTCACATTCAAACTTTATTTTAAATAAAATTGTTAATAAAGTCAATCTTACCACAAATGTCAATGAATATTACACACAAGCAACGATGACTGGCAGATCTGGCCCAAGTTTATCACTGCCCTGTCCAGAAGGTTATAATATTTGTATTTAGAATTACACTTCTGCTCTCATCGTCTCGTGGCAAGATTTTTTGTGCAAATGGCGTCCTATCCTAACACTTTTTCCTCAATATCAACTAAGCTGGCCAATAGAAGCAGACGGCTATGAATTTTAAATCGAACTTTAAAAAAACAATTCCCAAAAACTACTATGTTTACTACTGCAAATATATTTTTAGTTTTAGGTCAACCAATCCAAACTAGTCTTTCTTTAAACTACAGCCAATCAAATTCTTGGTAACTTTTAGTCCTTATTTTACCCAAAGCTTTTTTCAAAATATGTTATGAAAAAAAAAGCAGGCTTGACCCATTTTCGTCAGTCCGTCTTACAATACATAGTATTATTGCTAATATCTTGATTATTTATTGTACTAGTGTACAACTGATACCATATCATTGCTCAGGAGATCATAAGGCATCCGAATATATAATTTTTATGGCCCTATGTATTATGGTTCAGAATTCCATATTTTTTTCTATGTTAGTCTTTCACATCTAGAAACTACCACTTGTTCACTTCTTTTACAACTATTTTCAAACTAAATACGAGACGTGTCCGTAATATGTTAGAATTACGTCATTCCTTATAAGAGCTAAGGTTGTTTACATGACCAAATTGACGAACATTTTTTAGTTTTGTATCGTAATTTTGGGAATCGCACAAGGCTATGTCGCTCGAGTTGGCTTTTGTGAAATCAACGCGAGACTGCGTTCTCTAGGTTCTGTCTTTCTATCCCTTTTCTTTTAATCTTTTATTCTATCACTCATTCGTCTTGAACTTGCACAAGTGTTACATTTAATCTCAAGGACGAATTTCGAAAAGACAGTATCTTTCATTCGGCTATAAGGCTTATCAAAATCGCATACCGGCTGGCGTGGAGAAGAAGATGCTGGACTCAAATTTTATTTTCTATCTTATTTTTGACTTTATGCTCTAGAATATTCTCTAATTTAGCTATTGTATTGAGAATATCGTCACAAGCACATATTAGCATACCAAGATCTACTTATAATTTTTTCAGTGACGATACGGTCTGCCAAAATACAATTTTTCATTGTAGCTTTTACAGATTTTTAACTGTAGATAATAAAATAACTGCGCATAAGTATCAAATAAATAAATCATTTAAGGCAAACAAAATTGTTTATTGATTAAAGTCAATATGCTTTACAAATTGCAAAGGAAAAAATAATTACATTAATAAGAATAAATCCAAGCCAACATATAATATTGCTGAACATCTACCGTACTTCAAAGATGCCCAACATATAAAGAACAGAGAACGTGCAAATGGCCATCACCGGGACCATTCCTGGAAAACTCAATGGAGACACAAATAGCCTTGAGCTGACCACTTTTTTCTTTGAAAATATTCAAGTAGACATATGATAATGTACGAAGAAGAAGAAGAAGATGTAATATTTAAGTACTGGTACCATAACTGATGTGTATTTTCAGACTTTTACATTACTGACTCTAATAAAGGTAGTAGTTAGCTCAATGTTTTTGACATCTACAAACAGTTTTTCATGGAGAGAAGTGGGTTGTTGCCATATACCACACCGTCCTCTGCTGTAAGTTGGGCAGGACTGGAGAAGATGTTCGGCTGTCATGGGGCTGGTGCCACAAGAGCAGAGGTCTGTTGGACCAATCCTGTACTTGTGAAATAGATAGTACCTCAGCCAGTTGTGACCAGCAATAACACGGACTTAATAAATGCAAAGATGATTTGCACTGCATATCAACTAAGTACTCAAATTTTGAAACGAAAATAATTATACCTTTAATAATAAGATTTAATTAAAGAAATCGTTTTTTTTTTTAACGAAAAACTTTCATATACAAGGCGAGCCACCTGAAATCTCTGAGCGCTTCATCAGTGGACCGCGATCGGAGACTTGCCCACCCCTCTCCAAACCGAAAGTTGATTAAACTGTATTCTAGACTAAAACATCTAGATCGACTTCTCCCTGAGCTGTACTTTGATTCACAGGTTGAATGACTTGTTCCCTGACTGACTAGACGATTGGGACGTACATAGTCGCCTCTTGAGCTGTATTCCAGACTGACTGAGCTGTATTCTGACTGAGCTGTATTCTGACTGAGAATTGAACAATCTGCTCTAACTAGATAAATAAATAAATAGTCGCATTAGTGGTTGCGTCTTTAAATTGTCTGGGTCGTTCCCGGGTCCTATTCTTCTTCTTCTTTGATCCTTAGCCGCCGACCGTCAAAGCAGTCAGTGGCCATCACGCCTAGTGGCGTCTTGTAGGGCAACAACAAATTGATTCCACTTTGCTCGGTCGGCGGCCATCCTTCGTACAGTGCTCCAACTCTGGTTCATTCTTTGCATCTCAGCCTCCACAGTCCTCCGCCAGGTTGTTTTTGGTCGGCCTCTCTTTCGTTTTCCTTCAGGGGTCCAAAGCATAGCTGTTCTTGTGATGGCATCGGGGTCTCTTCTGAGGACATGGCCAACCCAGTTCCAGCGTCTGCCAGCTATGATGGTGTGCATGTCCTGTTGCTTGCTCCGAGTAAGCAGATCTTGGTTGGTGATGGTATTCGGCCAAAAGATTCGGTGAATTTTTCTTAGGCCCCGGGTCCTATATACTGTAGTTATTTGGTTGTCAGGAGTATGACTTCAGCCAATGAAGCGCTTTTAAGGGAGTGCAAAACTGGCTGTGCGTTCTTTCGCGTTTTACTTTCATAGAAAGGAGACGGCACCGTTTGGAAGGTCCTCGGTTCTGTTCCCGGTAAGCGTATCACTTACATTTTAGTTCTATTCTCTAATCTCCTCCTTTATGTGCAACGAATACCTGTTAGTTACCTAAATCTTTTCATGTATTCATTTATCTAACGGTTCTCTAACGTAGTGGTGAGTACGCCTAGCGACGGACTGAGTATTGGGAATTTTTGGCGCTGCACAAGAGCCCGCAGCTTGGAATTAGTACTCAGGAGCCAATGACCTGTTTGTCCCAGGACCCCTAGCACCGTCAGTCCGCCACTGGTTAAGCTTTAGTCTAGCGAACTGATGAACAAAAGATCCTTTCCTTCAAGTTCCTAAATTATACGTGAATTTGATCACCACTTTCTTTATTTGCTTATATCTTAATTGTTCTCCTACATCATGATCGAGTCTTGCGTGTTGCGAGAAGTACGGCAAAAACCAATAACTTTGTGCCTATCTCTCCCTCACCTTTTCTGATGTACTCTTACAAGATGATCCATTTATGAGATAAACCTTAGCAACTTTACGGAAATTCGGCAAACGTATTCATTATCTTCAGAAATATAGTATCACCAACAGACCGATAGTAAAGACTAGAAAAAAATAATAATAGAACTTTAAATTACGTCTTTGGCTGTGTTCCAGCAGTCTCAACATTGATAGATGTATCTTTCGAGTGCATAGTTGAATTCAGTCAAGTCTTTGATAATCTTTCACTCTTCATCATCTTTTTCCCCACTTTGACGCGTGTCTTCTCCTCTGCTCAATACTTATTTTCAAGACATCCCTTCCTGCTTAGTATTTTGTTCTTGTTTCAGTGTTATCTTGTTTTCTAATGTTCGGTTTTAACTTGGGACTATCCCGTTGTCTTATTTATCTTCAAGTCTTTTTTTTTCTATGCCCCATATTCCTCTTTGTGTGCCGTCTGCATTTATCTAGTTATCTTTTTGTTTTCAATATTTATCCTTTCTTTCTTTCCTTCTTTTCTTTTTCTTCTTCCCTTACCTGTATTGATTTTTGTTTCTGTTCACGTTATGTTATTTTTTTTTTTTTTTTTGTTTAATCGCCTCGTTTTAATCTTTTGAACCATTTATCCATATGCAATGTATGATTGGAATAGTAGTTAGAGAGCTTGCCGATAGTGCAAAGTTACCAGGTTCCGGGTTCGCAACCTGGTTGCATCTCATTCCAGTCTACCCAACCGTAAATGGGTACTTCACTCTGCTCTTGATTTAGCGAAGGCAAAGGCAACGAGGTAGGGAACTAACGTTATAAATTTGGACCTAGTATGAAGTGTCTAATACAGGGGTTGGCAACCAGTCAATCTCGATCCACCGTTAGTCCAGTGGAGGATTTGATATATCTTTAGGTGACAGCAGGGGAAGGTGGAAGAAAAACTTTTAAAACTAGGCTAATTTTGTACTAGACCTCCCCTACCAGGAATTTAAAATCGGAGTCGATCCTTGGGATCGAAGGTACTTTTTTTCTGCAATTAAAATTCTCGAGCTGGCTACTTAATATATTCGTGAATTGTATGAGATAGGAACGTGATTTTTTTCTATGTGAGTTTCAACATTCCCCCTTTCTTTAACATTACACACATGCACGCTCACAAACACACTCAGACACTGCTTCACAAATATATGTATAGATGGGGAGCCGCGGTGGCATAGTGGTTAGTGCACTGGCTTTCTAGCTCAGTGGTCTATGGTTCGATCCCCAGATGAGGTGGGATTTTTTTTAGGCCACAAACGGCTCCTGAGTCGACCCAGCCCCAATTGGGTACCAGAGCAACTCTGGGAAGGTAAAGGCGGCCGGCGTGATGCTGACCACATCACCCCTAGTGTGCCGATGGTCAAGAAAATATGGGCCTAACACCATATTCCCAACATGCCTCAATGGGCGTGTAATGGGATCCTTTACCTTTACCCTATATATGTATATATTTAGAGGGCTCAAAAGTTCCTGGGTTGCCGACCCTTGCTCTAATACTTCACCTCCAAACGGCAGTAACTGCTATGTGATGTAAAGGTGGTGCCATAGTAGATACTATCATTGGGGAGTGAAATGTTAGTGACTTTACTATACCAGGTCCAGCATCGAGAGGTGGGGTGAACTGTTACTTTCTTCGCTGCCTTTTACTTCCCCAACTGAAGAGCAAAGTCAGGTATCCAATTACAGATGGGTAGACTGGAACGTGTCGATACCGTGAACCGAACCCGGCTTCCTTGCCTCGAAAGACCAGCACCCTAACAACTCTGTCAATCTGACGCTCCTGTGGGACGTACCTCTGCCTATTTTTTAATACATACCCTCCCATTGAATCTCTTCCATTTGTCTTATTTTTAACTATCTTATGTCTTTTAAGCATCCATCTATTTGTCTGCAGCCCTTGGATTTAGTCAGAGCTGAAGACAACAAGGCATTTGGTATGGTCCGGTCTAATCTTGACATCCCATTAACGTTACAAGCCGTGAGCATCATTCTCCTGGCCACTTGCGATTGCGAAGATTTTTCTGTTGCCACATGGAATTTAAGTTTCAGCTGTCTGGTTCATTTTAATATACGTTTTCAATTTACGTCACGTTTTTCTGTTCAGATCGCAGTTATTGACCTGTTGCCACCCGCATTTTTCTCAGACACGGCTTCACAATTTCATTTGGTGGAACTTTGATAGAAAGACCGACAGACAGGCGGACAGAAAGAAAGAAAGAACGAAAGAAAGGAAGAAAGAAAAAAGAAAGAAAGAAAAAAAAAAAAAAAAAGAAAGAAAGACAGACAGAAAGAAAGAAGGATAGAAAGAAAGAAAGACAAACAGACAGACAGGCAGACAGAAAGACAGACAGACAGAAAGAAAAAAAGAATGAATGAAAAACAGACAGACAGGAAGAAAGAAAGAAAGAAAGAAAGAGAGAAAGAGAAAGAAAGAAAGAAAGAAAAAGAAAGAAAGAAAGAAAGAAAGAAAGAGAAAGAAAGAGAAAGAAAGAAAGAGAAAGAAAGAAAGAAAGAAAGAAAGAAAGAAAGAAAAGAAAGAAAGATAAAAAGAGAGAGAAAGAAAGACAGACAGACAGAAAGAAAGAAGAAAGGAAGAAGACAGACAGACAGACAGACAGACAGACAGACAGACAGAAAGAAAGAAAGAAAGAAAGAAAGAAAGAAAGAAAGAAAGAAAGAAAGAAAGAAAGAAAGAAGAAAGAAAGAAAGAAAGAAAAAAGAAAGAAAGAAAAAAGAAAGAAAGAAGGATAGAAAGAAAGAAAGACAAACAGACAGACAGGCAAACAGAAAGACAGACAGGCAGAAAGAAAGAAAAAAAGAATGAATGAAAAACAGACAGACAGAAAGAAAGAAAGAAAGAAAGAAAGAAAGAAAGAAAGAAAGAAAGAAAGAAAGAAAGAAAGAAAGAAAGAAAGAAAGAAAGAAAGAAAGAAAGAAAGAAAGAAAGAAAGATCACCGGCGCTATTTAATATCTATACAGCAAAAGTTGCCACCATCCAACCAACTGGGTTGGGACGAACACTGATATTCGCTGATGATATACTCATTTACAGATCTGGCTCTGACCGAAATTGTTAATAGCATACAAGGGACACTACAGGAGGTGTCTATATGGTGCGAGGAAACTGGCTCCAAAGTCAATCCTGTCACGCATTGCCTCCCCTGCTTTGCAGTAGTAGTCCAACAGTGACCATAACTCAAGAGTATCTACTATTAGCTTCCAAGGTATGTACCTGCGCGCAAGATTACTCTTGGCAGAGATGTAGATAGAATATTAATGACACTTCTACTTTAAAGGAGCATTCACAAGATATTCCCAGAAGTCAAGAACAAAAGCTGCTTAGGGCTGAGCAATTTGTTAACTTATTATCTTGTCCGTCGGTTTTTGTAAAGGATTTGAGCAATGGTTTAGCCCGTTCAAGCCCCCAGTTGGTGTAATCCAACGAAATCCCTCTTATAATGTATAGTTCTGTTTAGTGTAAATATATGTCTAAGTATTTATATATAGATTAGCTATTCTGGCTCATACGTTTGCTTTCATACATATTACTGAATCAACTATTATTTTTCAGTTTTAAAAACAACAGGTAACAAATTTAATAGTGAAGTAGTCTTTAACAGGTTAAAATAAATATGGAAAGATTAGTGGAATTTTGATGGTTATAAAGTTCTCGTCATCGAGATGAAGGTGGAATTTTAACTTTATACTTAAAGTTTAACTGAAATGTCCTTTTTGCTGGTGCTTTTTAGTTAGCACTTAGCTTGTATGAGTGAGTCCTGCAGCTGTGGTTCATCAATTCTGTGATGACAAAAGCCTTCTCCACACTCTCTTCCACTGTAGGCTGTTATGTTGGATGCTTTTCTCTCACACTAGTGGCGTTAGTACCACAAATCGTCTGATGGCTTGTGTCAAGTGCTTAGCTGTGAGTGTACATTGACAAATATATATATATGTTACATTATACAAGGAGCGACAAACATGGCTCGTTATTCACAACTAATGTTAACTCACTAAACTCCAAAACGTAGGTACGATATCCGACGACTTTAAGTCACAAACTTGAGCATAACACAATAACACAGGCAGACTGCCGCTTTGGCCAAGAATCATAAGAAATGCCCAATGTGTGAGGTGCATAATTGGAACATCATCCAATAGAACTAATTTCACTATCGCTCAATATACTTTCTCGCTCCTGTCTCTCTCTCGAATGCCTTCCCACATATGACCCTTTTCACACCTGACCAGTCTTCACCACCACTTTGTTCACAACAACTCAGTCATGCCCGTGAACTCGACACTAGTGTTTACTGCTACTAATGCATTCATGCCCACAGTCAAACTTAACATTCACTCACTTCAACTCATAACTTACATAAATACCTCTAGCTCCCTACGGAGCATGAGTACCGAAATTCATTCTATAAACCGTTAGTGACATCCACCCTCCCTCTCCAAGTGAAAAACATAGTTTTTCACTGGATGGGTGGTAGATATCAGGAACCAAACCATCCAAAACATATGATTACATGTGTGGGCAAAATCTATTGCATCAGTGTGAAAATATGCCATTTACAAATAATCAATAATAACATGCTGAACAAAACAAAACCAATTACAATAGAACCGAGTTGCTAGAAAAAAACAACTGCAACCGTGTAGCAAAAATGATGCAACTCTAATTACACACACAAAAATAAGGTGATAAACATTACATTAATTTCATCAAATTCTACCATACCGGAGAATATCTATTCTATAAACCTGTACTGGATACACAACATACCATCATAACATAGCTTATACAAAAATCATGCAGAATACAGTTGACAATACAATACTCATGTGAAGGTATCAGATACTACAATGGAAAGGGTGGTAAAAAAAAAAACACCCATTTACTAAAAGTAAGTTTTCATAATCTCGATAAAGAATCTGCAAGAACATTTAATTTACCCTGAATGGGAAAAACATGAATGGGAAGTTGTACTGTTGTAGCAACAACGACCACCTTGTCAAACGCGAATTTGATGATCTAGATGACTTAAGAAAAGTCAATGGACAATGGTCCCTTTCCAGCACAAAATGAGATCCTAACAAATACCTACAGTGTTTGGAAACAGCCCAAATAATAGCTAAACAGTCTCTCTCTATAGTGGCATATCGCGTTTCAGCCGGAAGCAACTTCCTGCTGACATACATGACAGGATGTAGAAACCCATCATGTTCCTGCATAAGACACGCATCGATGCTCACTGCAGAAGCATCAGTCCTCAGTACAAAGGGCTTAGCCAAGTCTGGCAGTAGAAGAATGGTCTTGCTGGAGAATACTGTCGTAGATTTTATTGAGATAGGTTGAAGATGTTTAAGGTCCCGTCTGAGCAGAGGTGATAATGGTGAACTATGTGAGAATAAGGGGTAAGAAATAGCTTTATTTGTCCACAAGGGGGTGAGGGTGTAAGAGAAAGGACAGTCTCTGGATTGAGTAATTGCTCTAATCCCAGCCTATCTCACGACAATATTTAACTAGACTTACTTTCTCTCCTGGTACATATATATCAGTTACACTTCACTTACATATACACAATTCTGTGACATAATACGTACAGACGTGAACCATGCTATGGATAATATATACTGGGCAGGGGTTTGACCAACACGATAAGTTAGGTTTATTATGTTTATTATCTTAAAGAAATCACATACAACAATATTATCTATCAGAACGTATAGTTTACAGACATAAAAAAATGCAAGAAAATTTATTAACCCAATAGGCTCTCCTCTATTGCAAAGGAATCCCAAAGTAGATCCTGACAGAGGTAATTAACCCAAAAGATTACAGTTAATAATAATATATATGGATAGACGATAAAGTAAAAGAACCAAGTCTCTAGTTAATCTATCCTGAAACAAAGAAGACAAGAAAATGATATAACAGTATTTGCGAACCCGAAAAGACTGAAGTGAGTATAATGATTATACAAAATATGAAATATTCATTTTCTCTTTCTTACAGTCTGTCGGTCTGTGGCCACAAGTAATCAGCAATCACACTTACCTACTACTCTTTAACACATCTGTGTATCTTTGACATATTTCAGGGTGGTGCTATCCAAGGGACCCCAGTTCCTCCAAGAATGATTAATTTTTCCTAATGGGGAACGTCCGCTTAAATAATGCTAATATTATGTGTCAAAAAGTTCACGTCAGGTAGTGCAGGTAAATATATATTGCGATCAAAATGTTCACCATGGGCAGCACACAGATGTCCGATATTTAAGGAAAATGTCTGGTGGGTACACTGTTAGAAAACCAATAAGGATAAGGAATGGATCTCCTATCTGTTTTTATCTCTCACTCGGGGGTTGGGTGCCGGTTATGGACCCAAGTATTCCTTTTTCTGGATAAATCCACTTGAGAAAAGAAAAAAAAAACTACGATAGTCAATATTCTGGAAACAATGTTTATATATATATAGATATTTGGCCACCACAGGCGAATCAGATTTGCTGTGAACAATCTGGGTAATTTCTTGTCCAGTTCTGATTTTTATATTCTTTAAAATGTTTATTTGTGGGGACTTTCTCTCTGTAAGAAAACCACAAGAGAACCGCACAGGTCCAAATCTAGGACCCAATAATATTTTAAGAATGTTTCTGGGGCTACTCAGACCACTAGATCACAGGGTTGATCGCCTAGATGTAGAAAAAACAAAAATTTTAACAATGATATCATTATTATATTCTACACTCGTTAGGTAAGACCTCTAGATCACTCCAGTATTAAATTATATTTAAAACCCACAAAACTTTAGTAATTCATAAAATTACGCATGATGAATAAAAGTATATTTATCTCTAATTATCAGTCTCCTAGCGTATATTAATTAATTTAAAGCGTCTCTTACTGGGGGAATAGCAAGAAATTAAATTTACTTATTACAGCTGGAACTATTTAATATGCTTATTTAATAAACACAGAAATCCCAGTGAAAACATTAACACGTTGAGGCACTCAAAATTCTAATATATATATATGATTACCGCCACACAAGGAAAAATAGACACTCTCCACAAATCTAAAAGGAATTATCTTTATATAAAACTCCAAGATTCGCGCTAGAAGATATCACCAATTCCTGGGGCAGACTGATGATGAAATTTCTAAAACTGCGCTAATATACTGAATCGGCCCGATGTCCCCAGGTCTGGCAAACGCACCTGCGAATTCTTCGTCCAATCTATTATCAGGTGTTAAACAGAGGGTGCTGATCTCGGATCTTGACATTGTAACCTG
This sequence comes from Oreohelix idahoensis, assembly GCA_024509875.1. Classification (NCBI taxonomy): domain Eukaryota; kingdom Metazoa; phylum Mollusca; class Gastropoda; order Stylommatophora; family Oreohelicidae; genus Oreohelix; species Oreohelix idahoensis. The sequence goes on along the minus strand of JAMPIV010007434.1, from coordinate 208,497 downwards.
ATCTCCGGGGTCTGCCTCTCTGTGGGAATGTCAGTAAGAGATACCGCCGCGAGAGAAGACAACAAAAGGGCGAATGTCCAGATAACTTATGGCATACCAAACCAGCAATCGTGGGAATGACTCGAGTTGTTTAGATGTAATTAAAGAAAAGGGGGACTGAGGGATTAAAGAAAGAGAGGCCCGATTTTCATACGTCACAGTTTCATACGTCACAAATGCATTCTTGATCTTCCCCAGTGCTCTATCACACTCTTCAGTCCAGACCACTCTGTTCGGCGTGCTCTTTTGAGCGAGTGATGTCAGAGCTGCTGACAACAAGGAGAACCTGGGGATAAATTTATGATACAAATTTATCAGACCGAGTAAACTACGTACTTGTTTCTTTGTTTTTGGAGGTTGCAAATTCAAAATTCTTCCAACTGTCTGATCAACTGGTTTTAAAACACCCTGTCCTACCACATACCCCAGAAACGTTAACTCATGAAACCCCACCTTAATCTTACTGGGTCTTGCTGTAAGGTGATGCACCCGAAGGCATGATAACAGTGACTTCAAACCCTAGACATGTTCATCCCAAGTGTCATGAAACAAACAGATGACATCAATATATGTGATAACATCCTTCCGTCCCTTCAAAAGCATTCTCATCATTTACACAAAAATTGCAGGGGCATTCACCAGTCCAAAGCACATATAATTAAACTGGAAAAGACCGTGAGGACTACAGAATGCTATAAATAAATTAGCAACTTCTGCCAAATTAATTTTCCACAACGCCCTCTATAACTATAAATTTGTAAAATATTTTGAACCCGCTATATCTACCCTCATGATAATCTTCACGTGGTGGAAGTCTATAACTATCCGTAGGGACTTATTCTTCTACCGTATGTTGATCTATGGGAAGGAATGTGATAATTTGACTGGGGCTATAACACTTGAACTGACATATAATTTACATCTTTCCGAATTGAGGATATAAAGTGAAAAGGACTAGGATTTGGTTGCAGCTGAATGAGCTCTCGACCCATAAGTCAAATGTCCTGTGTAACCAAGTCAGTTCTACCAGGAATATCAGTGAGCACTTTGTGTAACCTCCCGTGTAATGACTGCACTTGGCGCCTCTGATGCCGCGAGAAAGATGCAGGGACCTCAACATTTCTCTGTGACTCTGAGGTAACCAATGGGAGCTGGAGATGAACCTTTTCTCCTTTCTCTTTATCGTCCTGCTTCGCAGAACTCACTGTCATACTGTGTGACACAGGCGAGTCATTACTTGCTTGAGTGTAGTGGTTTTTGATGTTATTATGTGATTGTTATGTTACCTAGTGTCCTGGATGAGGTCAGCTGTGAAGGCTCCTGATGATAACAGTCTATGTGAGTTACAGGAGGCCTTTCTGCTACCACTTATGACCTCAAACAGACCTATTCTACTATTATGTATGTTAGCTACGTTAAATGTCTAGGGTACTGAATTGTGATGTGTAAGTAATAAGATACACAGACACACACATGTAAATACTAAGTCTAATATTAAGAATAATAATCTCTATGATAAAATTCAACTAACACTGTCTTTAAAAGTTTAGATTTTCAATCTTTTAAATTTATTTAGTCCTGAACCAAATGTTTCTTCTGGTCAGGACGTATGAAATAATATGTATTTATCAATAAAGGGCATATATATGTGAACAATCAAATGAAAATTTTATACATCAATATATTGTTACATTAGTTGATATTAAAATTGACTATAGTGTCTTTGGCAAAACTAGCACTGGATGTTTAGTTGGGGTGGTGTCATCATGCCCAATCTCTGTTTTATAACGTTCATTGTCCTGGAAATATTGACTGAGTTATAGTGTGTATACAACAAGGTTTTATGTCTTTATTTATGGGGGACACCGTTGATCAATCCACAGCAGGCCAGATTTTCACTTATCTGCCTGTGTCGATGTATTACATGTTAAACTTTCTAAATTGCCCAGCTCCCCTCTCAGTAGCTGCGAAGTAAATGTTAGGGCTGCATTCTCGCATATACTCACATCATTCTTTGTTACTTTCTATTGACATAAAGCAGTCTTTTGTGAGCAACTAGCGTAGTGTGCTAGGACCAGAAAACTCCATCGACAATTTTCAAACTAATGTGGAAAAACCACACAGCTACGGGTTTTTGTTACTAGCAAAAAACTCAGCTCTGAGCTGCTGGCTATAGTTATGGCACGTCCCAACAATGAGAAATATATATACTCTTGCTTGCAAAGGCCAAAATAAACATATTTAAACTCAATTTTAAGCTCAGTTAACAGAAAAATCTGTGTTTGACACAGGGACAGTTCTTACAAAAAATTGGCCCACAAATAGGCGTGTTCGGACAATTCTCATTCAATTTTATATTTTATGTTTTCTATCCATTTATCAGACGGAGAAACATCTTCCACCACTCTATTCCCGTTTTTCATAATTATTACATAACATTCATAGATCGCTAACAAAGATTCTCTAGGTCTCAAATCTCAGTCTATTAGTGTGTTAGGTATTTGTTTCTCGTCGGTCTTTTTCTCCACGTCTGAGTGTGTGTACTCAATAATTCTAATTGGTCCTTTTTTCTCCTCCAAAATTTCTTCAATGTTTGTTTTGGACTAAACTACATGGAAAATAACTAAAATAAACTGTTACTACAAACCTGCCCCACACTATTGATTATTATTTAAGCTTTATCTTATCTCTCTCAACATTTGCCACACAATCATTCGTCCACACGCAGACCAAACAAAAGCGTTTGATTTTGTATATAGACTTAAATCTTCTTGACATCCTTTTAATCCCACTGAAACCCATCTTTGTCCATATTGGGACGCCAATAAATATGCTTAAAACCTTATGTGAAAAATATGCACAAATAAACTGTTTTGCTAAGTCTACTGTGATTTGGAACAATTACAGTCTTTGAGTTTCGTCAATTATCTCTTCGTGTCTATCTGTCAAAGTAAACTCATCCTGTCGTAAATTAAAAGTCAAGATTTATTTCTTCTGCTACAAGATGGGCTAGATCAAACTAGCTAGGTTTTATTATCATTTAACTTTATTATTTTATAAGAATAATAAACGCCATACTCTTGTTCTCTAAGGTTAGTGTTTTTTGAAAAATTTGTTTTTGAACCTTCGTCCACTGGCGTTTGCTCGCTTCTATATTGTCAAACAAAACAAAATAATTTTATACAGATTAAAAATATAGTCCATAGAAGACGGGACTGTTTTCTAAAATAAGAGCTTAAGGATCTTTTTTCTTTACCAATTTTCTCCCTATTCATATACTTGATTCGCAACTAGTGGCGTGACATGATTTTTTTTTTCCTTTAAAAACTACAAATTGCGTCTTCCTTTTTTAGCATGTTAGATGCTTCAAACCATCGTGTTCCGAATCGTCACTTATTTTCCTTTTGTCTGTTTATTCTCAGTTTGTCTCCGCTTCCATTGGATTCTTAGAAAATTTTATTGTTTGTGTTTGATAAGAACGTTTCGTAGTCTTGCATGTTCTAACTATGTTAGTTGTTTTCAGATGATAATTCTAGAAAACGCTGAGCTGTATGGCGAGAAGTGATATATCCTTAGTTTATCTTTATACGTATTAATTTATCCCTACATTGTCTATCTTACCGGTTTTTTTTTTTTCAATTTTTTACCCTGTTTTCTTTATAATTGGAGTGATATTTAAAACTCGTATATGTATCACTGTATTTATACTCCAACCGAGACAGTTTTGAGATATAAATATTTCATGGATATTTGACCTTCGCTTGGGTATCTTGTACTCGTCCTTTGCATTGCATTTAGTTGGACCAAATACATGTTTACATTTCCAACTCCTCATATCGTTTCACGATTGAAGACCATCCTTGGATACCTCTAACATTTCCCAATTAGTTAGACCGGCGAACGGGAGAGTCGTCAAGGGACGCATACTTCGAAACTTTTACCCGTATCAAGAAATGGGTTGTCGAATACTGCACTACAGCCAATGGTTTAGGTATTCTCGACTATTATATCCATACCAAAAATGTAATCACATTTGGGGCCACCTTTTTCCATTTATAACAAGATATATTTAATCAAGTGTCTTCCTTAACGCCATTGGCTGGTAGTATTCAAACTGTGTCCAGTGAAACTTTCAGAACACCGAAAAAGTGTTACTTCTACATTCAAAAAAAAAAAATCCTTTAGTGGCAATGTGTTAACTACCATTCTCATTCAACTGATGGAAAGTGCAAGCAAATGTGCTGTGGGCTCAATATTAAAAATAGGCTTGCGCCAATCAGGCGTCGGCCGTACAATTGGTCTGCAACCACTCAACATCCTCCGCTATTACACTCCCCCCCCACTAATACAAGGAACAATGCTGAACGTAGTAAGTACTAGTTCTGAGACTAGTTGAATTTTCCTTGATATGATGCGGCATGCAGCTTTAAACCACCCTCTCGGGACTCCTCCTTAGCCCCCCCTTACCTTCCAATCAACATAGAACTAACACCCCCCAACACCCCTGTAACCATGCTTAGCTTGTAACTTTTGTTTTGCCAGAACGCATTCCACCGGGAAACTCACTGATAGGATACAGCGACGAGATCAAAGAGTCACAGACCGCAGGGATTCTTTAGGGGAGAGAGGAGGACTATGGCGCTAATCAAAAGAACAGTAGTTGTTTTCCCTGATTCAGAGGGTGGGAGGGGGGGGGGGGGGATCGCTACGGTTGGCTTGCCGCTAATTTCCGCGTCTCGGTGTCAATCGAGGAACCGAAGCGTACGGGGGAAAGCGTAACGAACAGGCGAAGCAGCCGAGCGCGATACGAAGACCACGGTGGGCGGCTTCTCTCTTGATTTTGGCGGTCAGATCCCCAAAACGTTCGTGATGAATCAAATCAAGTTGTGTCAAGCTTTATTCATGTCCCACTCATAACTTACATTTCATTTTAGACTAAAATTTAGATACCATGAAGAAACTTAGACACGTTATCACCAATTCGCTGCGACACCAGAACTCTCTTTCAGAAGCACTAAGACTCTTAATATGAAAATCTTTTTGTATAAATATGTTTATAGATTTTCCCTGGATTTTATATATATTTTGCAGTTGATTTCTAATTTCTGTGGCAAAGCGAGTGATCGTAACCTGTTGACGATCCCAGCATTAAAGGAATAGCAATAAAAGAAATCAATCTAACGCAAAAGCAAAGCATAATATACAGTGTGGTAGAGTTCCCCTGGACAGACAGAATTGTTGAGGACTGTGTAAATTTTTTAATCATTTGAGGCGGCATGAATCTATATGTTATGGAATTCCGCTATCTAACTTATAGCAAAGAAAGCACACCCATAAGACAAATTTAACGCAACCATCAAACACAACTTAAGTCGTAACGGAAGAAGAACACTGCCCGTGACTTTGTTAGTTTACTGACCACAGAGAGATAATTCATATAATTTCAACTGAACACAGTGATTTTGTGACCTAGTTGTGTCTTCACGCGGACTCTTAAAAACCATTACCTACACGGATAAAGTATGTACCAGCATGCGTATAGATAATTTTATTATCCCAGCCGGCTATAGTAAAATAGACTCCACACCATCCTACACCCCGTATTCAGAGGGACCGTTGCAACCTGCACATAGACTAAACTGTAACAAAAACAAGATACAGTTAATGAAACAGATGTGTACACACTAACTAACAGATTTCTTATCTTTGTCCAATGCGAGAATTAACGTGGAATCCTTTTTTGTGCTGAACGCCTGACCCGATACATCTGAGGGCGCTAGAGAACTTGAAATAAACACTCATTACTCACATTTAGTTTGTACAGTGTTGTTAACGGCTGTTGTGCTTAATATTTCTAATGTGAGGGCAGATTTTTTTTGCACAATTCGGTAAGTGAGAGCAAGATGGAAGTGAAGGTACAATTGCTAAGCGCTGTGTATTTGTATGACATGTCGTGGACACATTAATTCTGTTTTGTATCGTTGACCACATTTTAGTTAAACATGTTGACTTTATCTCCTACATTTGGTAAACGCTCTTAGAATATAGATAAAAGACTCTTATGTCTTGTTTGCTAATACCCATACATTTCGTTCCTCTTAAGTCGGGAATAGTTGATAATTGTGTTAATCTATGTTTTGAAAACCAGACCTTCCCCTATTCCCATCTCTTGCTTAGTTAAAGGGATATAAGAACAAGCTGGGGACAGAACGCATGGTTTTTTCTCATCAACCTGCATATTAACACTACATACTTGGCTTAATACACTTCCTCTTTCAGAGTAATTGAACCGCGTTACTGTTAGGTGTTATCGTTACCCGTGTTACTAACGGATATTAATCTCTTATCTAACTGCGATCTGTGGTTTCGCGCGTCTTTGATTCTACATGGCAGCGAGGCCGTAATAACAGCTTTTAGTCGATACCAAATCTTCTCTTCACCCCCGCAAAACTTGTTATTTTGCATTTGTGTGTACTTATGATGAATTTATGTAATATCTGATATTTTATAGTTTTATATTGATGTTTAAAGTGGAATTAAAATCACACTAAAAATCATTTTGTAGTTATGGGTGTTGGGAATTATACCATAAAGGCCTCAAACATTTCCCCTATTTCGTTTTATATAGTTTTGTACTCAACGTCGTTTGTAGTGTGCTGTTGTGAAAACACCGAATCGGTGAAGCGCGACTAGAGATTGCGAGGTCTTGGAAATAACTGGCTAAAATAAATATATTTGGTTATGAGTACAGGAAGAGTGAAAAGAGAACGATTGAGCTGAGCACATCGATGACTCGTCAGTAAAAATATAAAGTAACCAATGTCTTGTACTGACTCTCGAAGCTCTCCAGCACGACGTCTGTGATAGTTAAGAGTAACTATTAACAATTCTACTAACATCTTTCGCTTAATCATAACTGAGCGCATTATACCCATCTCATCTCATTAATTCTCAACAACTCTCTAACCGATGTCACACTATTTTTTACGACTCTTTTCTCTCAAGTAATAGAATTTTACGGACAATACTTCTGGACTGGAATCGTATGCTGTGGAATATAATTTTGAGACACATTTGTATAAGTGGACTCACATATTTGTGGGCTAGTGTATCTTAGGGATTCTTGAGCTACAATTTGAGGCCAACTCGCATAAGACCATGCGCCAGTATAAAGTATATTTTGAGGTATGAGATTAGTTTGGGTCCTAAACTTAATGGTTAGATGATTCGTGGTATAATATCTGATTAGTGAGTCACTTTGATGGATATTATACAATTAGTGGGATAATAAACAATAAAATCAAAAATCTTTAACACTAACTCACCCATAGTAACACAAACGTTCTATTTAAGTACTCACTTGGGTTGTCCTCCACACAGTCCATACTTTCTATCAGGTTGTTTTACTCCTTCAACAACGACAGTAGAATAAGTTAACAGATAATACTCTCTAACAATACTTATTTGTTATTTTAATATATTATCACTCTAGGCGCGGTAAGATTAATTATATACTTCATTTCTTTATTTTAAAATGTTGCTGGGATTGCGTGATTTGTACTTTTATACTAGGTAACATTCAAGGTTTTTGAATCGTCTAAACAGAGTATGAGCTATAGCATTCTATATGACGGATATGTATAGACGTAAGGATTGTTCTAAAATATTTAAGTTAACAACGTCTCATCTCAATAACTTGAACTCATTAGGGATCCGGAGTTTGATGTTCAGAGACAATTTAAACTTTTGGGGAAATTTTCTTTTTCACTTTTTAAATTGTTTTTAATTTAAATTTTTCTCTTATGTTAGTAAAAGTAGTTTCTACCTTTTTCCAGTGTTTATGCGACTCGTGATACCTTTAATTTCATTTTTAGTGGCATCGAGTCAGCTTGCGTTTAGAAGCACATTAATTGCCAGATAATAGCAGCGATAAGTTGCACAGTACAGGTAGGAGGTAAACACAGGTAAACCTTTGTAATACTTGTGTTTGTTTTTTATTTCTTCTCGTAGCGGTTGCATTCAGAGTTCCTCCTTTTCGCGTTTTCTTCGCTTACTAGTTCTCTAAGGCACCATACTTCATCTTATTCTTTAAACAATGGCAGAGAAGGAATATCTACCAAGATGAGGTCCATCTTGAGGAAGCTGGAAGCGAAAGAGGCAGCAGGATTCAGATTGCAGATGCAGCAAGCTGCAAACGCGTTTATTAACACACCAGGAATTTAGGAAATTCAATATATGGAACGCGGAGCAACAAGAGAGCCGAAGCTGAGAGTGTGACAGGTGTGTCTTGATAGCTGAGCAAACAGAGAAAGCCGAAAGCTAGAGGAGAAGGAAGATAGACAGAAAGTAAAGAAAACAGAGAGAGAGAGAGAAGCCCAGGTCCGACAGACAGGACAGATTAAGAACAGCAAGCGGATAATCGCCACGTCTTTTGGAAAGAGCGAAGAAAATTGAAGCAGTGATGATCTATGAATACTCGCAAGAGAGGAGAGAAATTGAGAAGCTAGAATGACAGGAGACAAGACAAAAGACAGGCATTTCTGACTACCTGGGCGGACGCTCAAGGTTTCTCTAGAAGAGTCGGGGTCGCACTTGCTACTTTCTCGAATACTATCGGGACGAAGCCGTCTTCGCCCCTGCTCGAGTTACTGCAATCAATGGGACGCCTCTCCCCTTAGTATCTCCAATCTGCCCTAAAGTTAAGCTGCTATGTCCGTTTGTCCCCCCGACTTAGAAATCTGTCCTGTTTTTCCTAGCCCTACGAAAAAAATAAATTGTGGACAGCTACCTATACAATAAATAATTCTCAGAGGGAGGACTCTGCGAATTCTTTATATTTGTTAGTGGGTTGTTAGCGAGAGTACCCGCTGGGCGCTTCAAGAATAAGACTTCTTTCAAAACGTCACTGAAAAGGTCATATGCTCGTACTTATGGTGAAACTGTGTACGCTAGAACAGCCTGGGAAGACTGTGGTACTACTGAATCAACATCAACATGATTATGTCGCATGTTGAATAACCGAAGGCCTTACTACAGCACTGTTTTGTGAGATGACATGCCCGAAATTGTTTCTGCAGTTGTATTCTTGTTCAGAAAACAGCCGAAAAGAGAATAAGAGCAACGGAATCATTTCCCCATCAGTTCTCATTCACGCGCTCACCGTCAGGGGTTATCAGAACAAAGTGGTCATTGTAGTGATTACTATCGTGACTTTCTACCTCTTTCCATATGAGGGATATACTCGCTCTTTCGAAACTTGTAACTTCTTTATTTAGTGGACTGAGCGCAGATAAAAAATCCTCTAGCCATTTGTCGAATGCTGTAAACCTTCGTTCAGACTATTGGGCCATGCTGAACAGGGGGCAGTGGAGTCAGGATTTGAATGCACAGTACTTACATCAATCTGATAAAAGCCGCGTAACGGCTATAGCCTAATGGGCAATGGGCCGAAATATCCTGCAAGCCTAGCAACACTACGTAAACCCTCACCGAGAGAGCACTATCATCTCGAAACGAGAATCTAGAGACAGGCATACTCTATTCTTCTCATACAAGACGTTTCCTCTTCAAAGCATTATAATCACAACGAGATAACAATTACCCTGAAACGCTCCCCCAGGAAAAATCGATAAGATGAAATTCTACAAAACATCTGATAGTTGTCCCCCCCATACAAATACCCCCAACACAATTATGCAATACTGATCAAACCCGAACAAAGCACAATCGTGGAACAGCGCTCGGGCCCACACCAAATGTCAAGGTCAAAGGGAAAGGGAAGACCCCTACCTACACAGGAACTCGTACTGATCAGGGCAAACAAACACCCGTTTTTTTGCAAACCGCATTGGATGTTTGCATACAGCCTCGAAAGGTAGAGTCAATGTCAGTGATTCTCAACCTGAGGGGGACCGACCCTCAACTCGAGGAACTGTAATTTTGAACGGTACCTCATACTACTTGTCTTTTTTGACGACACTTATGGATTAAGTTTTGATTGTATTGTCGCTAGGCACCTCGTAGTCAAACCCAGTCAGGAGACAGAGGAAACCGTCAAAAACTTAGTGGAGTTTTCAGGAGTGATGCACCCAGGACGACGTTTCCTATGATCGCTGTGCACTGGTAGGAGTAAATACCACTCTGACTTTGTCAGAGGAGTTATTAAACTGCGGCGCCATAATGGATGATCCGATCTACCCAAGTTATCCTGGGATGTAGATAATGTGTCTCATATGTGTTCATTTGGGCAGAGCGGTAACCACAAAAGAGGGTCAAGCCCAAGAGAGCCGATTGTGGCAGCGGTAACCACAAGAGGGGCAAGCCAAGAAGGAGAGGGAGCCTGCCTGCGCCAAAGAACTTGTTGCCGAATTAATGAACTGAACGGAGGCGCAACAGAAAAGGACCCTACTCTGGCGCCCTGCTTTAAAAAAACTGCCCATGGCTAAGGACCCCAGACACAACGGAGACATCTTTTCTAAGGATGGTGTATTGTATCGTAGAACGGGAAACCCGGACACGGGGAATAACCAGCTTCTAGTACCGACGCAGTACAGAAACCAGATCTTAGAAATGGGGCACTCTCTTCCCTTTAGCGGACATATGGGACAAAACGCCACTATTCAGTGAATAACAAACCCACTATTGGTGGCCAGGAATGAACTCTGACATTGTCAGGTACGTGAAATCCTGCGCCCAGTGCCAACGGGTAGCACCCAAGCACTTGACACCCCCAGTACCTATGGGGCAAATGCCAATAGTAGGGACTCCATTTGAACGGGTTGCTGTTGACATTATTGGTCCTCTGGAAAAGCCCAAAAGAAGGAACAGGTTCATCCTGACCTTAGTTGACACTTGCACTATGTGGGCCGAAGCCGTACCGCTACCATGCACTAATTCCAAGCATGTCGCAGAAGCCCTTGTGCAAATTTTTACACGGTTGGGATTCCCTCAACAAGTTTTGACGGACAATGGATCCCAATTCCGTAGCCTGTTAATGGAGGAGATCTTTAAGATCTTGAGGGCCAAACATATCCACACAAGTCCCTACCATCCGGCCGGAAATGGGCTCGTGGAACGTTTTAACGGTACCCTCACCATGATGTTACGTAAGCTGGGTCAGGAGAAACCGGAAGACTGGGAATAATATATATCGGCTGCCTTATTCGCCTACCGAGAGGTACCCCAAGCGTCTACGGGTTTTGCGCCAGCTACACTTTTATTTGGCAGACCTATTAAGGGGCCACTAGAAGCCTTACTTCGGTCCCTGACAGACCAGAAGGCTGACGAGACAGTCGTCTCTGCAAGCAAGTATGTATCTGAGCTTAAGGAAAGGCTAAAGCTAGGATGGGATCTAGCTACTACCAACCTTAAGAAAGCCCGCGCTAAAATTACTAAAAGATACAACAAAGCTGCAAAAGAGAGAGAACTACAACCAGGGGAGAAAGTCCTATTGCTACTTCCAACCGGAAGCAATAAACGTCGCATCGGATGGCAAGGACCGTTTACCGTCCTTAAAAAGATCTCACGTACCAACTACAAGATCTCCATCAAAGGAAAGGAGAAGGTCTTCCACATAAATCTGCTAAAGAAATATTTGGAAAGACCGGTGCCATCCTCCGAGCATCTCCTGGCTGTCGCCATAGCAACGGAAGACGAGGAAGATGATGATGGTTGCATGGAGTATCCATTGCAACCCACAGAATCCTTTAAAGATGTCAAGTTCGGCGACAATCTCTCACCAGAACAACAAACAGAAACTAGGGCTCTACTAAAACAGTACAGTGCAGTCTTAACGGATGTACCTGGTCGAACAAATCTCATTGAATTTGATATGAAATTAACAAACGAGACCCCTGTTCAAACCAGAGTTTACCCCATCCCGTACGCTAAAGCTGATGCACTTCGCGGAGAAATAGACAAGCTGCGTCAGGCAGGAATTATCAGTGAGTCTACATCTCCTTACAGCTCGAGTGTAGTGCTGTTGCAGAAGCCCAATAAGGAAGTTCGGCTGTGCATTGATTACAGGTTGCTAAACGCTGTAACGGAATTCCAGCCCGAACCTCTCCAAACTGTTTCTGAGTTGTTCACCAAGCTCAGCAAAGCAAAGATCTTCTCCAAGATTGACCTCAGTAAAGGTTATTATCAAATACCAGTCAAGGAGGAAATTAAACCTTTGTTAGCTTTCAGCACTAGTGAAGGACATTACACATTTAACGTGATGCCGTTCGGTTTGCATAACGCACCAGGAGTGTTCACCAGGATGATGAGGAAGCTTCTAGAACCTTTGCAAAGTCCCCATATCCATAATTTCATGGATGACATCTTAATTGCATCGGAAACCTATGAAGAACATATTGCTACGGTTGCTATGCTCCTCAGGAGACTACAGGAAACGGGTCTCACAGCCAGACCTAGCAAATGTCTCATCGGGTTTGAACAGTTAGACTTCCTGGGGCACACTATTTCTCACGGATGCAGTTGGCCTATTAAGAAGAACGTGGAGAAAATAGTGGCAGCAAAAAGACCCCGAACGAAGAAAGACGTACGTTCCTTCATATCGCTATGTGCATACTATCAGAAGTACATCCAGAACTTCAACGGACTGACGGCACCTCTGACTGACCTCACAAAGAAAGGTTGTCCTGATAAGGTCATATGGGATCAAAAGTGCGAACACGCGTATAGCACTTTGAAAGGACAGTTGTCTGCATACCCCATTTTGAGGTTGCCTGACCTCAAGAAACCTTTTGTACTGAGAGTCGACGCGTCAGGTCAGGGCATCGGGTCAACACTGCTTCAAGCCGATGACAGTGACCTGAACATGCTATTTCCAGTTGCCTATGGCAGTCGGAAATTAAATAAAGCGGAACGGAACTACAGCGTAGTTGAAAGGGAATGTCTTGCTCTGATTGACGGTATCAGACGCCATCATGAGTTTCTTTATGGTACATCTTTCACGGTGCAAACAGACCACGCTCCGTTAGCATTTCTTGGTGCCAATAAAGAATTTAACGCTAGGATCATGCGTTGGGCCCTCCTTCTAAGCGTTTATTCTTTCAAAGTGGAATATATTCCGGGAAGACAGAATGTCGGGGCTGATTTTCTGAGTAGAAACTGGTCTACAGAGGAAGAAGAGCAAACTGAAGATACCACTCATCCTAAAATCACCAATCAGGTCACCTCCATTGTCAAAAAATGAAAACATGAAAAATGGTTTCATGTCTAAAAGTGGGGACGATTGTGACGTACGTCTAGTTTGACAAGTGAATTTTCCCTGATATGATGGATGATTTAAAGGGACCTTTAGCTTTTCATAACATTAGAACCCCTGAACATTTGTTGTAACTTTTCGTTTGCCAGAACGCATTCCACCGGGACTCATGTAGGATACAGCGACGAGATCAAAGAGACAGACCGAGGGATCTTAGGGGAGACTATCGGCGCTATCAAAGACAGTAGTTTTCCCTGATACGAGACGCAGTTGCTTGCCGCTAATTTCGCGTCTCGGTGTCAATCGAGGAACCGAGCGAACGGGGGAAAGCGAAACGGGCAGCAGCGAGCGGATACGAAGACCAGGGGGCGGCTTCTTCTCTTGATTTGGCGGTCAGATCCCCAAAAGTTCGTGAGATCAAATAAGTTGTCAAGTTTATCATGTCCCACTCAACTTACATTTCATTTTAGCTAAATAGACCATGAAGAACTAGACACGTTATCACTCGCTGGCCAGACCTTTACAGAAGCACTAGCTTTATTGAAATCTTGTTATAGATTTTCCCCTGGATTTTATATATATTTGCAGTGATTTCTAATTCTGTGCAAAGCGAGTGATCGTAACCTGTGCGATCCCAGCATTAAGAAAGCAATAAAGAAATCAATCTAAGCAAAGCAAAGCATAAACAGTGTGTAGAGTTCCCCTGACGCAGAACTTGTTGAGACTGTGTAAATTTTTAATCTTTGAGGCGATTCTATGTTTGGAATTCCGCTATCTAACTTATAGCAAAGAAAGCACACCCAAAGACAAATTTAACGCACCATCAAACAACTTAAGTCGTAACGGGAAGAAGAACACTGGCCCGAGCTTTGTTAGTTTACTGACACAGAGAGATAATTCATAATTTCCTGAACAGTGATGTGACTAGTTTTCTCACTGGACTTAAACCATACCTCACGGATAAAGTGTACCAGCACGCGTAAGAATTTTATTATCCGCGGCATAGTCAAATAGACCACACCATCCTCACCCCGGTATCAGAGACCGTGCCCTCCCATAGAAACTGTTATTAAGAAAAGAGACACAACTACAGATTCATTTTCCAGCGATTACGGGATCCTTTTATGTGCTGACCGCCTACCCGATAATCTGGGGCTAGAACTTGAACAAACACTCATACATTTAGTTGAGGTGTAACTGCTGTTGTGTTATTCTATGGAGTGCAAGATTTTTTCACAATCGGTAAGTGAGAGCAAGATGAGTGAAGGCCTTTGCTAGCGCGTGTATGAATGACAGGAAATTAATTCTTTTGTGTGACCATTTTGTTAACTTGCTTACCTGGTAACATATATCTTTTCTGTATACCCTACATTGTTCCTTTAAGTGGGATAGTTGATAATTTGTTAACTCTGTTTAAAACCACCTCCTTTCCATTTGCTTAGTAAAGGGAAGAACAGCTGGGAAGAACAGGTTTTTTTTTCTATCACTTATACCTAACTTGGTAACACCTCTTTCAGAGTAATTAACTTTACTGTTAGGTTAACGTACCCGTGTTCCTGATATTATCTATCTCTGGACTGGGTTTGTCTTTGTCTAATGAGCGGGAAGGGCTTAGTCGATACCAATCTTCTTCACCCCCTCCCAAACTTGTTATTTGCATTTGTGTACTTATGATAATTTATGTAATATCTGATATTTTTAGTGATTGATGTTTAAAGTGAATAAAATCACCTAAACTCATTTAGTTCTGTGTGTTGGATATACCCAAAGCCCAACTTTTCCCCTATTCGTTTAATATAGTTTGTATCAACGTCGTGTGTGTGTTTGAAAACACCAAATCGGTGTGCGCGCAGATGCGAGTCTGGAAAACTGGCAAATAATTGTTTGACCAGGAGAGTGAAAGAGAAGATTGAGAGACACGATTTGTCGTAAATAAGTCTGTCTTTACTCTCCTCCAGCACGCTGTGAAGTAACTATTAAATCTCTACATTTTCTATCACTGAGCTTTCCATCATCATTTTCCACTCTAAACCGGACCACTATTTCTACGACTCTTTTCTCTCAAAATAAATTTACGACAATATTTGGCCGGCTCGTCTGGGATAATTTTGAGATACATTTGATGCACACATATTTGTGGGCTGGTTCTGGGATCTTGAGCTACATTTGAGGCAATCGCATAGCCGGGTTAAAGATATTTTGAGTCTGATTTAGTTTGGGTCTAACTAGGTAGAGTGTGAATGATTTGTCTTTGTGAATTAGGGAAATAAATAAATAATTACACCCCTAGACAAACGTTCTTTAAGTATTTGGGTTGTCCACACAGCATATTTACAGGTTGTTTTCTCTCCACAGCAGTAGAAAGTACAGATAAACAAATATATTTGCTATTTTAATTATCCTCTGGCGGAGATAATTATATTTCTTTCTTTATAAAAGTTGCTGGGATTGCGTGATTGTTTTACAGTCACTAAGGTTTTTGAAGTCAAAAAGAGTTGAGCTTAGCTAAAGACGGATTGTTCTGATTTTTAAAAATTAAGTTAACAACGTCTCATCTCAATAATTGACTTTAGGGACGGAGTTTGTTGTCAGAGATTTAAAATTTAGGGGAAATTTTTTTTTCCTTTTAAATTGTTTTAATATAAATTTTTCTCTACTGTTAGTAAAAGTAGATTCTTTTCCAGTGTAACTTACCATTTAGTGGCATAGTCGCTTGCGTTTAGAGCCTTAATTGCCAGATAATAGCAGCGATAAGTTTGCACAGTACAGGTAGGAGGTAACACAGGTAAATTTGTACTTGTGTTTTTTTCTCGTAGCGGTTCAGAGTTCCTCCCTTTCGCGTTTCTTCTTACTAGTTCTCTAAGCATACTTCATCTTATTCTTTAACAATGGCAGAGAGGATAAAGATGAGGTCCATCTTGAGGCTGGAAGCGAAAGAGGCAGGATTAGATGCAGAAGCTGCAAACGCGTTTATTAACCAGGAATTGGAAATATATGACGCGGAGCAACAGAGAGCCGAAGCTGAGAGGAAGGCGGAGCAACAGAGAGCAGAAGCTGAGAGGAAGGAAGAGAAAGAAAGAACAGAGAGGAGAGAAGCCCAGGAGAGGGCAGATAAGAAAGAAGCGGAAGAACGTCTTTTGGAACAGAAGAAAATTGAAGCAGAGATGGAAACTCGCAGAGAGAGAGAGAGAGACAAGGAAAGACAGCATCAACTGGCGCTTAAGGCTCTAGAGAGTCGGGGCGCCTCTACTTCGACTAACGGAGAGCCGTCTTCGCCCCAGTCTCAATCAATGGACCTCTCCAGTACTCAATCTGCCCAATTAACTGCTATGTCGTTTTCTTTAGAATCTTTTCCTAGCCCTAACGAAAAAATTGACAGCTACCTAGAAAAATTCGAGAGACTCGCGAATCTTTATGGGTTAGAGAGTACCCGCTGGGCGCTCAAACTTTCAACGTCACTGAAAGGCAATGCTTATGACGTGTACACAAAGCTGGGACCGAATCAACATGATTACGACATGTTGAAAAAGGCCTTACTACAGCAGTTTGAGATGACTGCCCGAAAGTTTCTGCAGTTGTTCAGAAACAGCCGAAAAGAGAGCACGGAAACATTTCCCCAGTTCTCTTCACGTCTCACGGGTTATCTGACAAAGTGCATTGAATTATCTGACCTACCTCTTTCATATGAGGGACTCCTCGAACTTGTTCTTGTGGAGCAGATAAAATCCACTTTGTCGAATGAAACACGTAGATTTTTGGCTGAACAGGGGGCAGTCAGGCTTGAAGACATACTCAATAAAGCCGAACGCTATAGCAATGCAATGGCCGAACTTCCCAGCACTAAACGTAAACCCACCGATGAGCCATCTCGAAAACAGAATCTAGAGCAGGCATCCTATTCTTCCACTTCCTCTCAACATTATAACCAACGAGATAACAATACCCAGAAACCTCCCCAGGAAAAATCGAAATTCTACAAAACCCGATACCCCCCCAACAACAATTCTGATCAACCCAACAAGCCTACGTGGCAGCGCGGCCACCAAGGTCAAGGAAAAGGGAAGACCCCTACACCAGGAACGTCTGATCAGGGCAAACAAACCGGTGCAAACCGCATTGGATGTTTGCATACAGCCTCGAAAGGTAGAGTCAATGTCAGTGATTCTCAACCTGAGGGGGACCGACCCTCAACTCGAGGAACTGTAATTTTGAACGGTACCTCTACTACTTGTCTTTTTGACACTGGATTAAGTTTTGATTGTATTGTCGCTAGGCACCTAGTCAAACCCGGTCAGGAGACAGAGGAAACCGTCAAACTTAGTGGAGTTTTCAGGAGTGATGCACCCAGGACGCTTCCTATCGCACTGGTAGAAATACACTCTGACTTTGTCAGAGGAGTTATTAAAGCGGCCATAATGGATGATCCGATCTACCCAGTTATCCTGGGATGTAGATATGTGTTCATTGGGAGACCTAAGGAGCCGATTGTGGCAGCGGTAACCACAAGAGGGCAAGCCAAGAAGGAGAGGGAGCCTGCGCCAAACTTGTTGCCGAATGAACTGAAGGAGGCGCAACAAAAGGACCCTACTCTGGCGCCCTGCTTTAAAAAACTGCCCATGGCTAAGGACCCCAGACACAACGGAGACATCTTTTCTAAGGATGGTGTATTGTATCGTAGAACGGGCAACCCGGACACGGGGAATAACCAGCTCCTAGTACCGACGCAGTACAGAAACCAGATCTTAGAAATGGGGCACTCTCTTCCCTTTAGCGGACATATGGGACAAAACGCCACTATTCAGCGAATAAAAAACCACTATTGGTGGCCAGGAATGAACTCTGACATTGTCAGGTATGTGAAATCCTGCGCCCAGTGCCAACGGGTAGCACCCAAGCACTTGACACCCCCAGTACCTATGGGGCAAATGCCAATAGTAGGGACTCCATTTGAACGGGTTGCTGTCGACATTATTGGTCCTCTGGAAAAGACCAAAAGAAGGAACAGGTTCATCCTGACCTTAGTTGACACTTGCACTATGTGGGCCGAAGCCGTACCGCTACCATGCACTAATTCCAAGCATGTCGCAGAAGCCCTTGTGCAAATTTTTACACGGTTGGGATTCCCTCAACAAGTTTTGACGGACAATGGATCCCAATTCCGTAGCCTGTTAATGGAGGAGATCTTTAAGATCTTGAGGGCCAAACATATCCACACAAGTCCCTACCATCCGGCCGGAAATGGGCTCGTGGAACGTTTTAACGGTACCCTCACCATGATGTTACGTAAGCTGGGTCAGGAGAAACCGGAAGACTGGGACCAATATATATCGGCTGCCTTATTCGCCTACCGAGAGGTACCCCAAGCGTCTACGGGTTTTGCGCCAGCTACACTTTTATTTGGCAGACCTATTAAGGGGCCACTAGAAGCCTTACTTCGGTCCCTGACAGACCAGAAGGCTGACGAGACAGTCGTCTCTGCAAGCAAGTATGTATCTGAGCTTAAGGAAAGGCTAAAGCTAGGATGGGATCTAGCTACTACCAACCTTAAGAAAGCCCGCGCTAAAATTACTAAAAGATACAACAAAGCTGCAAAAGAGAGAGAACTACAACCAGGGGAGAAAGTCCTATTGCTACTTCCAACCGGAAGCAATAAACTTCGCATCGGATGGCAAGGACCGTTTACCGTCCTTAAAAAGATCTCACGTACCAACTACAAGATCTCCATCAAAGGAAAGGAGAAGGTCTTCCACATAAATCTGCTAAAGAAATATTTGGAAAGACCGGTGCCATCCTCCGAGCATCTCCTGGCTGTCGCCATAGCAACGGAAGACGAGGAAGATGATGATGGTTGCATGGAGTATCCATTGCAACCCACAGAATCCTTTAAAGATGTCAAGTTCGGCGACAATCTCTCACCAGAACAACAAACAGAAACCAGGGCTCTACTAAAACAGTACAGTGCAGTCTTAACGGATGTACCTGGTCGAACAAATCTCATTGAATTTGATATGAAATTAACAAACGAGACCCCTGTTCAAACCAGAGTTTACCCCATCCCGTACGCTAAAGCTGATGCACTTCGCGGAGAAATAGACAAGCTGCGTCAGGCAGGAATTATCAGTGAGTCTACATCTCCTTACAGCTCGAGTGTAGTGCTGTTGCAGAAGCCCAATAAGGAAGTTCGGCTGTGCATTGATTACAGGTTGCTAAACGCTGTAACGGAATTCCAGCCCGAACCTCTCCAAACTGTTTCTGAGTTGTTCACCAAGCTCAGCAAAGCAAAGATCTTCTCCAAGATTGACCTCAGTAAAGGTTATTATCAAATACCAGTCAAGGAGGAAATTAAACCTTTGTTAGCTTTCAGCACTAGTGAAGGACATTACACATTTAACGTGATGCCGTTCGGTTTGCATAACGCACCAGGAGTGTTCACCAGGATGATGAGGAAGCTTCTAGAACCTTTGCAAAGTCCCCATATCCATAATTTCATGGATGACATCTTAATTGCATCGGAAACCTATGAAGAACATATTGCTACGGTTGCTATGCTCCTCAGGAGACTACAGGAAACGGGTCTCACAGCCAGACCTAGCAAATGTCTCATCGGGTTTGAACAGTTAGACTTCCTGGGGCACACTATTTCTCACGGATGCAGTTGGCCTATTAAGAAGAACGTGGAGAAAATAGTGGCAGCAAAAAGACCCCGAACGAAGAAAGACGTACGTTCCTTCATATCGCTATGTGCATACTATCAGAAGTACATCCAGAACTTCAACGGACTGACGGCACCTCTGACTGACCTCACAAAGAAAGGTTGTCCTGATAAGGTCATATGGGATCAAAAGTGCGAACACGCGTATAGCACTTTGAAAGGACAGTTGTCTGCATACCCCATTTTGAGGTTGCCTGACCTCAAGAAACCTTTTGTACTGAGAGTCGACGCGTCAGGTCAGGGCATCGGGTCAACACTGCTTCAAGCCGATGACAGTGACCTGAACATGCTATTTCCAGTTGCCTATGGCAGTCGGAAATTAAATAAAGCGGAACGGAACTACAGCGTAGTTGAAAGGGAATGTCTTGCTCTGATTGACGGTATCAGACGCCATCATGAGTTTCTTTATGGTACATCTTTCACGGTGCAAACAGACCACGCTCCGTTAGCATTTCTTGGTGCCAATAAAGAATTTAACGCTAGGATCATGCGTTGGGCCCTCCTTCTAAGCGTCTATTCTTTCAAAGTGGAATATATTCCGGGAAGACAGAATGTCGGGGCTGATTTCCTGAGTAGAAACTGGTCTACAGAGGAAGAAGAGCAAACTGAAGATACCACTCATCCTAAAATCACCAATCAGGTCACCTCCATTGTCAAAAAATGAAACATGAAAAATGGTTTCATGTCTAAAAGTGGGGACGATTGTGACGTACGTCTAGTTTGACAAGTGAATTTTCCCTGATATGATGGATGATTTAAAGGGACCTTTAGCTTTTCATAACATTAGAACCCCTGAACATTTGTTGTAACTTTTCGTTTGCCAGAACGCATTCCACCGGGACTCATGTAGGATACAGCGACGAGATCAAAGAGACAGACCGAGGGATCTTAGGGGAGACTATCGGCGCTATCAAAGACAGTAGTTTTCCCTGATACGAGACGCAGTTGCTTGCCGCTAATTTCGCGTCTCGGTGTCAATCGAGGAACCGAGCGAACGGGGGAAAGCGAAACGGGCAGCAGCGAGCGGATACGAAGACCAGGGGGCGGCTTCTTCTCTTGATTTGGCGGTCAGATCCCCAAAAGTTCGTGAGATCAAATAAGTTGTCAAGTTTATCATGTCCCACTCAACTTACATTTCATTTTAGCTAAATAGACCATGAAGAACTAGACACGTTATCACTCGCTGGCCAGACCTTTACAGAAGCACTAGCTTTATTGAAATCTTGTTATAGATTTTCCCCTGGATTTTATATATATTTGCAGTGATTTCTAATTCTGTGCAAAGCGAGTGATCGTAACCTGTGCGATCCCAGCATTAAGAAAGCAATAAAGAAATCAATCTAAGCAAAGCAAAGCATAAACAGTGTGTAGAGTTCCCCTGACGCAGAACTTGTTGAGACTGTGTAAATTTTTAATCTTTGAGGCGATTCTATGTTTGGAATTCCGCTATCTAACTTATAGCAAAGAAAGCACACCCAAAGACAAATTTAACGCACCATCAAACAACTTAAGTCGTAACGGGAAGAAGAACACTGGCCCGAGCTTTGTTAGTTTACTGACACAGAGAGATAATTCATAATTTCCTGAACAGTGATGTGACTAGTTTTCTCACTGGACTTAAACCATACCTCACGGATAAAGTGTACCAGCACGCGTAAGAATTTTATTATCCGCGGCATAGTCAAATAGACCACACCATCCTCACCCCGGTATCAGAGACCGTGCCCTCCCATAGAAACTGTTATTAAGAAAAGAGACACAACTACAGATTCATTTTCCAGCGATTACGGGATCCTTTTATGTGCTGACCGCCTACCCGATAATCTGGGGCTAGAACTTGAACAAACACTCATACATTTAGTTGAGGTGTAACTGCTGTTGTGTTATTCTATGGAGTGCAAGATTTTTTCACAATCGGTAAGTGAGAGCAAGATGAGTGAAGGCCTTTGCTAGCGCGTGTATGAATGACAGGAAATTAATTCTTTTGTGTGACCATTTTGTTAACTTGCTTACCTGGTAACATATATCTTTTCTGTATACCCTACATTGTTCCTTTAAGTGGGATAATTGATAATTTGTTAACTCTGTTTAAAACCACCTCCTTTCCATTTGCTTAGTAAAGGGAAGAACAGCTGGGAAGAACAGGTTTTTTTTCTATCACTTATACCTAACTTGGTAACACCTCTTTCAGAGTAATTAACTTTACTGTTAGGTTAACGTACCCGTGTTCCTGATATTATCTATCTCTGGACTGGGTTTGTCTTTGTCTAATGAGCGGGAAGGGCTTAGTCGATACCAATCTTCTTCACCCCCTCCCAAACTTGTTATTTGCATTTGTGTACTTATGATAATTTATGTAATATCTGATATTTTTAGTAATTGATGTTTAAAGTGAATAAAATCACCTAAACTCATTTAGTTCTGTGTGTTGGATATACCCAAAGCCCAACATTTTCCCTATTCGTTTAATATAGTTTGTATCAACGTCGTGTGTGTGTTTGAAAACACCGAATCGGTGAGCGCGCAGATGCGAGTCTGGAAAACTGGCAAATAATTGTTTGACCAGGAGAGTGAAAGAGAAGATTGAGAGACACGATTTGTCGTAAATAAGTCTGTCTTTACTCTCCTCCAGCACGCTGTGAAGTAACTATTAAATCTCTACATTTTCTATCACTGAGCTTTCCATCATCATTTTCCACTCTAAACCGGACCACTATTTTTACGACTCTTTTCTCTCAAAATAAATTTACGACAGACAATAGCTGAATTTGCATGTTCGGTGTTTTTCTTTGAGCTCTTCTTTCGACTGTCTCTTTTCTCATTACAATTGGGGCAGTGAGAATCCATCTCTTGGCGCTTGTAAGGGCTTCTCCTTGGACTGTCTCTTTTATCCGTACAACTGGGACAACAAGAATCCTGCTCCCCGTATTGGAAGGGTTTCTTTTTGGACTGCCATGTGTGTAGACTATTCTTTGGACCAGTATAAGAGCTTCTCTGTGGGCAGAAATGAAGCCCCTCTGTGTCCCTACCACACTGAAAGGCCAGATGACGCATTGAGCCACAATTAAAGCAACCCCGCCTACCATAGCTAGAGCGAAAAGAATCATACTGTCTTTTCTGATAATACCTTCTATCTCCATTCCATCTACTACTGCCACCATTTACATCATAGGGCCTCTCCCCACTACGAGCTCGAGGATGTATGTATGGCTTCTTCTCAATTTTGTCCTGAGCCACACAAGCTGGAAAGGTCTCAGCAACTAACTGCTTGCAAATTGGCTTCCCAGGGTGTGCAGTGACATACTGCTGCTCTAGCTCCGACATAATATTTATATCTTTTGGCTTTCGCTGTAGTAAACTCTGGACTGCAGGATGATAGAACCTTGTCCTGTAGCATGAGGTCAGATAACCCATCAAAATCCTTGACAATACCTGATAGTTCAATCCATCTATAGAACAGCAACTTGATTCCCGCAATAAACTCACTAAAGTCATTGCTGGTTGTAGGAATAGCCTCATTAAATCTCTCACGGTACCCTTGAGCCGTCAGTCTAAATCTTCGAAGCAGTGTCTCCTTCACAGTGTCATAATTCATGCGATCCTCTACTGGCAAAGCAAATACACTTTGTAAAGTGCGCACATTATTGAGCAGAGATGGACAGTCCTCTTTCTTAACCTTCCAAGATACTGCTTCTTGTTGAAACCTTTCTAGATAAACGTCCATCATATTGAGGCCCTCAACAAAGGACGGGAGTCGCAGCTTGACAGGACGAGTAGACTCCTCAGTAGCTGGTCTAGAACTAGCAGCCTCAACTTCCAGTCTCTTCATAGTAATTTCTTTATCCGCCTGAATTTCAGCTTTCCTTGTCTCATCCTTCTTTGCTTCCCTGTCAGCCTCAATTTCAGCTTTCCTTATTTCTTCCTTCTTTGCTTCCCTTTCAGCCTCAAATTCAGCTTTCCTTGTTTCTTCCTTCTTTGC
This sequence comes from Oreohelix idahoensis, assembly GCA_024509875.1. Taxonomy (NCBI): domain Eukaryota; kingdom Metazoa; phylum Mollusca; class Gastropoda; order Stylommatophora; family Oreohelicidae; genus Oreohelix; species Oreohelix idahoensis. The sequence goes on along the minus strand of JAMPIV010007434.1, from coordinate 184,557 downwards.
TTCCCTTTCAGCCTCAATTTTAGCTTTCCTTGTTTCTTCCTTCTTTGCTTCCCTGTCAGTCTCAGTTTCTAACTTCCTTAGATCTCCTTCCTCGTTGCGTTCCCTCCGTTCCTCAGCATCCGCAAATTTTGTCTCAGCACATAATTCAAGTTCAGCCCCTGATTTACCAAGTGCATGACCCTTGGTGATAAAATCCAAGGGCTAGTCGTCCTGCAATATTTATCAACTACGATAACTATAAAAAAAAATGATGCAACAAAAAAAAAAGAAGAATTAAGGAAAAAAACGTATACCACCTGATAAGTCAGTTGGTGTCTGGAAAACTACAGTGGATGCCCCTCCACCTATGAAGAACGTCTGTCATACACAACAGATTTTGAACAACTGTACACACTCGGTCTACACACTGGGTCTACACACTGGGTCAATCTCTCACATCAGCCAGTAGGCATTACAAACTGTAATAGATCAAAATAAAATGTGTCTGCTTATGTTAACACAAATGGTATGATGATGATGATTGAAATGATAATCACAGAACACACGACACTACAACAACTGATAGGCCGGTGGATAGGAAGTTATAGACCAAGAAAGTAAGAATAGACCTTATATTTACACCCAAACCTATCAAACGAACAAAAACAGGATATCGTAAAATAACTTATATACACGTATAGCAGAGCAAAGGACTGAGACTCACGACAGAAAAACAGCACGAAAGAAAGACTAATATACAAGACAATAAGTAAACAATCTAAACGCAAACACCTAACACCAACAATGGTTCCACAAATTACACGAGGTTTCACAACTCCCCAAGTCTTAGACAGACTGGGTTCCCTACAGCGCAATTTGTCTCAAGAAACCTATTAAAGACAACACAAAGCAAATTTCTTTAATGAAGAAAGATTAAATGTGCTCACCACTCAAAACCCCCCTTATACAGAAATCGAAATTAAATACTACCATACAATATTAACCAAACAAAAACAAAATACTGGACAATGAAGTAACCCAAGAGCTCTACTCGTGCACCCTGCAGCAAGGGCAAAAAGGAATGAATATATCAATATTTAACTAATAACAAGAGCTAATATAAAGATAAAATAAGTTTCGAGTACATCGAAGAAGTGATAGACAGAAGAAAGTCCTGATATGACGAAGCAAGTGCTAAGAGGAACTAGTATCAAAATAAACTAAGTTTCGTGCACCAAGTAGAAGTAACAGACAAGATAGGGTTCAAATATATAACAGCGAAATGCTATTGAAAAAAGACAGAAAAAAAAACTATTAGTTCCGGACAATAACCTTGTCAAGGAAAATAAATAAACAGATAAATAAATAGAAATATAAAAAAATATAGGAGACAGTGGCACAAGTCAAGTAAACGGAAGACTGGAAATCAACAAAATTAATCATAAACTTAACTTAACAATGTCCTGTGTCCGCTGCTCCACTTGAGATAGGCACAGGCTTGGAGTCCTGGTGTCACAGCTCAAAGATGGACACCACAAACAACACACTTCACGTTGCAACACAGCGCAGTCAAATGTCAAAGTCAGCTCCTCCGTGCAACTCAGCTCTCAGTACACGGTGAACCGGATCTTCTTCTCTACTGGTACAACGGGTAGAAAAGGAAAATACCTCTCTCACTGCTTACACTATCCATAGGCAAGATGTTACGATTTCAGCCGATCACAGCAAAACAGATGCCTTGTTATTCCATCACAAGACCCGGCAGACGATCTTTTTCGTATCCAAAGTCATGCCGAACTACACAGCACAGATTAATTGACAATAGATCAGCACACTCATCACGGGGCGGAATAACACAATATCAGTGCGCCGAGGTAAACAAGACTGATTACCGCTTTTTCATCCTTCGTGCTACTCTCCAAAATAACACAGTCGATTCCGTCAAAACTGTCCCTTCGCCTCTCAGCCAGTGATTAAACTATTTTTCGTTCCAAAATAATCACTGTCACTTATTTCCTTCTGCAGCTATACCATTGCTGACTATCGCTGACATGAAGACTTCAATTTTACACATAAAGTTTCTGTGACCTGATTTTAAAAAAATAGGATTACTTCTTTGTTCCGCTTGAAATACTTATTCAACAACAATACATGAGAAGGCGAAATTTTAAAAAATGCAGCAGAAAATTAGGGGTGAGTCTTCTCTTCCCCTTACGAGTCCCCCAAAAATTGTCAAGTGCTTAGCTGTGAGTGCACATTGACAAATACATGTATGTTACATTATACATGCAGCGACAAAGATGGCTCGTTATTCACAGCTAATGTTAACTCACTGAACTCTAACTCGTATTTACGATATCCGACGACTTTATGTCACAATCTTGAACATAACACAATAACACAGGCAGACTGCCGTTTTGGCCAAGAATCATAAGAAATGCACAATGTACGAGGTGCATAATTGGAACATCATCCAATGGAACGAATTTCAGTATCGCTCAATATACTTTCTCGCTCCAATCTCTCTCTCGAATGCCTTCCCACATGTGACCCTTTTCATACCTGAACAGTCTTCACCACCACTTCGTTCACAACAACTCAGTCATACCCGTGAACTCGACACTAGTGCTTACTGCTACTAATGCATTCATGCCCACAGTCAAATTCACTCACTTCAACTCACAACTTACATAAATATCTCTAGCTCCCTACGGAGCATGAGTACTGACATTCATTCTATAAACCGTTCGTGACAGCTTGTAACCACGAACTTTAGACAATTAGAAAGAAACAAATGTTTGCTGAGTACATTTGTTCGCCGCAAACTAACATGCCCATTGTCATGCGCTCCACCCACCAATGTTAACCTCTCAGAAGAATTAAATTCCCGAGCCCACAGGGTAACTTAGGGAATATGATGAAAATTCACCAATATCCTTCTGAGTATTAACTAGGAAATTGCGTCTGGAGTGCGAGAATAATGATTTGCCTGAATTACAATTAAAAAAGGTACATAAATCTTCACAAGATAATATGTTACTGGAGGCACAAATGATGTAGTTATCCCTCATCACTGCTCCAGTCGGAGTCTGGGGTCGCACTCTTGTCAGGTTTTCCGCACGACTAGTCAGAAACAATCACTAGCTCTTGCTGTAGTGGTTCATGAATATGCTATTTTCATATATTGAGGTTGCCAGCTTCATATATATATATCCACTAGCAAGAAAACATGTTAAATTCACGTTTGTAATAGAAATGTTCACAACTTACCCCAAATTTTTTGGAATACACAATCTCCTTGCGCAGATTTTCAAATGGACGCGAGCAGTTTCGGTGCATATCCTCTCGAATCAATTTCGTCCGAAAATTTCCTCTTATGACGGTGTTCTATGAATCACTTGGCCTGGTAAACTAGTAATTCCTCTTCGACGGGTGTTCTGCGATACACTTGGTCTGGGATATTATTTCTCTTGTTACTGATGATCCAATTCCTAGGTTTCCAGTCTTGCATTTATAAAGTTCTGGTCCCTGAAGATTTACAGTCTGTGTATTTAAATATGCAGGTTTACTCTTAGGGTTTCAGAGTTTCCCAAATACTGTCGATCTGTTACTTTTGATATAGGAATTCTAGGTCCGATCCTTCTCTTTCTGGCTTCTTGGGAGTTGCTCGGTTGAAGTTGCGAAGCTGTCTGTTCTGTGTTTCTGAGTTCACAAGATTATATCTCTCATTCTCAGTTCAATCACAGATAATGTTTTCGCCGAATGTTCCAATAGAATGCACTGTTTATTCCGGCATCTCAAATCAAATCTCTCTAGCTCTGTTTGGGTGGGGAAGTTTTAAATATCCCTTCACGTGTTTAAAATATTAATTTTAATATCCACGCGTGACCTCTTAATAACAAGACGTAATATTGTTCAGGCTGCATCTATCTGCCTCCCACAATATTGTGACCATGTTTTCCTGCCGTAATGTCGTCCGCCTAGATGTCTACCCCGACAGGTTATCTAATGATCGCCTTTATCTGCGTGCCTCCGCCAGACAGATGTCTGATCAGACAATGTTGTCTTCTTTCATCGTATGCACATAACACAAGCTTGTGTCAACACGATCAGCAGCTTTTCACTGTGGTCAAATGTTGGATCGACACGTTTCCAAAGGTGGTCAGACGGATTCAAAGAGATAAGCGGGTGACCAGTCTGATGACTGGGTATTGTTACGATAATACCACAGTTCACCTGGCGGAACGTAAATACGTCTGAGGAGTGGTAAACAAGATAAAGACAGTCCTATAGCAAAAACTTCCATAGGGGAGTGGAGTGTTAGAGACTTTCCCCTACTAGATTCCGCATAGAGAGTAACAAATGGTGAATAAAATATGCCAAATAATAATGAATGAAAGGGCAAAAATTATGCCAAATAAAAGCGATGAGTGAGAGGAAGAGAAAAATGAAGAAAAAAGTAATACTGACGGAGTGGACGTGAGATAGCACAACCGTATCGTCACAAATCCCAACAAAGCCTGCATAATGTGGTGCTCCTTGAACAACTCCATTGTGAAAGCAGACCTACCAGATATTACTCTCAATGGACAGAGGATTGAAAGGCAAGAAAAGCTGAAATACATCGGAGTTACATTTGATCGCGGGCTCTCGTATAAGTACCATGTTGAGCAAATCACACAAAAATGCAGGAGAGGTCTAGCGGCCCTGAAAATAATGGCCGCGGCGCGTCTGGAGCAGAGATTACTATTTCTTCTTTATCAACAGCTAGTCATATCGGTCATTGAGTATGGGCTGGGAATACTCACACTGTCAGTGACACAATGTGAACGACTAGAACGCATTCAGAATGAAGGAATGCGCATAGTCTTGGGCTGTACGCGAGATACTCCCATTGGGACAATGAGGTAAATGCTTGGAGTGCTGTCGATGGCCCAAGCAAAAGCCTATATGCGAGTATCCACAGACAAACGGCACCCTCTGCATGGTAACATAGCTGACATTAAGGGAACAAGAATAAAGAGAGGAATGTCATGGATGGCACAGGCAGAGACGACGATCAAACAGGTGACCACAGTCGACAATATATTCAAGGGGGAAGAGTGGAGTATATCAGATGAGAACTGGATTAACTAACAGCAGGTCATCATCAGCCTTTGCAGAAAGTGTAGAAATTGGGGGAATGGAAAAGCAGAATTGGAAATTAATCAACTGATACATGATCATTCCAGGGATGATGATGCCATTGTGTATACAGATGGGTCTGTGATCCGTGGTGAGAAATCCGGTTGGGGCTTGTCTGCTCGGGTGCAGGGCAGAATCGTCGCCGAACATAGCGGGGCTTACAAGATAACAACTTCCAGCATGAGACTGGAGGTCGAGGCTGTTACTGCAGCCTAAAGGTGGATAACTGAAACTTCATTAACAAAGGCCATCATTGTGTCAGACTCTCAGTCCATGCTTCGGAAGGTTCAAAGTGGTTGGTTGCGGCATAAATGGAAAACATTCATAGAAGCTTCCAGTCTACAAGAGCTGGTGTGAGTATACTGTCCTGGTCATGCTGGGGTATGTGGTAATGAAAAAGCTTACATACTAGCATCAAGAACACCCATAGTGGGGACACTAGATATGGATAAGGCAGATATACTGAGAACAATTAATGATCGCCTGTTAGAGAATGACACTGCAATAGATGAATCACCAAGGTTAAGACTGTTGGAATTTGAAATCAAACGTAAGGCTAATAGAGATGGGCGTATGAGAGGATGCATCCGTCGTGTTTACAACCAGCGAGCTACAGGAACAGTTAGCATTTACACTTTTCGACATATACTGATGGAAACTGAGTACCTAGTGGTTTACCTGGAGTGCGATGATGTGAATTCTGTATAACAATAACAATATGTATTCATCATTATTGTATGGTATAGAAACATTGACAAAGAACAAGCAGTTGGAAGAAAGAATTGACGTCCGTGAGATGTGGATATATTTAAGAATGGGGCGTATATCATGGAAAGAGAAGAAAACAAATAAAGACGTCCTTGAAAACCTAGGTATGAAAAGAGAATCAATGAACGAGAACAAAATTAGACAGCTAAAATACTTTAGCCATATAACAAATACTTAACACAGGACCATAATGGAAAGTAGAGTTGAAGGCAAACGTGCAAAAGGAAGACAGTGCTATAAGTGGGAAGATAACAAGAAGAGATGGACAGGAAAGAGTCTATCAGAGTGAACCATGAAGACAAGATGGTAACAGTAGATCATGACAAGAGACAAAAGATTCTAGAGATTCATTGCAGCTAATCTTCGATGTGGAGATAGCAGCTGATGATGATGATGGTTGTGTCCTCTGATGTCACCTGACAGAAAGTGCGAAACGTATGCCTTCTGAAGTCCCTCCATCAAAACCTATAATGATCCTGTTTTAGTAACAAAAAACATCACAGCATAAAAACTCTAGGATTGAGGTTCCAATCTTTTGTAGGTCACAGCTTCCTTAATACCCCTGCAATACAAATACGGCCCTCATAAGGAAAAATTAAATGTACAGGATTTGTTTTATATCATTGTTGTGTAACCCTTCAAGTGATTGCTTCTAGTCTGAGAGACTACTTCCGTGCCACGGATCTTCACAACACAAGAGAACCAATCAACTCAGCCAAGATGATCCAAACGAATTTAATAGCGTGCTTTAACTTACTTACTTACTTACTCCTTCCTCTTCTGCCGTGAGGTGTAGAGGTTTGGAAGAGAGAGCATCATACTATCCTATCGGCTGTCTTCCTCCTGGCCTGGTTCCATTCTAGTCCTCGGTCCTTTAAAGATTATCTAACGTTGTCCTCCAAGCGGACTCTGGGTCGTCCTGGAGGTCTAAATCCCTGGCTCTTAATTTCCCTTGCTTGTTGTGGTAGCCGATCTTCTCCCATTCTCCAGACATAACCAAAACTTCGTAGTTGGGACTGCTGTACTTGGGTCTGCAGGGGTTACGTTTTTAGGCCTTGACATATCGTCTGGTTGCGGACCATGTCTCTTCATGTTACTTCAACCACCTTCCCCAAATACCTCATTTCTGAGGTTTGAAACTGCTTTAACTTCAACAGTAATTTCCCATAAGGCACTACAGGCATCTTTTCCATACATAGAGTTCGCTGTCAATTAATCCGATTGCCAATGAAACCATAATGTCTGATACCATATTTTGCGACGTACTTCCATGAACAACTTATCTATCTTTTTTACGTACAACCGCGCAACGATAATTGTACCAACACTCCATCGGATAAACCCAAATCTCTCAATCACCGTATGCAGCTCTCCACAATCTGGAATACTGCACATATATTAAGCATTTATTGCACAGCACAAAAATGTTCATTTATTAAAAGTTATGTCATCTAAAATTGCGAATTCGTAATAATATTATAATTTATTTACTTATTTACAGTGGTACGACAGGATCAATAATGTGGAACTGATGACAAGATCCAGACAAGTGTCAGTGGACGAGAGATGACAAAAAGATGCTGGAGATGAATAAGACATACATTAATGAAACATGTTGATAGCATTACAAGGCAGTCCTTGTTCTAGAATCCCCAGGGCAAGAGATTATTGTAAGTCGCAGATCTGGCTCCACATTAAGTCTGCTCCTGTATTTATTTTTCATGTGGACGAGAGCTAAAAATGTTGTTGCTGTTCGCTTGATTTTATATGATGTAATTTTTAATTTCTTTTTTTATGCTTGAATCCAGATTGGACGAGCAACAGTCGTTCAAAGTGGCCAAGTACAATGATCTGGTCACGGTCTTGAGACACGACGGGTTGACTGCAAGGGGCATGGCTGTTGAGGTAGGTGCAAGAGGTCTAGTGGCTACTAATGTAGTATCTACCGAAACTGTTGGGTTTGAAAGGACAGTCAAGATCCATGGCTCTTAAGAGACTCCGTGAAACTGCGGAAAGGGCATCGCGCTGGACGTGGAACAACCGCAACGGGCTATGGAATTCAGGCCAGTAATTTATTTCCAACATAAGGGTTACTTTCACAATTGCCTTCAGCTGGCAGAAAAACAGGAGTGAGGTTGAAGGCTGCAACCAAGTTGCAGTAAGTTAAATTCTCTGCACAAGACAACAGGAGGCTGACACTTGGAAGTCATGACACAAGTAGGCCCGCCCCCCTTAGGGTGTAAAGGCGAATAAGGGGGCCGAAACACTTGATCGACGGCGGGAACCTCTTCGCTTCTGATGATCTGATTACCTCCTGTTGTACCGCTCTGTACAGAGTTTCCTATCATGATGAAATATTTCTGCAGTGCATTGCGGGCACCAGTTTCGGAAACACGGCTCTATGGATTAACCAGGTCAGTTATTCCCTGGCTACTACACTGACTCATTCCTTGTCTTCCCATCCAACCGCAGACCACAACGGCACTGAATTCACCAACCGTAGGAAATATCTCTTCTGGAAGCAGCCAAGAAAAAGAAAGAGACATAGACAGCAGTGTGATCAATCATGTTGCTCGCAAGGAGAGAACAAGGAAATGAACACTCATTACCGCAATACGATCTGGATGCGTACAGTGCGTGAGTGGGCTGTATGGCAAACTTAACTGTCGCACAGGAAACAGGGAGAGATATATAGCCCATAACTCGGGCAGAATTGGGAATACCGGGGAGGGGGGATGTTATTCGGCGATAAGGATGCAAGGGATAGGGTGAGATTAATTCCGGATTACCTCAATTCTGCTGAGAGTTATTGGTGTGTGTGGTAGAGGGGCGCTAGCATGAAGACAAAAGAGTAGAGGAGTGGTTTCATTTCTGATACTGCAGGTGGTAATGATGACACTGGTTGTGATAAAGACAATGATGATATAGTTGTTGCTGTCATAATGATTGTGGTTGGTGCTGGGATGATTTTGGTATGAAGAGAGAGATAAGGAGAGAAAATATAAAAGATGGCATACATTATTTCTGTCAGTATGTGTACTCATTTGATACAAGCTCTGTTCGCTTTCTGTAGCGCTGGCTAGCTAGCAGTCATTTTTACGGCTTCATCATGCAAGCATATAGATATACTATAGTAGAGAGTCGATTTTCCGAACCACCGCCGCCGCAAAAAAAAAAAAATATGACTAAGTTCAAAATAATATAATATACACCAATCCCCCGGTCTGACGCTGCTCGATTAGCGCTTTTTCGATATAACGATGTGTCTATTTTATGCCATATACCCGTTATACGCTTTTAAAATTCGACCTTTTCGCTGTGCGCAAATTTCCGTGGGAGGATGGGATATAACTTTCAATTTCATTAAGGGTGGTGAGATGGTTAAGAAGCAATGTCCCTTCTAGCATAATGAAGCATGACCCCCAACATGGAAAGCAGTTCTATGATAATTCTTAACATAGAACAAGATATTAATTGCTACAATGTGCTTCTTGAAGAGAAAAAGGAAAAAAGTGGCAGCGGAAGGGTCTTTAAAGGTATTTACCTTTCGCTCACGATTACTCTTGGCAGAGATGTGAAATGAAGAATAATGCTTCAGTTCTATGGATCTTCATAGGAATTTAAGAAATCAAGAATCTTGATTCTATTCTTTATCCTGGCTTGTCTGAACTGTCTTCTTGACGAGTTGAATTATCAGTGAAGTAATCTTAAAACGTTGTAGATTTTAAGCAACACTCGGCCTACACATCCATATTGCTACGTGGAGGTGAAGTCCAATAAGAGAGGTTTTATTTTCACATCTCAAACGCCAAACCAATGACAAATAACTTGCGGATTTTGGTAGTTTCCTTCTCCCACTACCCTTGTTTATCTAGAACCATCTTCAAGACAAAAATAAACTAATGTTCTCTGCATGTCATTCACGAAGTCACGTCTGACTTACATGACAATAAAAGGTTTTGCCTCTTCCGTTGATTTTTATCATATTTACACTCACTGCGTCTTGGTCCATTACGATAATCTTTTTCAAGATTTCATGTTCTTGTAATTATCCGCTGCAAAAGATCTAGCCGGAAACGATTACATCATTTTTGTGCTCAAAAAAAATCCCATTCGTTATCTAAGTGCATGTCTTTAATCTGCTGGATAGCTGTTGACGAATTTGTGTGATGATATACTTCGCATGTAATATCAATTGTATAGACAGGGAGATAGCCAAACTTGGCATTTGAGTTGAAGATTCTTATTTTTATTGTCACAGAGGTTTTATTTCATTGAATTGCCTATATCCTCTTCTTTTTTCTTTCACCCATATCCTCTATTTTATTATCACTCTTTACCTTTTTCCTGTATTTTTCGCATCCATTTGTTTGCGAAAAATATTTTTTTCCCATTCTCACTTCGCCAGTTTCGTTTCTCATTTGTAAACGCATTTCATTGCTGATTAAACGAGTAACTTTTTACGTAACGTGTCATTCCCTTGCACCAGACGATTTGGCGTGAGAATGCATTCGGTCAATCGCTGCAGATTGACGAAATAACTGTGAATTTTTGGCTATCTCAGACATAGGGCTGACATATCGTCTGCATTCTCACCTGTCAAAACGTAGCTTCTCGGTGAGCGCTGAGGTGAGACGTGAATCCCGACACCTCCCCGGCGCAGTATCAGACATTTGTCTGGTATTTTGCATCTGACACGTAGTTTCCTCGGTAGATTCTCAGTGTCAGGATGGAGAAGGCGCCATCACACATTCGCTCAGAATGGTCATTTTGGCGTAAGGTGCGAAGACAGGAGGTGTTAAGAGAAGGGGAGGCTATTGCGTAGTTTATGGAAATAGTGTACATCATTGTCTGGTAATTCATATATACTGGAGGGAGTTAGATTTCATTTTCACTCAGTAACTTTGCAGTCAAGACTAGAACAAGCCTTCGTTCGATTTCTAGAATCTCTGTTAATAGAGATGTCATTTAGTATGATCGTAGTGGTTTATGTTCTTAGTAGTTCTGTGTTGAGGTAAATCTTATATTATTTATCTAGTATTTTGTGAGTGTTAAAGTGTTAAATCGCTTATTTCATTTTGCTAGTTAGATTTGTGCAGAGAGTTAAATTAGTAAGTCTGTTATATTCTCTAGTCGACGAGTTACAGTGGAAAGCGGAATAAATTATAATTTCTAGCTTTAAATCATGTAGCCATAATGGATTTAATTTAACTGCTAATACGCAGTCGAGAATATTTTAAAATTAACTTATTACATGACTGCTACATCTTGAGTATTGACGGAATGCGTAGGTATTCCTAATTCAGGATGTTTGATTTTTAAATATAACTTATTCCACGGGAAGTGTTAAACTATAAGACAAGCTACGCTTGCAGTTTAAATTATCAGTTATATTATGTATAATTATTTGATATGTGTTCTATCCATTTATATATAGTGAAACTGTGGTATCCAAACTTTGCCAGCGTTCGAGTAAAGAGATAAATCTGTGAAGAAAACAACAAACACTCTTACCTTAAAGATTTGATGTATAACTTTTGCAAGAACTTTAAGATTTTAATGAAGTAACGGGTCATCGAGCCTGATTTGATTCTTCCTGAGAAAAACTCTAGTCATTTTCAGCCTTTGTGGCAAGTAACATATTTCAATCAGTAACTTTCCCGACACTGATGACAAGTGGTGGTGTGACCAACTAAATTCCTATACTGAGAGAAGGTGCCGACCTGACATTCCTCATTCATTTGAAATCTAAGATGTTGACACTGTGCTCGCTATAAACGCTCGTGCCTGGACAATTTTATGTGACTTAAACAGACATCAAAAACAACAGTATTCCCAAGAGAACGGTCCCGGAAGTAGTGAATTCAACCCGTCTTTTTGGACCTGGGGTTTTCTTGGCCAAGATTACCATTGAAGATTCTGTATGGGCAAGTCCTAAAAATATTGTTTTTTTTCCCGAAGTGGCTACCAAAGCTGTGAGTATAACAAAAAAAAAACGCACGTGATCACAGTTGAATGAATAGAGTGAATGCAGGACTGAGCGATCCCTTTATGGTGGTAATTTGACACCCATTCATTTTTTGCTGTCATAACATTTCTTTATGCAAGGTATTGCTAACTATATATATATATATATATATATATATATATATATATATATATTCCCTTAGACTAGATCAGAGTATCCAGTCTGTTCATACCTTAAAGGGGAATAATTTTAGACTAAATCATATGTATCTGTGACTCTTTGGGCTATCACTTTCTTCTAACGGGATTGTGAGCTATACCTCGACGGAAGGATCATACCAACGGGTCTATCATTCTTGTAGCATTTCTTGATTTTGTGTTTATGATTTTTTTTTTGTATATGCTTGATGTGATTTGATATGTTGTGAGAGAAGTTTAGTCTTGATAAATAAACTACTCATAAAATTTATTCCAGCGTGTCGGTCAGTTCGTTTTCCCAAACTCTTCATATAATCATTGTCATAGTTTTTCCCACGTCTGTACGTCTAACTGTCGTCTTATGTGTGTATGTATGTGAGTGGATATATATATATATATTTCATATATATGTGTGTAGACTGTCTGACTCAATCTAAATCTGTCGTAGAAGATAGGTGAAAGAGAGAAGATTTCTTGATTTCAGAGACAGCCTCTATCACATTTCTACCATCTCACTCGTGGAAATCTATTGCTATTACTACTTCTCACTGTGACTATCACTTATTCTAATCTATTCAGAAGGGACCAACCCAAGTCTTAATTTCACTATCGAAAATCTACGACATTTATGTAGGACTGACTTGATATTTGAGTTGAAGAGTCTTATTTTTATGTTAGACTGACTTGACATTTGAGATGAAGATTCTTATTTTTATGTAGGACTGACTTGACATTTGAGTTGAAGAGTCTCATTTTTATGTTAGACTGACTTGACATTTGAGTTGAAGAGTCTCATTTTTGTGTAGGACTGACATGACATTTGAGTTGAAGATTTTTATTTTTATGTAGGACTTAATATATTTTGATTTGTTCATATGTCCTGAATTAATTAAATCTCATTTTGACTTTTGTATTCTTACTTATTTACTTACTTAGTCGTTCCCCTTCTACCGGGAGGTGTAGAGGTTTGGAAGAGAGAGCGCCAGACTATTCTATCGGCTGTCTTCCTCCTGGCCTGGTTCCATTCTAGTCCTCGGTCCTTCAAAGATTGTCTAATGTTGTCCTCCCAGCGGACTCTGGGTCGTCCTCGGGGTCTGGATCCTTGGCTCTTTGTTTCCCATGCTTGTCGTGGTAGCCGATCTTCTCCCATTCTGCAAACATGGCCAAACCATCTTAGTTGGGACTGTTCTACTTGGGTCTGTAGGTGGTGGCATTTTAGGCCTTGACGTATCGTCTGGTTGCGTACCATGTCTCTTCTTGTTACTTCAACCACCTTCCTCAGATACCTCATTTCTGAGGTTTGAATCTGGCTTTTATGGGTTGTAGTCATTGCCCATGACTCGCATCCATATGTCAAGACTGGGACATAGGTGGAGCGGTATACGGCCATCTTCGTTTTCTTACCAACCTCTCTCTTGCTGAGGAATCCTCGATTTATGGCCTGAAAAAGTCTCCCAGCTGCTGCTTTTCGAGTGGCCAACTCTTCTTTGATCTTTTGTATTCTTATTTTGATAAAACTGTCTGTTCCTCCAACTTTGACTCAATTCATCATCATCATCGTTGTCCTCATTCAAGTTCCCGAGGAACATAAGCCTTCAACGATGCCATGCCTTCATGTCGTCATTTTTAATGACTCAATGTCTGCCCTTCAAGCTTAGGAAGGCAGTGGACATTGTAGAACTGAATTAGCCAAACTATTCCTGGATGCTTATCAGCTTACCATTTCCTACGGCATCAGAATAGTTATGCAGTAGATGCCTGGTCACTCAAATACACCAGGTAATGACAGAACAGACAGATTAGCAAAGAAGGGAACAAGTCAAGAACAACCACTCCCAGCAACAATTCTCCAAACAGTTAAATGACTCATACGAACAACAAACAACGAAACATGGCTGAACAGATGGGCCATGGGAAACATCGAGAGAGAGAGCTTTACAGGCATATGGCCGGTCCTGATCCTAATTACAACATTGGCCATCTTACAAGGAGAGATCAGAGCATCATTTTTCGGTTCAGAACACAGCATATATCACTCAACAGTCATTTGAAAAGATCCAATCACAAAACACTCCCGAGTGCCAGCTATGTAACTACTCCTACGAAACTGTTGACCACCACCTCTTTGACTGCCCGACACTCGATGATTTTAAGAAAATGCTCCTCCTCCGAGGCCAGATAAGTGTGAACACCTTGTACGGAGAAACAAAACAACTTGCGAAAACATGCAGATATCACTACATGGCATTGGGCGGAAGGGCGAGAGCCCAAGCTCTGCTGGATCCATAACACCAACACAACAACATAACAGCATAACATAACAACAGCATAACAACAACATAACAACATAACAACAACATAACAACAACATAACAACATAATAACAACATAATAACATAACAACGTAACAAGAACATAACAACATAACAACATAACAACAATATAACAACAACATAACAACAACATAATAACAACATAACAACATGACAACAACATAACAACAACATAACAACAGCATAACAACAACATAACAACAACATAACAACATAACAACAACATAACAACAACATAACAACATAACAACAACATAACATAACAACATAACAACAACATAACAACATAACAACAACATAACAACAACATAACAATATAACAACATAACAACAACATAACAACAACATAACATAACAACATAACAACAACATAACAACAATCCTGTCCTGTGCCATCAGCTCAAGGTCTTTCTATGTCCTCTTAATCCCTGTGCTGTCTATCTCCAGTTCTCTTCTCCGTGTTTGTTGAAGGCCTACATACTCGTTGGGGAGGTGAATGATGATTATGATAAATAAAGCAGTAGAGAAAAGAAAGAAAACATTGCCGTAAAGATCTAATCATTTATAGCACAGGTCGGCAACCAGTCAATGAAGATATGCCGTTAGATCTCAGTGGATGATTTGGTAGATCTTCAGGTGACAACAGGAGGAAAACAAAGACTGTTTAAACTAGGAAAATTTCGGATTAGACCTCTCCCACCGGCATTTAAAATCACGGTGTCCCCGGGATCAATGGTATTTTTTCTGCATTCTCACTGATAACTCGAGCTGGCCCTAAAATATGTTCATGAACTGCAAGAGATAGAGACGCGATCTTTCTTTGTAAAGTTCGCGATCCTCACTCCCCCCCTTCCCCCCCCCCCCGGCTTAAAATTACACACACACACTATATATATATATATATATATATATATATATATATATATATATATATATATATATATATATATATATATATATATATAGTAGATCTTTAGAGGGTTCAATTAGGTCCCACAAGGTGCTGGATTGCTGACGCTTGATTTACTGTGTGTTTTTTTCTGTAACCAAATTGTAACGTAAACAAAGTTACGGCAGTTTGATGAAAATGTTCGCTTCTAACAGAAATTCTTCAAAAATAAATAAATAGCAAACATTTGAAATGTTTTCCCCATTTAATCCAAAACTATTTCATTTATATGAGATCAAATCACCTGCCACCTCCGCATCGAAAGTTGGCTTCAATATATCCCCAACTACTTCTGTCGTGCAAATAACCCTTGTCCACGAAGCACTATTTTTAGGGTGCCTAGTTGGCAGGGTGGATAGTCACGATTTTCACTCGTAGCCAGCATGCGGTGCTGCTTTTCTTATGATCCTGGGATAAAGTCTCTGGTAAGCCTGTCACTTCTGTTGTATATCTGTTGTCTAATTATCTACTTCTTTATTTATATGAGTACCTGAAACATACCTTTATGATTCTAATTTGTTTACTGTCTGTTGCCGGAATGACGCACACTGATAGGCTATTTGTTTTTCATCTCTTGATGTTAACTTTCTACTTATTGAGCATTCCTAATTTAGCTTATTTGCCTTCAACAGTTCTTCTTTTTATGGTTTTTCCCAGAGTGTTGTATCTCTGTTATCATGAGTATTTTCCTTTGCGATCCTTATAGAGCATGGAGCCACCCCTGCAGCTTCTCCCCTTGCAGGAAGATTCACAGCATCTTGCAGCAGTGGTTTTGGTTGTAATTTGTTTTCTGTGATGAAAACAGCGTATTCGTTGTCCATGTTTCTGTGCCACAGAGTTGTGATGCTGCACTGTAATTCTGTCTTTCAACCGGCCCGATTCCGTCGTCTATTTTGTATTTCCGGCCCGATCCTGTTCTTTTATTTTGAATTTTCACCATTTTTATTTCTTCTCATTTGAATATATATCGTGTTTGGTATTTTTGAGGAGGTAAATTAAATGGGTTCGTTTTAGGATGGTAGGTTTATTTTACACTCGACCAGTTTTTCTTTCTTCTGATTTTCCGTTGTTTACGGAAATCGCTATTTTTCGGGCACGCCTGTATGACGCGTCAGAAACGCACGTGGACGTGATGTCATTTTTGGACACGCGGTCGCGTTGTTTTCAAATCTGATTGGCGTAGCTCATAGTTATGTTTATTTTTCTAAGCGTTTCCATTGGCCCGAGTGCGTAGATTAATGAACACGCGGGGGTGGCCCCGGTGTGTATAAATAGCCAGTTAGACGGCGTAAGAAATAATCGTCAGCCGTATGACTGCGTATTTATCGTCTCCATTGCGGGGAGCAACAACGATAAATTGGTATGTAGTAATTTTTATTATCGTTTTACTTATTAGTGGGTTTTTGAGAATTTCGCCCGTAGTTAATTTCTTCGAGGACATTTAATTTTTAGTTCTAAAGGATAGTGCTATTCATTATCATCTTTGAAGAACGATGTAAATGCAACAGTGTGCTTATTCTTTCTATGATTTTGGCAGTAGATAGGAACGTGGGAAGTTATAAGCTACACGTGTGCTCCTAGTTGTAGAATGTTATGTAAAACCACCATTTATTCCTGTGTATTTACAAATATAATTTTAGTGGGAATCGATTGTGTGTACTAAATTTTTTTTTTTTGGCCTTAATGTAAGAAATGCAGTCGGAGAGTAAAGATGTATGTTATAAGTGAATTATACGGCTTAAAGGAGTAAACTATTCCTATATCGAGATTTCATTTAATTCTGGAGTAAGTGGGAAACCTCATGGGTAACGTTAAAGGAATTCCCTAGTTGAATGTTGGACACGTGGGTAGCCATGCGTAACAAATAGATAAGAGGCAGACAGGTCGGGAGGTTTCCGGTTACTTACCTGGCAGATTATAGTTGAGAGAGAGAGGGGGAAGGAATGAGAATGAAGAGACACGTGGGTAGGAATATTTTAGGTATCGGTTTTTCCAGAACGAGAGAAGGGGAGAGGGAGGAGAGAGATTTAAGTGCCACGTGGGTAATATTATTTTTTTGTATTGTTGTACATGACGAGTGAAGTACTGAGTAAGGGAGTTATAAAGATTAATGGGTTAGAGATGCGTTATGTTGGAGTTGTATACAATAGACGCATTTCCTTTTAATTTCAGCGAGTCACGGCGAAACAGTGGGGAGCATAATTTTGACAAATAAAATTATCCACGGCAAAAAGACATATCTCAGTGTCAGAGTACTCGAGTTATCGTCCGGAGCAAAGAAAAATAACCTATGGTCTCTGGCAGTGAAGTCCCTATGCTTCAGCTGGAACGGGGTTTATTTATCATACAGCCGAGAGCATCGCTATTATAGTCTCTAGCAACGGCAGGTGGCCGTGAGACTGGGTTAAATCGTATACAGCCAGAAATCAAGGCTGTGTTTGCCTCTAAATCTGGAGCGGGTTAGAGGAGCAAATCATAGAAGCTAGTCAGCAGCAGAGAAGTTTTTCTACAGTTAATCAAGTTCTTATGCTGGATACCCACCAGTCATCATCATCGCAGAATTCAGGAACAGGTGACAGTGTTAAAATACCTGGGTCTTGAAAGTAACGAGAGAAGAGCGTAACGGAGACGCCGCATCATCAGTCGTCGAGTGTTAGAGAGACACTGAGACCAAGGAAGAGAGAGAGAGATAGAGAGAAGGAGGGAGAAAATAGACAGGACCAGTAGGGTCTGTTCAGTATCAATTCGACAGATAGACACTGAGCCATTGTGTTACTCCAAGTCTATTATTTTAGCATTTCCAGTGGTGTTAGATAGTGGCGCATATCGCCTACCAAGTTGGAAGCTGTGTAGACGGTTCGTTGAGGAAGAGTAAACAGGACTGAGACAGCAGAATCTTATTTTATTAGAGAGTGGAGGCTAAAGTCGACAGCTCCACAAGATTAGAGGTGTTTAAATCACTAACCAAATTTTTTGTTCCTCAGCAGGGTGACAGAAAGAGTGAATGTGATTTGGGGGTTGGGTTTTTTTCAGTGTCTATCTAATTTCATTGTTACGGATTTTTTTCAGGCCGTGCAACAGTGCACGCTAATTTTTTGTAATTTGATGTATGATGACTTTAAATGATTTCTGTGTGTAAATAAATTTATCTATAATATATTTACTGGATCAGCTTCTACTCCTTACTATACTTACTTTATGTTGTCTGTATAGTGATGTCTGTGGTCGTTTTATACACCTTATCTCCTTGTATTTAAAGGAAGTCAGAGGAGGGTGAGATTATAGCCTTTCTGAAGTCACGAAGCGGCAAGGGCGAGTCAAAACCTGGTTCTATCCCTTGAGCCAATAGTCTCATCTGTCCACAGGCATGTCATTTTCCATCTAAATTCTATCTTCTCAGACTTTCTCATACTAGGGTCTTGTTTTCATTCAGGCAAACTCTATAAACTTAAAACCACTTCGTGACAAGTGGGCGGCAATCGTCCGGTGGATCATTCTGTGGAGATCAATTCTGTGATCTAGATTCATAGAGTGTCTCTAGAAAGTTTCTGAGAATAGAGTTTCTTTAAATATCACCTAGACGTTGAGCTATTAGAACTGATCCAGTTATAGGTTTTTCCACAGGCTGCAGTCTAGTAGATTTTTGGTGGTCATTTAGTTTTATATGACTTAGAGGTAATTCATGGCATACCGACATATTTTTCTTTAACAGGAAGGTAATTTAGTGTTTGGTAGCTTCTTAACTAAATTTTTCTCAGGTTATTATTCAGACTTGGTGCTAGTCTGAGGTCGGGTTTTTGGAACAGCGGTTATAGAGGGAGTATTTTTTATTACGTAACAGGTTGTTCCTTCTCTTTTCCTTTTCTGTCATTTCTCTGTATTTGTGAACTTACAGCAGTTTACAGGTAAGATGGCGGATATGGCCAAGTTACGAGCTGCCTGGCGCGAGGCTGCTCAGGACATGGGAATGGATAAGGAGAAGACTAAGGCCTACATGATGAGGGAGAATGAGAGGCATCATCAGCAGGACGACAGGGCAGCCGCTGCAGAAATTGAGGAGAGGCAAAGGATAGCCGCCGCAGAAGCAGCGAAAGAAGAGAGGGCCGCCGCCGCGGAAGCAGCGGAGAGGCAGGCTGAGATGGAACTTCGGAAATTGGAAGCACAGGAGAAGGCAGCAGAAAGGGAAGCAGTGGAGAAGGCAGCAGGGAGACAGCATGTACTTTCCCTGCGTTCTCTGGAACTGCAGTACCGATCTTCGGAAGGCAGTTCAGCTAATGGAGATTCACCCGGAACAGGAGTGAGAGACACCTCAGGAAACGGAGGGCCCCGGATGGCAGCTATGAGCTTCCCATTTGACTCGTTCCCTAACGGGAATGAAAAGATTGACGTGTTCTTGGAGAAATTTCAAAGAATGGCAAAGGCATACGGGTTGGATGAGAGTCTTTGGTGTCTGAAATTATCACAATCGCTCAAAGGTCATGCGTATGAAGTTTACAACAAGCTGCTCATAGATGATCAGAACAACTTTGAGGCACTGCGAAACGCTTTGTTGCAAAGATTTTAGTGGACACCCCGCAAATGCCAAACCATGTTCAGGGAGAGCAGGCCGGAGAAGGGAGAGAGTTTCGCACAGTTTGCAGAGCGGGTGAGAAATTACCTAACCCGGTGGAGGGAACTGTCAGGACTGGCGAAAACTTTTGAAGGGTTAGAGGAGTTAGTTCTGTGTGAACAGATAAAGGCAAACATGTCCCCCGACTTGAGGCGGTATCTGGCAGAGCAGGGTGCCCAGCAACTCGATCAGATTATCGTGTTCGCCGAAAGGTACCAGACAGCTCAGGCCGAAGTACTGGGACAGAAACGGAAACACCCAGACCTGCTAGCCCCAGACAAAGGAGATTCGTCATCGCAGTCAGCTACTTCACCAGCTCATCAGCAACCAGGGCCTTCCCGCAAGGAGCCTCATTCTGGTTATAACTTGCGCCCCCAGCAGCATAACCAAGCACGGCCGACAACAGCTCAGTAATCCGCTAGAAACAGAGGAGATAATGAGAGGTATTGTCAGAATTGTAGAACCACTTCCCACTGGACATCACGGTGCATGAACAAACCACCAGCTCATCATGCAGTATGTTTAAGACCGGTGAAATAGACTAAAGGGAATAAATGGGAACCAGTCCAGGCAGAGAAGTTGTTCTCTAACAGTGGACCAGCCGTAGTGAATGGGACAGCCACTACGTGTTTGTTTGACAGCGGGCTTACTTACCGCAGTATCGTCGCTCGTCATTTGGTGAAACCAGGGCAGTGGACAGGAGAAATAGTTGAGATTGGTGGCATTTTGAGAAGAGGGATCTCACAGCGTCTGCCTGTAGCCAATATTGAGGTAAAATGCAAGTTTGTGTCTGGCACCATCAAGGCAGCTGTAATGGCACAGCCAGCACATGATTTCATCCTGGGAAGCCCATACTTAGTTTTGGGGAACCCAACCACACCGATCCTTGCTACTGCAAGGGGGCCTACGGCAGGCCGTAGAAGTGAAAGGGGAAAGCCCCAAATTCACGGAGCCCCACGGGAGCTCAAACATCCTTGTCTTGCGATGAGGAGAGAAGCCTCTAGAGACAGTGGAATGTTAATTACAGAGGCGTATTCGCCTGTCAGCCCTGTTCAACCCAATGGCCACACAGTGGTGACGCCTCTGGTTTCGGAAGTACCTTCTTTGTCGTCGGGAATTAGGCTCCCGATGGTATTAAATCCCTCATGGGAGGGAAATACTGACAAGAAGGAATATGTGCACGGTTCTTCAGTAAACCGCAAACAGTTACGCCCTGTTACGGCAATGTCTGGCCAAGCCAGTCAGTCGGATGCAAAACACTGGGAGGCCGCACCATCTGGTAATCATTATTTACCACGCGCCGCCAGGAAAATTCGTGGGCGAAGGAAACACATGAGAGGAAGGAGGAAGGGCGACCAGTTATCTTGCAGTAGCCAGGAGGAAATCCCCTGGCGTGACCCTCACGATCCAGGGCTCGCAAAGATTCTCAAGGATATGGAGATGGGCCTGCATGATAATGCTAATTATGATAGTGATTAGATCGAGAGGTAGATCTAGATACGGACCAGTATGAAACCCAGAGATTTCAGTGATTTAGCACGGATTCCCGCACTTGAAAGAGGGGACTTATGTGATGCTGCACTGTAATTCTGTCTTTCAACCGGCCCGATTCCGTCGTCTATTTTGTATTTCCGACCCGATCCTGTTCTTTTATTTTGAATTTTCACCATTTTTATTTCTTCTCATTTGAATATATATCGTGTTTGGTATTTTTGAGGAGGTAAATTAAATGGGTTCGTTTTAGGATGGTAGGTTTATTTTACACTCGACCAGTTTTTCTTTCTTCTGATTTTCCGTTGTTTACGGAAATCGCTATTTTTCGGGCACGCCTGTATGACGCGTCAGAAACGCACGTGGACGTGATGTCATTTTTGGACACGCGGTCGCGTTGTTTTCAAATCTGATTGGCGTAGCTCATAGTTATGTTTATTTTTCTAAGCGTTTCCATTGGCCCGAGTGCGTAGATTAATGAACACGCGGGGGTGGCCCCGGTGTGTATAAATAGCCAGTTAGACGGCGGGCCACGTTCTCTATCGTAAGAAATAATCGTCAGCCGTATGACTGCGTATTTATCGTCTCCATTGCGGGGAACAACAGCGATAAATTGGTATGTAGTAATTTTTATTATCGTTTTACTTATTAGTGGGTTTTTGAGAATTTCGCCCGTAGTTAATTTCTTCGGGGACATTTACTTTTTAGTTCTAAAGGATAGTGCTATTCATTATCATCTTTGAAGAACGATGTAAATGCAACAGTGTGCTTATTCTTTCTATGATTTTGGCAGTAGATAGGAACGTGGGAAGTTATAAGCTACACGTGTGCTCCTAGTTGTAGAATGTTATGTAAAACCACCATTTATTCCTGTGTATTTACAAATATAATTTTAGTGGCAATCGATTGTGTGTACTAAATTTTATTTTTTTGCCTTAATGTAAGAAATGCAGTCGGAGAGTAAAGATGTATGTTATAAGTGAATTATACGGCTTAAAGGAGTAAACTATTCCTATAGCGAGATTTCATTTAATTCTGGAGTAAGTGGGAAACCTCATGGGTAACGTTAAAGGAATTCCCTAGTTGAATGTTGGACACGTAGGTAGCCACGCGTAACAAATACATAAGAGGCAGACAGGTCGGGAGGTTTCTGGTTACTTACCTGGCAGATTATAGTTGAGAGAGAGAGGGGGAAGGAATGAGAATGAAGAGGCACGTGGGTAGCAATATTTTAGGTATCGGTTTTTCCAGAACGAGAGAAGGGGAGAGGGAGGAGAAA
This sequence comes from Oreohelix idahoensis, assembly GCA_024509875.1. NCBI lineage: Eukaryota > Metazoa > Mollusca > Gastropoda > Stylommatophora > Oreohelicidae > Oreohelix > Oreohelix idahoensis. The sequence continues at coordinate 161,800 of JAMPIV010007434.1, read as the reverse complement.
GATTTAAGTGCCACGTGGGTAATATTATTTTTTTTTATTGTTGTACGTGACGAGTGAAGTACTGAGTAAGGGAGTTATAAAGATTAATGGGTTAGAGATGCGTTATGTTGGAGTTGTATACAATAGACGCATTTCCTTTTAATTTCAGCGAGTCACGGCGAAACAGTGGGGAGCATAATTTTGACAAATAAAATTATCCACGGCAAAAAGACATATCTCAGGGTCAGAGTACTCGAGTTATCGTCCGGAGCAAAGAAAAATAACCTATGGTCTCTGGCAGTGAAGTCCCTATGCTTCAGCTGGAACGGGGTTTATTTATCATACAGCCGAGAGCATCGCTATTATAGTCTCTAGCAACGGCAGGTGGCCGTGAGACTGGGTTAAATCGTATACAGCCAGAAATCAAGGCTGTGTTTGCCTCTAAATCTGGAGCGGGTTAGAGGAGCAAATCATAGAAGCTAGTCAGCAGCAGAGAAGTTTTTCTACAGTTAATCAAGTTCTTATGCTGGATACCCACCAGTCATCATCATCGCAGAATTCAGGAACATGTGATAAGGTTAAAATACCTGGGTCTTGAAAGTAACGAGAGAAGAGCGTAACGGAGACGCCGCATCATCAGTCGTCGAGTGTTAGAGAGACACTGAGACCAAGGGAGAGAGAGAGAGAGAGAGAGAGAAGGAGGGAGAAAATAGACAGGACCAGTAGGGTCTGTTCAGTATCCATTCGACGGATAGACACTGAGCCATTGTGTTACTCCAAGTCTATTATTTTAGCATTTCCAGTGGTGTTAGATAGTGGCGCATATCGCCTACCAAGTTGGAAGCTGTGTAGACGGTTCGTTGAGGAAGAGTCAACAGGACTGAGACAGCAGAATCTTATTTTATTAGAGAGTGGAGGCTAAAGTCGACAGCTCCACAAGATTAGAGGTGTTTAAATCACTAACCAAATTTTTTGTTCCTCAGCAGGGTGACAGAAAGAGTGAATGGGATTTGGGGGTTGGGTTTTTTTCAGTGTCTATCTAATTTCATTGTTACGGGTTTTTTTCAGGCCGTGCAACAGTGCACGCTAATTTTTTGTAATTTGATGTATGATGACTTTAAATGATTTCTGTGTGTAAATAAATTTATCTATAATATATTTACTGGATCAGCTTCTACTCCTTACTATACTTACTTTATGTTGTCTGTATAGTGATGTCTGTGGTCATTTTATACACCTTTTCTCCTTGTATTTAAAGGAAGTCAGAGGAGGGTGAGATTATAGCCTTTCTGAAGTCACGAAGCGGCAAGGGCGAGTCAAAACCTGGTTCTATCCCTTGAGCCAATAGTCTCATCTGTCCACAGGCATGTCATTTTCCATCTAAATTCTATCTTCTCAGACTTTCTCATACTAGGGTCTTGTTATCATTCAGGCAAACTCTATAAACTTAAAACCACTTCGTGACAAGAGTAATCATGAGTATATAAAACACTTGGTGATGACTCATGCTTAAACTGTTAGTTATTAGCTTGAATGTCGATGACCACTGGAAAATTCTCAAATAACTTTAAAACGGAGGCAGAAGTACTAGACAGAGCTACAATTACCATCATGGAAAAAAAGACAAATTGCGTCATAAACACTATTGACCACTGCGTTGTAACGATTACAAAAACGAACGCAATTCAGGTCAACACGTGCATTTGACACTGTAAAGAACATTTGGGGCTGGTTTTTATATACCCTAGCACCAAATTTTACTTACAAACTCATAAAAACGCGCCCTCGGATAGCTATGCGTTTCTTTTTTTTTTTGAACAGTATATATATATATATATGAATATATATAAAATATATATATATATATATATATATATATATATATATATATATATATATATATATATATATATATATATATATATATATATATATATATATATATATATAAACAAATAAAACGGTATTGAATCAATTTTACAAATTAACGGTTCACGGGAAACACAGTGAAAGGACAAAGTGTCCATTTTGGTTGTGTGCTGAATTCATATTATTCGGGATTTGTGTACTTCTGAGGCAGGTCGGCCTCTCAGGTATCCGTGGGATGAAAGTTAAAGCAGACGCAGAAATATTATATCTGCGGTAGACAGGTCCGACAACGGAGATATGGGCAGTTTGAATGACAAGGGCAATCACTGAAGATGCTGGACGTGTAATGTCAGAGAGTGAAGCCTGAATTGATTTGTATTCAGTTCGTTCTGTTACACTTTATTATATGGAATAAAACTTTGGATTGTCCTGGACTGGTTTATTCCTTGAATCCATGATGTGTAACATTTGTACGTCAGTCCTTCCTGAATGACGTGTCAAACGTCAACTGTCAGGGTTTCACAACAACAGTGCTCCTCACAGACTCTCTGTCAGCCATCGATGCTCTCAGAAACAATAAAAAACAATAAATGTGACAGCCTGGCTGAAAAAAACTTGCCATAGAGGGAGAAAGGAAAACCCAAACAGAAGACAAAAAGGTTACCAAACTGCGCTGGCCACCGGGTGATCAGGATCAAACCCGGGCGAAGACATTTGAAGATTTTTCGTCGACCGGTATTTGACTAGATTAACTCGAGCCCTGGCGAGCACATTTGAAGAAGTGTCGTCGACCAGGGACTGGCGGCTCCTCAGTCGACCCAGCTATAATGGGTACCTCCGAAATCGGCGAGTATCTGCCTGAATCGCGATGGTCACCTATCTCTGTACAAGAAAAAAAGGGATACTCACGTAAAAATCAGTCTCAGGTTAGACATACTAGCCTGAGATTTCGCCTCGAGTAATAGCGGGCGTACGCAAAAAAAAAAAAAAGACAGAAAGAGATGTTGTTTAACTAGGGCTGCTGAGCTTTTCGCTCTTTTGTAGCCAATACCAAGTTGAAAACTCCTTGATATTATCTACATTGTTAACCTAGGCTTTTCCTAAGCTCTTTTCTGCCATTCTAAAACGTGCTGAGTCATGAGATCGTTTCTCCAGCTTGGCTTGCATTTAAAGGATCGTCACATCTGGTCTGGTCCCAAGCTAGGAGTAAAAAGCGTGTGAATTGTAGAGAAAAATAGCAGAAAGAACATCCAGAGTCTGATACTGTAGAAACCTTACTACTCATTTACCAAGAAAAGATAAAGTGATAATTTTCAGACTTTGAACCAGCCATTGGAGACTCAGATTCCGTCTGTTAAACAAACCCAAAATCGGATAAGCATAATATGAGCATCAGTACTGCTTTATTCTATTTCCACTTTTGGCCAAAAACGACCTGAGGTCATATTTGGATATAAAATTGTTTAATTCATCATCCTACACAATATTTTACAGTTAACTCTTTAGATCCTCGTGAAAAATGTCATTTTAATGTGATATATCCTTCTTTTCAACTAGTCACTCAAAAACTTTGAACGCGTTTTTCTCAAAACAAGCAGACGTTGAGATGGAATAATAAGACGACGATTAATGTGTGTGTCCATGCAGGTAGGACAAACAAACAGAATACAATGTCATTCCAAAATTGTCGGCTCCACGATAGGTACAGGAGGGTAGCATGGTGGGGGGGAAGGCCTTTTCCAACCTAGCTGGAGGATAAACTGTATGGTGACTAGAGAACCTGAGACGGACAGCCAACTTTATAAGGGAGATAGATATGGTTATTTAAGAACGAACGACGAAGAATAAGTTTGAATGTTAATATCTGTCTCCAGTTGTTGAACGTTGGTTTGGTCGTTGCCGCTCACTTCTTGGTTTCTGTTTCACATTTGTTATTCTCTGTTATTATGTGTCTAAAGATATGAGAACAGTTTGAGTTGCTCTGGTATCGTCTCATTTATTTCTCCTTTTTTAAGTTGTTGTTATCTGATTTTCTAATTGTATAGTTGCTTTCTCTGTGTTAATGTCCTATACATATTCATGACTTACGCTGTTTACTTGCTTCACTAGTTCTTGCAATACTTGTTCGCTTTCAGCTTACAAAACTCTGTCATCTGCATATCTAAGATTGTTTATTGATCTTACTCTGATGTACAATCCTGATTCTATTAGTCCGGTGTGATTCCCTGGCATGCAGCTCAGACATGTCGTAAAAGCCGACTAAAACAAAGTTGGGCATGATTGGGTTGGTAACCTTATCGTGTAATAAAAATGGGTTGAAATGAAAAATAGTGTGCCGCGTGTTCGGAAGCGCCTCAAACAAGAATTTGGAGACGCGGTAAAGGGTAAGGGTTTGGTGAAGGAAGGCTAAACCTAACCCTAAGCTTAATCCTAACCAAACGATGTCGACCACTTATTTGTATGACATCAAAGAACACGACGCTCTGTTCTTTATTTCAACAACAACGTGTGACATAAACCCCCGCTGTGAGAGCCCATTACTTTAGCTCAGACTCCCTACAAGGGCACAATTTGCAATGATGGCTCCGTGCTCCATTAGGACCGAACAGGTAGCTGCGTCCCTTGCAGGAAGAAAGAATGTTGTTTCTTCTGCCTGTTCCTTTTCTTCATCCACTTTCAACTCCCCAAGGAACACATGCCCTCAACGAACACTTGAAAGCCCTTACGTCCGCGCTATCAGCCCTAGGTCCCCCATGTCTTACACAAAGTGTCTGTGTTCAGGTGTGCTTCTGTTAACTTATTTATTTCTTTGTGTCTTTCTTGTGCTTCTGTTAACTTATTTATTTCTTTGTGTCTTTCTTGTGCTTCTGTTAACTTATTTATTTCTTTGTGTCTTTCTTGTGCTTCTATTAACTTATTTATTTCTTTGTGTCTTTCTTGTGCTGCAATTCCAACTCTCTTCTTCTTCTGTGATCCTTAGCCGCAGACAGTCAAAGCAGTTAGTGACCATCACGCCTGGTGTTATCTTGAAGGGCATCAACAAATTGCTTCCACTGTGACAGTATTGCCTCCCCTGCTTTGCAGTAGTGGTCCCACAATGGCCAAAACTCAAGAGTATCTAATATAGGCTTCAAAGGTATCTACCTTCGCACAAGCTTACTCTTGGCAGAGATGTAAATAGAAGAAACAAAACGCTTCTATCTCCAGGGAGAATAAGCGAGAACAGCACTGCTTGGCTGAATATGTTAACTCTGTAATTCTGCCGACGCTTTTGTGAAGGATTTAAGCACTTATTAATTTCAGCTCGTTTAAGCCCCCACCCCTGATTTACTCAGTGGAATTCTATTATTCTAGTATAGCTCTGCTTAGAGTGTGTGTAGTAAACTGTCTGAGACAAATATGCAGTAACTTTAAAATGATTAAATCGAAGTTAAATTTGTATAATTACAAATAACAAAATTTAATAATCACTTAAGTTTTAACAGTTGAAAAATAATTTGGATAGTTATGGATCAAGAAAAATTATCACCTTGGTCGTTATGGATTGTGAAATGTTATAAGAAGTTCAAGTGGCAGCATAGATTTAAACTTAGCTGCCAATGACGGTTCTGCTCCTTATGGATTGATCTTTTCACACTGCTCACGCTCGTCCCTGGTCAAGGTTGTCGAGTGTAGCTCGTTTCCCAGAAATTTCAAGGAGAGTCTACCACGTGGGTCCTTCGTCTCAAAGCTTAGGCCACTGTTCCCTTCTTGTTCCAGAGATAGCACTTTCTGCTGGTACCACCGAAAACTATGGTAAAAGAATAGAACGAAACGCTCTTCTGAGTATGGTGTTTTCCAACCCATAGTTATGGGTTCCTATCTTCCCATACCACCATCCCAATTAACGCAGACTTTACCCTAGATGAGAATTAAATGTAATCTCTCGGGATAAAATTTTCTTTACATTTAGATAGAAAAGCTTTCATAGTACTTTATATTAAAATGAAAATGTTAATAATACAGATAGAGTCTGTTTACATATACCTCTCCACTGATTGAAAAGTGTTCACAATATAAATTGAAAATGTTTTCATTTATGTTTACACTGATTGAAACGTTTGAAACTTCCATTAACTGTAAAATGAATATTTTCACATAGACATTTACACTGATTTAAAGCTTGAAAACGTACATAAATTTTAACGTGACTATATTAATATGGACATTTACACTGCTTTGAAAATGTAAGTATTATACTTAGAATGTACATCCGTTCTTCATCTTCCCCTCCCTGCTCCATATGGAACCTTGAACTGCTTTTTGCTTTTAGTTCTCTTTACGGAACTAGCAATAAAGCGATCACCAGCCCATTCAGTGGTGGTTCATGAATCATCACTCTATACGCTGAGGTTGCCAGCCTCAAATGGTCTTTGACATTAAATAGCGAGTTTTACATATTAAAATTCACATGGTAATATAAACATAAATATATGTTAGTTCACATGCAAGTAATAAAATATGAAATGTAAATCACCACTTATGCTAATCCTCGCTCACAGACGTTTTGCTCAGATGAATAAAAGAGACTTGAATGGGCCTCTTACACGAGTCTGGGGTGTCGTTAATTTAATACGTTCCCTCTCTGACTTCGTGTGTGGTCCTTCAGTTTCCTCAGTCCCAGTTTCCTTATATAATATGACACTGATTTCCTGGGCTATGAAAGTCCGTCCAAAATTCTCCAATAAAAGGTGTCCGGTATGTTTAAGAAGGAATTATGAAATATAATTCTTCAGTCTAGCAAGGTCTGGTATCTTGGCGAGCGATTTCTCAAGTGAAGTAGCTTGAGGAAATGATCAGATTATATTCACTGCCTTCCCACTCATTTGTTATGCGCGCCTCACAGGATCAGCCAATTTGATTTGAATATGTTGCATGACTCAGCTAATACAACATTTCAATCATTACTTTTCTGAAAATGCGCTGTGCACATCCGCTTGCCATTGGGTATGTCGTGTGAAATTCTAATCCACATATATAAATTAAAAAGTAAATGTGAAGCCTAACAAATAACTTCAATAAAAGGAAAGAAGAATGGTAAAGATCAGTGCTGTCACAATGACTGTACTCGAAATCCCCCTTGTTTTCTACTTCGACTGCAAATTGTAACGTTTCACGTTGATAGTAAAAGCCTACTGCAGCATACACGCTTTCTACGATAAAACGTGTACTGCCTTTCTAAGAAAAACCTTGAGATACGCAAGCTGACCTATATTTAATATTCCATTCATGTCATTTTATACACTACGTTACCATAAACGAAAGACAGATGGAATTAGGATAGAGAGAATGGAGGGCTGAAAGCCGGAACGCATGCCACACTAATACGCGTCTCGCTATACAATTACTACCATCACGCGTGTAAGGCCACAAGCACTAGCTTTTTTCAAATCGACAGTGATAAAAAACACTACCCATACGAGAGTTAGGTTTAAAAAACTTACAAAACGCTTATTAGGAAACATGACATTCTACTGTTTTATGTCTGAAATCCTGACATTAGTATGACAGTACAGCAGACACCATAAAGTTTGGAAGTGAGTAGGTGGCAACAGCACGACTATCCTAGAAGAAAATGCATATTTTGAACGCAGCCCCTTAGCCCCATTAAATTTATATATTTGGGTTCCTTAGGACTTGCTGACAAAGAATATGTTAAACGTTACGCAAACAGTCTAGGAATTAACAAATTATAGCCAAAAGAAATAGTGAGGGTGTCAGACAACACCAAAATCAGAATCGCTCAGTGGCAGATTTTGACACCACCATTGTACGGGAAATAGGCCAACATGTTACCTCCTATTTGATTGGCGGAAAGTAAATGTAAGGCTAAACACGATTAGTCGGGCTACAAATACTATCTTTTGTTGTTAGGGGAGACGGAAGGAAGGGTACTTTTTTTCAAACGCTTGTGTAAACATGGCTCGATTGGTTAGACCCGCCAATATAGTCAATTAGGAGCGTCAGGTCAGCACCACATTTTCAAATAAACTTACTAAAGAACCAGTGCGTTGAGCGCCAGTGCATATTTTTCTAAATAAAAGCCTGGGACATCGGCAGATCGAAATTGTGCTATATTCATTGCCAGTCAACGTAACTGTGTATTATTCCATGAATTGTGGTAAGCTTGATATATTCAATATCTTTTTAATGAAAATTGAATGTAAATTGATAATTTATGTCTGTATATGTGTGTGGTTCAGTAGCGAACATGAGGCAAGGCCTATATAGTGCTCCAACCTGAACAGAAGGTATCGGAGGAAATTAAAACTACATGGAATTGCCAAACAGTACACTGACACCTATCTTATTGACTAGAAAGAAATAATGCTGGAATTGCAGAGGCGTAGTAACCATTAGGGAGGAGTATACTGGTGTAAATGGTTTCAGATGAAGCTGACAGTTGGCCTACCGCTCTGAACTCAGTGTTGTTATGTATTGTGTTCAGTCTGGAAATAGATTATAAATTAATTATGAAGTCGGAGGTACAACCTTCTTGTTTCAGGGACTCTGGTCCTAAAGTTATTGAGCAGCACCTGGTCTGAGCTTTGCTGAATCTGGAGGCTGACAGCATACTCCTGGGTCCAGATAGCGACTAGTGAGGTGTCTCCAGAACACAGGGGAGCAATCGAGCAGAGGAGTCTTTTCCTGCCGCCATCACGAAAGTTAAGCCTCTGTGGCCAGTGGAGCTCAACATTATGTGTCCCCTCAAAATTGACATTTTAGTAAAAAAGAGGGACAATACCTTGTTTAAATTGAAAGGGACTGTGATCTTTTCCCCCATACTATTTCCCAGATAAACAAACACTTGAAGTCATGATGACAAATAACAACATAGCTTGAAAAACAAAACCAGTATTACCTCATAGTACTACTACACAACTGACACACATATGATAATATTAATAAAATATGTCCCTACAAGGTTCATATTTATAAATTATGTATATATAAATTGTGATTACAATTGATTGTGATTCCTGGTTCACTTTGTAGTTGAATCAGGATATATATATAGTAGTGAAAGTAATTAATACATAAATATTTGAAACTTTACCAGTGACTCATTTAAGATAGTCTTATAGAGTGTTAAATGTGTGTGAGTGTCACAGTGTTGTCAAGTGTGGTGGAATAAATTAAATTGTTTATCTGTCTGTTGTTGTTGTGACTTACACTTCATCATATACATACCCTAGACATTCAACGTAGTCATCACCTTATTCCAGAATATTTCTGACTGAGGTATAAATGTGGTAGCAAGTAAGGTTATCTGTAAAACACTACACCTATTAGACACAGATACCTTCACAGCTGATCTCAGTCAGTACACTAAGTCCCCTATAAATATTTATAACATCCCATTTTACCACATATATTGGGGTCTCGCTCCCGGGATTTTGAATCTTTCCCTATTAAAAATATTGGGGGTAATTCACTTCAGGGAATAATAGAAATTAAAAAAGTATCCTTGGGTGAAAATAGATAACGTTGAGCTCTCAGTGCCTGTGGTGTCCTTGGATAAGTAATATCAGATTGTATTGTTTAGTTAGACATTATATAAATTTACCTGTTAGAAAATGGCGGACCTGGCCAAATTTCGATCTGCTGCTGTACAGACTGCGAAAGAGTTAGGAATGGACGGGCAAATTATGATTGCTTATGTCACTGCTGAATGTGACAAATATATTGAACGGGAAGAAAGAAGATTAGAAAAAGAGGCCGAAAGAAAGTTAGAGGCTGAGACTAAGAGGTTGCAGATTGAGGCTGAGGCTAAGAGGTTGCAGATTGAGGCTGACAAAGAGGCTAAAGCATTGGAAGCCGAGGAAAGAAGACAGACTGCAGAGAGGGAAGCAGAAAAGGAGGAGAAGAGATTACAAAGGGAACATGAGTTACGACTAAGGGAGTTTGAGTTTCAAGGCCATGCTCCTGAAAATGGTGCCAGTCCCTTTACCTCTGATGCCACTGCTAGCCAGGGAGCCTCAACCTCAGCTATGAATTTTCATTTAGATCATTTTGTTGAGAAAGACGATGATATTGAGAGCTATCTAAATAGATATGAACTATTAGCTACCACATATGGGTTAGAGAGAGAAAGGTGGAGCTTAAAGTTATCTCAAGGGCTTCGTGGGGCAGCTTATGAAGTTTTTGCCAAAATGAACAGAGGTGATCAAGAAAATTATGACATGCTAAAGCAGGCTCTTTTGTTAAGATATGAAAAGAACGCAGAATTTTATAGGAAAAAATTTAGGAATGCTAAACTACTGTCAGGTGAAACCTATCACCAGTTCTCTGCACGGTTAGAGACATACTTGGAGAAATGGACTTCTCTGGGGAAAACCCAAGATCTTAAGGAAATGGTCCTTATAGAACAATTAAGAGAGTCCATGGCTCCAGACCTGAGAAAGTTTCTCATGGAACAAGGTGCAGAGAGGCTGGGTGAGTTGCTAAATGTTGCAGAAAGGTATCAAGCGGCTCAGGCAGAGGTATCAGGTAACAAAAAGAAACAGGTGGAAAATTTTAGGGCACCACAGAACTTTAATAAATTTGATCCTAGAGATCAAAACAAAGGTAAGCACCAGTTTGATAGGCCACGGTATGAAAATAAAAATAAAACCCCACAATTCGATGAAAGGAAATATGATGAAAGAAAATCTTTCAACCAAGGGAAAAGGTGGTGTAAAAATTGTACGATGAACAATCATGACACTGACCGTTGCAGAAGGAACCCTATAGTTATGGCCACCCTTCAGGTCAGGTCGACCTCAAGAAAGGAGGAGGATATTATGTTAAATACCACTCCAGAAGAGATGAGGAAGGCACAGGCTGGGGATAAGACCCTCAAGCCTTGTTTTAGGAAATTGTCAACTTGTCATACTACTCCAGGCAAGGGAGATTTTTACATGAAAAACAAGTTGATGTATAGGAAGACTGGAACTAGATCCCATGGTCACGGACAGTTGGTTCTTCCAAAGAGATATAGGGCAGACTTAATAAGGAGCCTACATGTGAAACCAGATGGGGACCATGAGAAAATAGGTACCATCATCCAAAAGGTGGCTCACAATTATTATTGGCCCAAGGCAAGGTGGGACATTGAGAATTTTGTAGAAAGGTGTAGCATAGCACATGAGGGAACACCCACAAGTGGGAACATTGATCAGGACCTCCACACGCCACGGGGCAAACTTAGGCCTGACAATATAAAGAAATATAAATTTGATAAAGTGGACCAAATGGAATGGGAAGCCCCTTTTCACGGACAAGCTTCACTTAACTGTTTTACAATGGCCACTATGCAGAGAGTGCAAAAAGATGTCTTACCCCAGGATAAGCCGAAATTCCCTCAATCGGACTTAAACAAACTGGAGGAAGAGGATGTAGAGAGGAAATCTCTCATCAAGAATTTTAAGTGGGGAGAAAGCCCCAAGAAAAGAATTGGTAGCGGTCGTTTTGTGAATGATAATTCTGGGAGGAAAAATCATCACTATAGAGCTTCGAGTGGAAGAGACCATACCGGTGCATGGACAAATAGGTCCACAAAATTAAAAGTCCATATGTAAGCTCTGTTAAGAACGTGGACTGATGAAAAAGCAGAGGAAAATATTACATCCTCATACCAATATGTGAATGAGCTGACCACTCGTTTAAAAACTGGCTGGAAACTTGCCAATGAAAATTTGAAACAAGCCAGGAAGAAACATGCTGCCTATTATAACAGGAAAGCTAAAGACAGAGATTTGGCTGTGGGAGAGAAGGTACTGCTTCTTCTACCCGGTAGTCAGAATAAGTTACAAATTGGATGGCAAGGTCCATATACAGTTCTAGAGAAGGTGTCTAGAACCAATTATAAGATAGATAAGAAGGGGAAAGAAAAAATCTATCATGTGAATCTCCTGAAGAAATATTTGGAAAGAGAACATCAGGAAGAGACACACTTGTTGACCTTGTCCATTGCCATGGAGATGAAAAAGGAACCACTTTCATCATTTGAATATCCATTACACCCCTGTGAGACAGCGGCACAGGTGAAAATCAGTACACATTTAACGAAAACTCAGAAAGAGAGAGTGCAACAGGTTCTAGATAATCATACAGAGGTGTTAACAGACCGACCAGGGCATACAAACCTATTGGAATATGATATGAAGCTGATAGACCCCACACCTGTCTGTATGAAACCCTATTCGATTCCTTTTGCTAAGGAGAAAGCTTTGAAGGAAGAGATAGACTATTTGTTGAAGGAAGGAATTATTTCACACAGTGAATCTTCGTATAGTTCCGGTGTTGTACTTTTAAGGAAACCCTCTGGAGAACATAGACTCTGTATAGATTACAGGAGACTGAATGCTATTACAGAAGGACAGGTGGATCCATTGCCGGATACAAATCAGTTGTTTGCCAGACTAAATAAAGCTAAATATTTCTCAAAAGTGGATCTGAGTAAAGGATACTATCAGATTCCAGTAAAGCCTGAGGTTAGACCATACCTAGCTTTTAGTACCTCAGAGGGACACTATGAGTTTAACAGATTGCCATTTGGATTGAAGAATGCACCTAGTGTCTTCTCTAGAATGATGAGAAAATTATTGGACCCTCTGAATAATCCATGTATCACAAATTTCATGGATGATATCCTTATAGCAACAGAAACATTTGAGGAACACATTGACTCTCTGAACATGCTGTTTAATCGACTTAGGGAAGCGAATTTAACAGCCCGACCAACCAAATGTTGCGTTGGATGTAAAGAATTGGAATTCTTGGGACACACAGTTTATCAGGGAAACATGACCCCTGACCCAAAGAATTTAGAGAAACTAAAGAAAGCCCCGAGACCACAAACCAAGAAAGACGTGAGATCCTTTGTCTCATTATGTGGTTTCTACCAAAAGTATATCAAAAACTTTAATTCCATATGTGCACCGTTAACTGATTTGACACGTAAGGGAAATCCAGATCGAATTACATGGACACCACAATGTGAATGGCTTACCAAGAATTGAAGGAAAAGCTCACAAGTAAACCTATTTTGAAATTACCTGACTTAAGTCAAGAATTCATAGTAAGGACAGATGCCAGTAATATTGGGTTAGGTGCAACTCTGCTACAGAAATCAGATGCATTGGATGGGGAATTAAGCCCAGTGGCATATGCTAGCAGAAAGTTGAATAAAGCTGAAACCAATTACTCAACTAGCGAAAAGGAATGTCTTGCAGTAATATGGGCGATAAAGAAATTCAATATTTATCTGTATGGGAAGGCATTTAAGTTGCAAACGGATCACAAACCCTTGTCGTTTCTAGCGCAGGCTAGACATGAAAATTCTAGATTACTCCGTTGGTCATTACTGATGCAGCCATTTGAGTTTAGCATAGAGTATATAAGTGGAAAAACAAATCTGGGAGCGGATTTTTTAAGCCGCCATCCGTGTGATGAGAATCACCCTAAACCCCAGGAATAATAATAAATTTCTCTATGTGTATATAGAATTATAGACTGACATATAACGTCTGTTTTAAGTGGGGAGAATTTGTCGTGTGAAATTCTAATCCACATATATAAATTAAAAAGTAAATGTAAAGCCTAACAAATAACTTCAATAAAAGGAAAGAAGAATGGTAAAGAACAGTGCTGTCACAATGACTGTACTCGAAATCCCCCTTGTTTTCTACTTCGTCTGCAAATTGTAACGTTTCACGTTGATAGTAAAAGCCTACTGCAGCATACACGCTTTCTACGATAAAACGTGTACTGCCTTTCTAAGAAAAACCTTGAGATACGCAAGCTGACCTATATTTAATATTCCATTCATGTCATTTTATACACTACGTTACCATAAACGAAAGACAGATGGAATTAGGATAGAGAGAAGGGAGGGCTGAAAGCCGGGTCGCATGCCACACTAACACGCGTCTCGCTATACAATTACTACCATCACGCGTGTAAGGCCACAAGCACTAGCTTTTTTCAAATCGACAGTGATAAAAAACACTACCCATACGAGAGTTAGGTTTAAAAAACTTACAAAACGCTTATTAGGAAACATGACATTCTACTGTTTTATGTCTGAAATCCTGACATTAGTATGACAGTACAGCAGACACCATAAAGTTTGGAAGTGAGTAGGTGGCAACAGCACGACTATCCTAGAAGAAAATGCATATTTTGAACGCAGCCCCTTAGCCCCATTAAATTTATATATTTGGGTTCCTTAGGACTTGCTGACAAAGAATATGTTAAACGTTACGCAAATAGTCTAGGAATTAACAAATTATAGCCAAAAGAAATAGTGAGGGTGTCAGACAACACCAAAATCAGAATCGCTCAGTGGCAGATTTTGACACCACCATTGTACGGGAAATAGGCCAACATGTTACCTCCTATTTGATTGGCGGAAAGTAAATGTAAGGCTAAACACGATTAGTCGGGCTACAAATACTATCTTTTGTTGTTAGGGGAGACGGAAGGAAGGGTACTTTTTTTCAAACGCTTGTGTAAACATGGCTCGATTGGTTAGACCCGCCAATATAGTCAATTAGGAGCGTCAGGTCAGCACCACATTTTCAAATAAACTTACTAAAGAACCAGTGCGTTGAGCGCCAGTGCATATTTTTCTAAATAAAAGCCTGGGACATCGGCAGATCGAAATTGTGCTATATTCATTGCCAGTCAACGTAACTGTGTATTATTCCATGAATTGTGGTAAGCTTGATATATTCAATATCTTTTTAATGAAAATTGAATGTAAATTGATAATTTATGTCTGTATATGTGTGTGGTTCAGTAGCGAACATGAGGCAAGGCCTATATAGTGCTCCAACCTGAACAGAAGGTGTCGGAGGAAATTAAAACTACATGGAATTGCCAAACAGTACACTGACACCTATCTTATTGACTAGAAAGAAATAATGCTGGAATTGCAGAGGCGTAGTAACCATTAGGGAGGAGTATACTGGTGTAAATGGTTTCAGATGAAGCTGACAGTTGGCCTACCGCTCTGAACTCAGTGTTGTTATGTATTGTGTTCAGTCTGGAAATAGATTATAAATTAGTTATGAAGTCGGAGGTACAACCTTCTTGTTTCAGGGACTCTGGTCCTAAAGTTATTGAGCAGCACCTGGTCTGAGCTTTGCTGAATCTGGAGGCTGACAGCATACTCCTGGGTCCAGATAGCGACTAGTGAGGTGTCTCCAGAACACAGGGGAGCAATCGAGCAGAGGAGTCTTTTCCTGCCGCCATCACGAAAGTTAAGCCTCTGTGGCCAGTGGAGCTCAACATTATGTGTCCCCTCAAAAATTGACATTTTAGTAAAAAAAGAGGGACAATACCTTGTTTAAATTGACAGGAACTGTGAACTTTTCCCCCATACTATTTTCCAGATAAACAAACACTTGAAGTCATGATGACAAATAACAACATAGCTTGAAAAACAAAACCAGTATTACCTCATAGTACTACTACACAACTGACACACATATGATAATATTAATAAAATATGTCCCTACAAGGTTCATATTTATAAATTATGTATATATAAATTGTGATTACAATTGATTGTGATTCCTGGTTCACTTTGTAGTTGAATCAGGATATATATAGTAGTGAAAGTAATTAATACATAAATATTTGAAACTTTACCAGTGACTCATTTAAGATAGTCTTATAGAGTGTTAAATGTGTGTGAGTGTCACAGTGTTGTCAAGTGTGGTGGAATAAATTAAATTGTTTATCTGTCTGTTGTTGTTGTGACTTACACTTCATCATATACATACCCTAGACATTCAACGTAGTCATCACAATATTCCAGAATAATTCTGACTGAGGTATAAATGTGGTAGCAAGTAAGGTTATCTGTAAAACACTACACCTATTAGACACAGATACCTTCACAGCTGATCTCAGTCAGTACACTAAGTCCCCTATAAATATTTATAACATCCCATTTTACCACAGGGTACAAACTTACAAACATGTCGGTAAACTCATATAACAATGTGCTCCCAGTGTAACAATCATTACTTTTATCAGAAAGTAATCTCTTATCTGTGTCTGTCCATCAGTTGTCTCCCCGTATTTCAAGCTTTGGTGATGAGCGCACCCGTGTCTTATCAGTCTTATCAGTGATTAAGCACTGCGCTGAGGCGATTTACGTGTTAATCTGTAAACTGATATCGCGGATCCACGATAGCCTACATGGTTAGGTCGCTGCCACTCCTTGCAACGCAGGGAGAAATGGATAACAACCAGACATGTCTACTTATCCCTGAGAAGGGTGTAGGAAGGAAAATACATAGTCTGCTTCACATAGCAGAAAAAGAAAGAAAGAAAGTGCGACAAATGAAAGCACACAATAAAATCAGTACCACAAATGTACCAATACTTCCGGAGTGAAACAAAGATCGATAGGGGCCGCCCCGTTCTGTCACACCACTTTGTTTGGTCGGCGGCCAGCCTTCGTACAGTGCCCCAACTCTGGTTCATTCTTTGCATCTCAGCCTCCACAGATCTCCGCCAAGTTGTTTTTCGTTGGCCTCTCTTTCGCTTTCCTTATGGGGGTCAAAAGCATAGCTGTTCTTGTGATGGCATCAGGGACCCTTCTGAGGACGTGGCCAACCCAACTCCAGCGTCTGCCAGCTATGATGGTGTGCATGTCCTCTCGGTTACTCCGAATAACTACTCAGAGTAGTTCTTGGTTGGTGATGGTATTCGGCCAAAAGATTCGGTGGATTTTCCTTAGGCACATTGTGTGGAAAGAGGACAGTTTCGACATTTCCTTCTCTGTTACTCTCCAGCATTCCGCACCACAGAGAAGCACAGAAAGCACACAGCTCTCATATAATCTTAATTTGGTGTTTTTGCTGTACTGGGAAGACTTCCATATGTTGTTGAGGCTAGCAAAGGCTGTTCTCGTTTTAATCATTCGAACTCTCTGCACTTTTGGAATTGCGTGGCTTCTTTTCCTTATTTTAAAGAAAAAACTTTTTTAATGAACCATTTCTTTGTTTGTTTTTAAGGTTCTTCTTCGTCTTTGTTCTCCTTTCTTCTTGCATCCATCAACTGTAAAACTTTTTTTTTTAAAATAAACCAGTATAATATGTCACAGAGCAAAACAAAATGGAAGCGGCTAAAGATTCACATGAGCCAAATGATTACCATTCCTTAATAGCGAATATTTGTTGTTGGGAATAACAGGAGAGAAAATAAACAAGGATGTGGTTCTATACAAACATTATCTTCATCATCATCATCATCTTCATCATCATCATCATCATCATGTTCATCATCATCATCATCATGTTCATCATCATCATCATCATGTTCATCATCATCATCATCTTCATCATCATTATCATCATCATCTTTATCATCATTATCATCACTCTTCAGCTCCCCAAGGAGCATAGGACTTATGCCATGTCTTCCTCGTCCCTGTCATGTCCGTCTCCAGTCCTCTGTTCCATGTATTCTAGGGTCTTCCCCTACCTCTCTATACTGAAGTATTTGGCCTTGAAATAATGAAATTATGAACCTCGTGCATTCTTTTTCTATGCAGATTAACTTCTTTTGCACTTGTGGAGAAACGCTTGGCCAGTAGCTGGGTTGAAATGGTATGACAAAGTCACTAATGTGGAACTTATGACAAGAGCTAGACACGTACCAGTGGAATAAGAGATGAAAAGAAGACGCTGGCGATGGATAGGACACACATTGAGGAAACCTTTTGATAGCATTACAAGGCAGTCCTTGTTCTGGAACCCCCCTCCCAGGATAAGAGAGGCAGATGTAGACCAATAAAGCAGATGGAGACGATCGCTGAAGACAGATGTGAAAATAATGAGAAAGACGTTGAAAGAACTTTAGCTAATGGCACGCGACATGAGGACTTGGTATGTTTTTGTTGCTGGCATGTGACCCTTGTGAAGCTAAATGGTATCGATTGATTACAGCCAGCATCAGATTTTGACAAAAACTCTTCAGTGAAAATTTATAAGCAAAAATCTTCTCCACTGGTTTCCATTAAGCTCGGAGTGACACATTTTCTTGAATAATTGTCTGAATTGTAAAAACAACAACTCAAGAAGTTAAAGAATTTCATAAATGGAAAGATTTAAATGGTTATGTCACGACCACCAATGTTAACCTGATAACAAAAACCAGACAAATGCCGGTGGAACAAGAGTTGATGAGACGATACTGGCGATGGATAAGACATTCACTGAGGAAACTTGTTGATAGAATTACAAGGTCGGTCGTTGTTCTGGAATCGCCAGGGTAAGAGACGTAGATGTAGACAGAAAACTACATGGAGACGAAAACTGGTGACAGAAATAACAGGACTAAAGAAGGCACTGAAGAAACTTGAACAGCCGGTACAGGTCAGGATGACTGGGCGTGAATTTGGTGACTAGTGTTCTTTAGTGAGCTGTGTGGTATTCAATGAATGAATTAATTAATTGTGGTAATGTCTTTGTATTTTTATTTCAAGACCTTTAACAAGCTGCTGCTAAATATTAGTTCTGAATCTTTGTTAAATTCACTTTCCAGATACATTTATTATTCCTATATTAACTCTTTAACGTGGAGGGGACCGTTTTCGGGGCTGGTATATTTCGACTAAGTTTTTACCTCATGTTGTTGTCACTTCAGATTTTTTAAAATCTGTATTCAATTACTTTCACAACTATGTAAAACATTACTTTTTTTTTTTAAACTTAGAAAGAACTGACTGTAAAACTATTACACTGAAGTAAAACTATTACACTGAAGTAAAACTATTACACTGAATGAAAACTCTTACTTACTTAGTCGTTCCTCTCCTACCCTGGAGTGTAGAGGTTTGCCAGAGATAGTGCCACACTATCCCACCGGCTGTCTCCCTCCTGGTTTGGTTCCAGTCTAATCCTTGGTCCCTCAAAGATTGTCTAATGTTGTCCTCCCAGCGGACTCTGGGTCGTCCTCGGGGTCTGGATCCTTGGCTCTTTGTTTCCCATGCTTGTCGTGGTAGCCGATCTTCTCCCATTCTGCAGACATGGCCAAACCATCTTAGTTGGGACTGTTCTACTTGGGTCTGTAGGTGGTGGCATTTTAGGCCTTGACGTATCGTCTGGTTGCGTACCATGTCTCTTCTTGTTACTTCAACCACCTTCCTCAGATACCTCATTTCTGAGGTTTGAATCTGGCTTTTATGGGTTGTAGTCATTGCCCATGACTCGCATCCATATGTCAAGACTGGGACATAGGTGGAGCGGTATACAGCCATCTTCGTTTTCTTACCAACCTCTCTCTTGCTGAGGAATCCTCGATTTATGGCCTGAAAAAGTACCCAGCTGCTGCTTTTCGAGTGGCCAACTCTTCTTTGATCTTTTGTATTCTTATTTTGATAAAACTGTCTGTTCCTCCAACTTTGACTCAATTCATCATCATCATCGTTGTCCTCATTCAAGTTCCCGAGGAACATAAGCCTTCAACGATGCCATGCCTTCATGTCGTCATTTTTAATGACTCAATGTCTGCCCTTCAAGCTTAGGAAGGCAGTGGACATTGTAGAACTGAATTAGCCAAACTATTCCTGGATGCTTATCAGCTTACCATTTCCTACGGCATCAGAATAGTTATGCAGTAGATGCCTGGTCACTCAAATACACCAGGTAATGACAGATCAGACAGATTAGCAAAGAAGGGAACAAGTCAAGAACAACCACTCCCAGCAACAATTCTCCAAACAGTTAAATGACTCATACGAACAACAAACAACGAAACATGGCTGAACAGATGGGCCATGGGAAACATCGAGAGAGAGCTTTACAGGCATATGGCCGGTCCTGATCCTAATTACAACATTGGCCATCTTACAAGGAGAGATCAGAGCATCATTTTTCGGTTCAGAACACAGCATATATCACTCAACAGTCATTTGAAAAGATCCAATCACAAAACACTCCCGAGTGCCAGCTATGTAACTACTCCTACGAAACTGTTGACCACCACCTCTTTGACTGCCCGACACTCGATGATTTTAAGAAAATGCTCCTCCTCCGAGGCCAGATAAGTGTGAACACCTTGTACGGAGAAACAAAACAACTTGCGAAAACATGCAGATATCACTACATGGCATTGGGCGGAAGGGCGAGAGCCCAAGCTCTGCTGGATCCATAACACCAACACAACAACATAACAGCATAACATAACAACAGCATAACAACAACATAACAACATAACAACAACATAACAACAACATAACAACATAATAACAACATAATAACATAACAACGTAACAAGAACATAACAACATAACAACATAACAACAATATAACAACAACATAACAACAACATAATAACAACATAACAACATGACAACAAAATAACAACAACATAACAACAGCATAACAACAACATAACAACAACATAACAACAACATAACAACAACATAACAACATAACAACAACATAACATAACAACATAACAACAACATAACAACATAACAACAACATAACAACAACATAACAATATAACAACATAACAACAACATAACAACAACATAACATAACAACATAACAACAACATAACAACAATCCTGTCCTGTGCCATCAGCTCAAGGTCTTTCTATGTCCTCTTAATCCCTGTGCTGTCTATCTCCAGTTCTCTTCTCCGTGTTTGTTGAAGGCCTACATACTCGTTGGGGAGGTGAATGATGATTATGATAAATAAAGCAGTAGAGAAAAGAAAGAAAACATTGCCGTAAAGATCTAATCATTTATAGCACAGGTCGGCAACCAGTCAATGAAGATATGCCGTTAGATCTCAGTGGATGATTTGGTAGATCTTCAGGTGACAACAGGAGGAAAACAAAGACTGTTTAAACTAGGAAAATTTCGGATTAGACCTCTCCCACCGGCATTTAAAATCACGGTGTCCCCGGGATCAATGGTATTTTTTCTGCATTCTCACTGATAACTCGAGCTGGCCCTAAAATATGTTCATGAACTGCAAGAGATAGAGACGCGATCTTTCTTTGTAAAGTTCGCGATCCTAACCCCCCCCTCCCCCCCCCCCCCCGGCTTAAAATTACACACACACTATATATATATATATATATATATATATATATATATATATATATATATATATATATATATATATATATATATATATATATATATATATAGTAGATCTTTAGAGGGTTCAATTAGGTCCCACAAGGTGCTGGATTGCTGACGCTTGATTTACTGTGTGTTTTTTTCTGTAACCAAATTGTAACGTAAACAAAGTTACGGCAGTTTGATGAAAATGTTCGCTTCTAATAGAAATTCTTCAAAAATAAATAAATAGCAAACATTTGAAATGTTTTCCCCATTTAATCCAAAACTATTTCATTTATATGAGATCAGATCACCTGCCACCTCCGCATCGAAAGTTGGCTTCAATATATCCCCAACTACTTCTGTCGTGCTAATGACCCTTGTCCACGAAGCACTATTTTTAGGGTGCCTAGTTGGCAGGGTGGATAGTCACGATTTTCACTCGTAGCCAGCATGCGGTGCTGCTTTTCTTATGATCCTGGGATAAAGTCTCTGGTAAGCCTGTCACTTCTGTTGTATATCTGTTGTCTAATTATCTACTTCTTTATTTATATGAGTACCTGAAACATACCTTTATGATTCTAATTTGTTTACTGTCTGTTGCCGGAATGACGCACACTGATAGGCTATTTGTTTTTCATCTCTTGATGTTAACTTTCTACTTATTGAGCATTCCTAATTTAGCTTATTTGCCTTCAACAGTTCTTCTTTTTATGGTTTTTTCCCAGAGTGTTGTATCTCTGTTATCATGAGTATTTTCCTTTGCGATCCTTATAGAGCATGGAGCCACCCCTGCAGCTTCTCCCCTAGCAGGAAGATTCACAGCCTCTTGCAGCACTGGTTTTGGTTGTAATTTGTTTTCTGTGATGAAAACAGCGTATTCGTTGTCCATGTTTCTGTGCCACAGAGTTGTGATGCTGCACTGTAATTCTGTCTTTCAACCGGCCCGATTCCGTCGTCTATTTTGTATTTCCGGCCCGATCCTGTTCTTTTATTTTGAATTTTCACCATTTTTATTTCTTCTCATTTGAATATATATCGTGTTTGGTATTTTTGAGGAGGTAAATTAAATGGGTTCGTTTTAGGATGGTAGGTTTATTTTACACTCGACCAGTTTTTCTTTCTTCTGATTTTCCGTTGTTTACGGAAATCGCTATTTTTCGGGCACGCCTGTATGACGCGTCAGAAACGCACGTGGACGTGATGTCATTTTTGGACACGCGGTCGCGTTGTTTTCAAATCTGATTGGCGTAGCTCATAGTTATGTTTATTTTTCTACGCGTTTCCATTGGCCCGAGTGCGTAGATTAATGAACACGCGGGGGTGGCCCCGGTGTGTATAAATAGCCAGTTAGATGGCGGGCCAAGTTCTCTATCGTAAGAAATAATCGTCAGCCGTATGACTGCGTATTTATCGTCTCCATTGCGGGGAACAACAACGATAAATTGGTATGTAGTAATTTTTATTATCGTTTTACTTATTAGTGGGTTTTTGAGAATTTCGCCCGTAGTTAATTTCTTCGAGGACATTTACTTTTTAGTTCTAAAGGATAGTGCTATTCATTATCATCTTTGAAGAACGATGTAAATGCAACAGTGTGCTTATTCTTTCTATGATTTTGGCAGTAGATAGGAACGTGGGAAGTTATAAGCTACACGTGTGCTCCTAGTTGTAGAATGTTATGTAAAACCACCATTTATTCCTGTGTATTTACAAATATAATTTTAGTGCGAATCGATTGTGTGTACTAAATTTTTTTTTTTTTTTTTTGCCTTAATGTAAGAAATGCAGTCGGAGAGTAAAGATGTATGTTATAAGTGAATTATACGGCTTAGAGGAGTAAACTATTCCTATAGCGAGATTTCATTTAATTCTGGAGTAAGTGGGAAACCTCATGGGTAACGTTAAAGGAATTCCCTAGTTGAATGTTGGACACGTGGGTAGCCATGCGTAACAAATAGATAAGAGGCAGACAGGTCGGGAGGTTTCCGGTTACTTACCTGGCAGATTATAGTTGAGAGAGAGAGGGGGAAGGAATGAGAATGAAGAGGCACGTGGGTAGCAATATTTTAGGTATCGGTTTTTCCAGAACGAGAGAAGGGGAGAGGGAGGAGAGAGATTTAAGTGCCACGTGGGTAATATTATTTTTTTTGTATTGTTGTACATGACGAGTGAAGTACTGAGTAAGGGAGTTATAAAGATTAATGGGTTAGAGATGCGTTATGTTGGAGTTGTATACAATAGACGCATTTCCTTTTAATTTCAGCGAGTCACGGCGAAACAGTGGGGAGCATAATTTTGACAAATAAAATTATCCACGGCAAAAAGACATATCTCAGTGTCAGAGTACTCGAGTTATCGTCCGGAGCAAAGAAAAATAACCTATGGTCTCTGGCAGTGAAGTCCCTATGCTTCAGCTGGAACGGGGTTTATTTATCATACAGCCGAGAGCATCGCTATTATAGTCTCTAGCAACGGCAGGTGGCCGTGAGACTGGGTTAAATCGTATACAGCCAGAAATCAAGGCTGTGTTTGCCTCTAAATCTGGAGCGGGTTAGAGGAGCAAATCATAGAAGCTAGTCAGCAGCAGAGAAGTTTTTCTACAGTTAATCAAGTTCTTATGCTGGATACCCACCAGTCATCATCATCGCAGAATTCAGGAACAGGTGACAGGGTTAAAATACCTGGGTCTTGAAAGTAACGAGAGAAGAGCGTAACGGAGACGCCGCATCATCAGTCGTCGAGTGTTAGAGAGACACTGAGACCAAGGGAGAGAGAGAGAGAGAGAGAAGGAGGGAGAAAATAGACAGGACCAGTAGGGTCTGTTCAGTATCCATTCGACGGATAGACACTGAGCCATTGTGTTACTCCAAGTCTATTATTTTAGCATTTCCAGTGGTGTTAGATAGTGGCGCATATCGCCTACCAAGTTGGAAGCTGTGTAGACGGTTCGTTGAGGAAGAGTAAACAGGACTGAGACAGCAGAATCTTATTTTATTAGAGAGTGGAGGCTAAAGTCGACAGCTCCACAAGATTAGAGGTGTTTAAATCACTAACCAAATTTTTTGTTCCTCAGCAGGGTGACAGAAAGAGTGAATGTGATTTGGGGGTTGGGTTTTTTTTCAGTGTCTATCTAATTTCATTGTTACGGATTTTTTTCAGGCCGTGCAACAGTGCACGCTAATTTTTTGTAATTTGATGTATGATGACTTTAAATGATTTCTGTGTGTAAATAAATTTATCTATAATATATTTACTGGATCAGCTTCTACTCCTTACTATACTTACTTTATGTTGTCTGTATAGTGATGTCTGTGGTCGTTTTATACACCTTATCTCCTTGTATTTAAAGGAAGTCAGAGGAGGGTGAGATTATAGCCTTTCTGAAGTCACGAAGCGGCAAGGGCGAGTCAAAACCTGGTTCTATCCCTTGAGCCAATAGTCTCATCTGTCCACAGGCATGTCATTTTCCATCTAAATTCTATCTTCTCAGACTTTCTCATACTAGGGTCTTGTTTTCATTCAGGCAAACTCTATAAACTTAAAACCACTTCGTGACAAGTGGGCGGCAATCGTCCGGTGGATCATTCTGTGGAGATCAATTCTGTGATCTAGATTCATAGAGTGTCTCTAGAAAGTTTCTGAGAATAGAGTTTCTTTAAATATTACCTAGACGTTGAGCTATTAGAACTGATCCAGTTATAGGTTTTTCCACAGGTTGCAGTCTAGTAGATTTTTGGTGGTCATTTAGTTTTATATGACTTAGAGGTAATTCATGGCATACCGACATATTTTTCTTTAACAGGAAGGTAATTTAGTGTTTGGTAGCTTCTTAACTAAATTTTTCTCAGGTTATTATTCAGACTTGGTGCTAGTCTGAGGTCGGGTTTTTGGAACAGCGGTTATAGAGGGAGTATTTTTTATTACGTAACAGGTTGTTCCTTCTCTTTTCCTTTTCTGTCATTTCTCTGTATTTGTGAACTTACAGCAGTTTACAGGTAAGATGGCGGATATGGCCAAGTTACGAGCTGCCTGGCGCGAGGCTGCTCAGGACATGGGAATGGATAAGGAGAAGACTAAGGCCTACATGATGAGGGAGAATGAGAGGCATCATCAGCAGGACGACAGGGCAGCCGCTGCAGAAATTGAGGAAAGGCAAAGGATAGCCGCCGCAGAAGCAGCGAAAGAAGAGAGGGCCGCCGCCGCGGAAGCAGCGGAGAGGCAGGCTGAGATGGAACTTCGGAAATTGGAAGCACAGGAGAAGGCAGCAGAAAGGGAAGCAGCGGAGAAGGCAGCAGGGAGACAGCATGAACTTTCCCTGCGTTCTCTGGAACTGCAGTACCGATCTTCGGAAGGCAGTTCAGCTAATGGAGATTCACCCGGAACAGGAGTGAGAGACACCACAGGAAACGGAGGGCCCCGGATGGCAGCTATGAGCTTCCCATTTGACTCGTTCCCTAACGGGAATGAAAAGATTGACGTGTTCTTGGAGAAATTTCAAAGAATGGCAAAGGCATACGGGTTGGATGAGAGTCTTTGGTGTCTGAAATTATCACAATCGCTCAAAGGTCATGCGTATGAAGTTTACAACAAGCTGCTCATAGATGATCAGAACAACTTTGAGGCACTGCGAAACGCTTTGTTGCAAAGATTTTAGTGGACACCCCGCAAATGCCAAACCATGTTCAGGGAGAGCAGGCCGGAGAAGGGAGAGAGTTTCGCACAGTTTGCAGAGCGGGTGAGAAATTACCTAACCCGGTGGAGGGAACTGTCAGGACTGGCGAAAACTTTTGAAGGGTTAGAGGAGTTAGTTCTGTGTGAACAGATAAAGGCAAACATGTCCCCCGACTTGAGGCGGTATCTGGCAGAGCAGGGTGCCCAGCAACTCGATCAGATTATCGTGTTCGCCGAAAGGTACCAGACAGCTCAGGCCGAAGTACTGGGACAGAAACGGAAACACCCAGACCTGCTAGCCCCAGACAAAGGAGATTCGTCATCGCAGTCGGCTACTTCACCAGCTCATCAGCAACCAGGGCCTTCCCGCAAGGAGCCTCATTCTGGTTATAACTTGCGCCCCCAGCAGCATAACCAAGCACGGCCGACAACAGCTCAGTAATCCGCTAGGAACAGAGGAGATAATGAGAGGTATTGTCAGAATTGTAGAACCACTTCTCACTGGACATCACGGTGCATGAACAAACCACCAGCTCATCATGCAGTATGTTTAAGACCGGTGAAATAGACTAAAGGGAATAAATGGGAACCAGTCCAGGCAGAGAAGTTGTTCTCTAACAGTGGACCAGCCGTAGTGAATGGGACAGCCACTACGTGTTTGTTTGACAGCGGGCTTACTTACCGCAGTATCGTCGCTCGTCATTTGGTGAAACCAGGGCAGTGGACAGGAGAAATAGTTGAGATTGGTGGCATTTTGAGAAGAGGGATCTCACAGCGTCTGCCTGTAGCCAATATTGAGGTAAAATGCAAGTTTGTGTCTGGCACCATCAAGGCAGCTGTAATGGCACAGCCAGCACATGATTTCATCCTGGGAAGCCCATACTTAGTTTTGGGGAACCCAACCACACCGATCCTTGCTACTGCAAGGGAGCCTACGGCAGGCCGTAGAAGTGAAAGGGGAAAGCCCCAAATTCACGGAGCCCCACGGGAGCTCAAACATCCTTGTCTTGCGATGAGGAGAGAAGCCTCTAGAGACAGTGGAATGTTAATTACAGAGGCGTATTCGCCTGTCAGCCCTGTTCAACCCAATGGCCACACAGTGGTGACGCCTAAGGTTTCGGAAGTACCTTCTTTGTCGTCGGGAATTAGGCTCCCGATGGTATTAAATCCCTCATGGGAGGGAAATACTGACAAGAAGGAATATGTGCACGGTTCTTCAGTAAACCGCAAACAGTTACGCCCTGTTACGGCAATGTCTGGCCAAGCCAGTCAGTCGGATGCAAAACACTGGGAGGCCGCACCATCTGGTAATCATTATTTACCACGCGCCGCCAGGAAAATTCGTGGGCGAAGGAAACACATGAGAGGAAGGAGGAAGGGCGACCAGTTATCTTGCAGTAGCCAGGAGGAAATCCCCTGGCGTGACCCTCACGATCCAGGGCTTGCAAAGATTCTCAAGGATATGGAGATGGGCCTGCATGATAATGCTAATTATGATAGTGATTAGATCGAGAGGTAGATCTAGATACGGACCAGTATGAAACCCAGAGATTTCAGTGATTTAGCACGGATTCCCGCACTTGAAAGAGGGGACTTATGTGATGCTGCACTGTAATTATGTCTTTCAACCGGCCCGATTCCGTCGTCTATTTTGTATTTCCGACCCGATCCTGTTCTTTTATTTTGAATTTTCACCATTTTTATTTCTTCTCATTTGAATATATATCGTGTTTGGTATTTTTGAGGAGGTAAATTAAATGGGTTCGTTTTAGGATGGTAGGTTTATTTTACACTCGACCAGTTTTTCTTTCTTCTGATTTTCCGTTGTTTACGGAAATCGCTATTTTTCGGGCACGCCTGTATGACGCGTCAGAAACGCACGTGGACGTGATGTCATTTTTGGACACGCGGTCGCGTTGTTTTCAAATCTGATTGGCGTAGCTCATAGTTATGTTTATTTTTCTAAGCGTTTCCATTGGCCCGAGTGCGTAGATTAATGAACACGCGGGGGTGGCCCCGGTGTGTATAAATAGCCAGTTAGACGGCGGGCCAAGTTCTCTATCGTAAGAAATAATCGTCAGCCGTATGACTGCGTATTTATCGTCTCCATTGCGGGGAACAACAACGATAAATTGGTATGTAGTAATTTTTATTATCGTTTTACTTATTAGTGGGTTTTTGAGAATTTCGCCCGTAGTTAATTTCTTCGGGGACATTTACTTTTTAGTTCTAAAGGATAGTGCTATTCATTATCATCTTTGAAGAACGATGTAAATGCAACAATGTGCTTATTCTTTCTATGATTTTGGCAGTAGATAGGAACGTGGGAAGTTATAAGCTACACGTGTGCTCCTAGTTGTAGAATGTTATGTAAAACCACCATTTATTCCTGTGTATTTACAAATATAATTTTAGTGGCAATCGATTGTGTGTACTAAATTTTATTTTTTTGCCTTAATGTAAGAAATGCAGTCGGAGAGTAAAGATGTATGTTATAAGTGAATTATACGGCTTAGAGGAGTAAACTATTCCTATAGCGAGATTTCATTTAATTCTGGAGTAAGTGGGAAACCTCATGGGTAACGTTAAAGGAATTCCCTAGTTGAATGTTGGACACGTGGGTAGCCACGCGTAATAAATACATAAGAGGCAGACAGGTCGGGAGGTTTCTGGTTACTTACCTGGCAGATTATAGTTGAGAGAGAGAGGGGGAAGGAATGAGAATGAAGAGGCACGTGGGTAGCAATATTTTAGGTATCGGTTTTTCCAGAGCGAGAGAAGGGGAGAGGGAGGAGAAAGATTTAAGTGCCACGTGGGTAATATTATTTTTTTTTATTGTTGTACGTGACGAGTGAAGTACTGAGTAAGGGAGTTATAAAGATTAATGGGTTAGAGATGCGTTATGTTGGAGTTGTATACAATAGACGCATTTCCTTTTAATTTCAGCGAGTCACGGCGAAACAGTGGGGAGCATAATTTTGACAAATAAAATTATCCACGGCAAAAAGACATATCTCAGGGTCAGAGTACTCGAGTTATCGTCCGGAGCAAAGAAAAATAACCTATGGTCTCTGGCAGTGAAGTCCCTATGCTTCAGCTGGAACGGGGTTTATTTATCATACAGCCGAGAGCATCGCTATTATAGTCTCTAGCAACGGCAGGTGGCCGTGAGACTGGGTTAAATCGTATACAGCCAGAAATCAAGGCTGTGTTTGCCTCTAAATCTGGAGCGGGTTAGAGGAGCAAATCATAGAAGCTAGTCAGCAGCAGAGAAGTTTTTCTACAGTTAATCAAGTTCTTATGCTGGATACCCACCAGTCATCATCATCGCAGAATTCAGGAACATGTGATAAGGTTAAAATACCTGGGTCTTGAAAGTAACGAGAGAAGAGCGTAACGGAGACGCCGCATCATCAGTCGTCGAGTGTTAGAGAGACACTGAGACCAAGGGAGAGAGAGAGAGAGAGAGAGAAGGAGGGAGAAAATAGACAGGACCAGTAGGGTCTGTTCAGTATCCATTCGACGGATAGACACTGAGCCATTGTGTTACTCCAAGTCTATTATTTTAGCATTTCCAGTGGTGTTAGATAGTGGCGCATATCGCCTACCAAGTTGGAAGCTGTGTAGACGGTTCGTTGAGGAAGAGTAAACAGGACTGAGACAGCAGAATCTTATTTTATTAGAGAGTGGAGGCTAAAGTCGACAGCTCCACAAGATTAGAGGTGTTTAAATCACTAACCAAATTTTTTGTTCCTCAGCAGGGTGACAGAAAGAGTGAATGGGATTTGGGGGTTGGGTTTTTTTCAGTGTCTAATTTCATTGTTACGGGTTTTTTTCAGGCCGTGCAACAGTGCACGCTAATTTTTTGTAATTTGATGTATGATGACTTTAAATGATTTCTGTGTGTAAATAAATTTATCTATAATATATTTACTGGATCAGCTTCTACTCCTTACTATACTTACTTTATGTTGTCTGTATAGTGATGTCTGTGGTCATTTTATACACCTTTTCTCCTTGTATTTAAAGGAAGTCAGAGGAGGGTGAGATTATAGCCTTTCTGAAGTCACGAAGCGGCAAGGGCGAGTCAAAACCTGGTTCTATCCCTTGAGCCAATAGTCTCATCTGTCCACAGGCATGTCATTTTCCATCTAAATTCTATCTTCTCAGACTTTCTCATACTAGGGTCTTGTTATCATTCAGGCAAACTCTATAAACTTAAAACCACTTCGTGACAAGAGTAATCATGAGTATATAAAACACTTGATGATGACTCATGCTTAAACTGTTAGTTATTAGCTTGAATGTCGATGACCACTGGAAAATTCTCAAATAACTTTAAAACGGAGGCAGAAGTACTAGACAAAGCTACAATTACCATCATGGAAAAAAAGACAAATTGCGTCATAAACACTATTGACCACTGCGTTGTAACGATTACAAAAACGAACGCAATTCAGGTCAACACGTGCATTTGACACTGTAAAGAACATTTGGGGCTGGTTTTTATATACCCTAGCACCAAATTTTACTTACAAACTCATAAAAACGCGCCCTCGGATAGCTATGCGTTTCTTTTTTTTTTTGAACAGTATATATATATATATATATATATATAT
The DNA here is from genome assembly GCA_024509875.1 of Oreohelix idahoensis. Classification (NCBI taxonomy): domain Eukaryota; kingdom Metazoa; phylum Mollusca; class Gastropoda; order Stylommatophora; family Oreohelicidae; genus Oreohelix; species Oreohelix idahoensis. Next base: position 131,541 of record JAMPIV010007434.1, on the reverse strand, counting down.
ATATATATATATATATATATATATATATATATATATATATATATATATATATATATATATATATATATATATATATATATATATATATATATATATATATATATATATATATATATAAAACAAATAAAACGGTATTGAATCAATTTTACAAATTAACGGTTCACGGGAAACACAGTGAAAGGACAAAGTGTCCATTTTGGTTGTGTGCTGAATTCATATTATTCGGGATTTGTGTACTTCTGAGGCAGGTCGGCCTCTCAGGTATCCGTGGGATGAAAGTTAAAGCAGACGCAGAAATATTATATCTGCGGTAGACAGGTCCGACAACGGAGATATGGGCAGTTTGAATGACAAGGGCAATCACTGAAGATGCTGGACGTGTAATGTCAGAGAGTGAAGCCTGAATTGATTTGTATTCAGTTCGTTCTGTTACACTTTATTATATGGAATAAACCTTTGGATTGTCCTGGACTGGTTTATTCCTTGAATCCATGTTGTGTAACATTTGTACGTCAGTCCTTCCTGAATGACGTGTCAAACGTCAACTGTCAGGGTTTCACAACAACAGTGCTCCTCACAGACTCTCTGTCAGCCATCGATGCTCTCAGAAACAATAAAAAACAATAAATGTGACAGCCTGGCTGAAAAAACTTGCCATAGAGGGAGAAAGGAAAACCCAAACAGAAGACAAAAAGGTTACCAAACTGCGCTGGCCACCGGGTGATCAGGATCAAACCCGGGCGAAGACATTTGAAGATTTTTCGTCGACCGGTATTTGACTAGATTAACTCGAGCCCTGGCGAGCACATTTGAAGAAGTGTCGTCGACCAGGGACTGGCGGCTCCTCAGTCGACCCAGCTATAATGGGTACCTCCGAAATCGGCGAGTATCTGCCTGAATCGCGATGGTCACCTATCTCTGTACAAGAAAAAAAGGGATACTCACGTAAAAATCAGTCTCAGGTTAGACATACTAACCTGAGATTTCGCCTCGAGTAATAGCGGGCGTACGCAAAAAAAAAAAAGACAGAAAGAGATGTTGTTTAACTAGGGCTGCTGAGCTTTTCGCTCTTTTGTAGCCAATACCAAGTTGAAAACTCCTTGATATTATCTACATTGTTAACCTAGGCTTTTCCTAAGCTCTTTTCTGCCATTCTAAAACGTGCTGAGTCATGAGATCGTTTCTCCAGCTTGGCTTGCATTTAAAGGATCGTCACATCTGGTCTGGTCCCAAGCTAGGAGTAAAAAGCGTGTGAATTGTAGAGAAAAATAGCAGAAAGAACATCCAGAGTCTGATACTGTAGAAACCTTACTACTCATTTACCAAGAAAAGATAAAGTGATAATTTTCAGACTTTGAACCAGCCATTGGAGACTCAGATTCCGTCTGTTAAACAAACCCAAAATCGGATAAGCATAATATGAGCATCAGTACTGCTTTATTCTATTTCCACTTTTGGCCAAAAACGACCTGAGGTCATATTTGGATATAAAATTGTTTAATTCATCATCCTACACAATATTTTACAGTTAACTCTTTAGATCCTCGTGAAAAATGTCATTTTAATGTGATATATCCTTCTTTTCAACTAGTCACTCAAAAACTTTGAACGCGTTTTTCTCAAAACAAGCAGACGTTGAGATGGAATAATAAGACGACGATTAATGTGTGTGTCCATGCAGGTAGGACAAACAAACAGAATACAATGTCATTCCAAAATTGTCGGCTCCACGATAGGTACAGGAGGGTAGCATGGTGGGGGGGGAAGGCCTTTTCCAACCTAGCTGGAGGATAAACTGTATGGTGACTAGAGAATCCTGAGACGGACAGCCAACTTTATAAGGGAGATAGATATGGTTATTTAAGAACGAACGACGAAGAATAAGTTTGAATGTTAATATCTGTCTCCAGTTGTTGAACGTTGGTTTGGTCGTTGCCGCTCACTTCTTGGTTTCTGTTTCACATTTGTTATTCTCTGTTATTATGTGTCTAAGGATATGAGAACAGTTTGAGTTGCTCTGGTATCGTCTCATTTATTTCTCCTTTTTAAAGTTGTTGTTATCTGATTTTCTAATTGTATAGTTGCTTTCTCTGTGTTAATGTCCTATACATATTCATGACTTACGCTGTTTACTTGCTTCACTAGTTCTTGCAATACTTGTTCGCTTTCAGCTTACAAAACTCTGTCATCTGCATATCTAAGATTGTTTATTGATCTTACTCTGATGTACAATCCTGATTCTATTAGTCCGGTGTGATTCCCTGGCATGCAGCTCAGACATGTCGTAAAAGCCGACTAAAACAAAGTTGGGCATGATTGGGTTGGTAACCTTATCGTGTAATAAAAATGGATTGAAATGAAAAATAGTGTGCCGCGTGTTCGGAAGCGACTCAAACAAGAATTTGGAGACGCGGTAAAGGGTAAGGGTTTGGTGAAGGAAGGCTAAACCTAACCCTAAGCTTAATCCTAACCAAACGATGTCGACCACTTATTTGTATGACATCAAAGAACACGACGCTCTGTTCTTTATTTCAACAACAACGTGTGACATAAACCCCCGCTGTGAGAGCCCATTACTTTAGCTCAGACTCCCTACAAGGGCACAATTTGCAATGATGGCTCCGTGCTCCATTAGGACCGAACAGGTAGCTGCGTCCCTTGCAGGAAGAAAGAATGTTGTTTCTTCTGCCTGTTCCTTTTCTTCATCCACTTTCAACTCCCCAAGGAACACATGCCCTCAACGAACACTTGAAAGCCCTTACGTCCGCGCTATCAGCCCTAGGTCCCCCATGTCTTACACAAAGTGTCTGTGTTCAGGTGTGCTTCTGTTAACTTATTTATTTCTTTGTGTCTTTCTTGTGCTTCTGTTAACTTATTTATTTCTTTGTGTCTTTCTTGTGCTTCTGTTAACTTATTTATTTCTTTGTGTCTTTCTTGTGCTTCTATTAACTTATTTATTTCTTTGTGTCTTTCTTGTGCTGCAATTCCAACTCTCTTCTTCTTCTGTGATCCTTAGCCGCAGACAGTCAAAGCAGTTAGTGACCATCACGCCTGGTGTTATCTTGAAGGGCATCAACAAATTGCTTCCACTGTGACAGTATTGCCTCCCCTGCTTTGCAGTAGTGGTCCCACAATGGCCAAAACTCAAGAGTATCTAATATAGGCTTCAAAGGTATCTACCTTCGCACAAGCTTACTCTTGGCAGAGATGTAAATAGAAGAAACAAAACGCTTCTATCTCCAGGGAGAATAAGCGAGAACAGCACTGCTTGGCTGAATATGTTAACTCTGTAATTCTGCCGACGCTTTTGTGAAGGATTTAAGCACTTATTAATTTCAGCTCGTTTAAGCCCCCACCCCTGATTTACTCAGTGGAATTCTATTATTCTAGTATAGCTCTGCTTAGAGTGTGTGTAGTAAACTGTCTGAGACAAATATGCAGTAACTTTAAAATGATTAAATCGAAGTTAAATTTGTATAATTACAAATAACAAAATTTAATAATCACTTAAGTTTTAACAGTTGAAAAATAATTTGGATAGTTATGGATCAAGAAAAATTATCACCTTGGTCGTTATGGATTGTGAAATGTTATAAGAAGTTCAAGTGGCAGCATAGATTTAAACTTAGCTGCCAATGACGGTTCTGCTCCTTATGGATTGATCTTTTCACACTGCTCACGCTCGTCCCTGGTCAAGGTTGTCGAGTGTAGCTCGTTTCCCAGAAATTTCAAGGAGAGTCTACCACGTGGGTCCTTCGTCTCAAAGCTTAGGCCACTGTTCCCTTCTTGTTCCAGAGATAGCACTTTCTGCTGGTACCACCGAAAACTATGGTAAAAGAATAGAACGAAACGCTCTTCTGAGTATGGTGTTTTCCAACCCATAGTTATGGGTTCCTATCTTCCCATACCACCATCCCAATTAACGCAGACTTTACCCTAGATGAGAATTAAATGTAATCTCTCGGGATAAAATTTTCTTTACATTTAGATAGAAAAGCTTTCATAGTACTTTATATTAAAATGAAAATGTTAATAATACAGATAGAGTCTGTTTACATATACCTCTCCACTGATTGAAAAGTGTTCACAATATAAATTGAAAATGTTTTCATTTATGTTTACACTGATTGAAACGTTTGAAACTTCCATTAACTGTAAAATGAATATTTTCACATAGACATTTACACTGATTTAAAGCTTGAAAACGTACATAAATTTTAACGTGACTATATTAATATGGACATTTACACTGCTTTGAAAATGTAAGTATTATACTTAGAATGTACATCCGTTCTTCATCTTCCCCTCCCTGCTCCATATGGAACCTTGAACTGCTTTATGCTTTTAGTTCTCTTTACGGAACTAGCAATAAAGCGATCACCAGCCCATTCAGTGGTGGTTCATGAATCATCACTCTATACGCTGAGGTTGCCAGCCTCAAATGGTCTTTGACATTAAATAGCGAGTTTCACATATTAAAATTCACATGGTAATATAAACATAAATATATGTTAGTTCACATGCAAGTAATAAAATATGAAATGTAAATCACCACTTACGCTAATCCTCGCTCACAGACGTTTTGCTCAGACGAATAAAAGAGACTTGAATGGGCCTCTTACACGAGTCTGGGGTGTCGTTAATTTAATACGTTCCCTCTCTGACTTCGTGTGTGGTCCTTCAGTTTCCTCAGTCCCAGTTTCCTTATATAATATGACACTGATTTCCTGGGCTATGAAAGTCCGTCCAAAATTGTCCAATAAAAGGTGTCCGGTATGTTTAAGAAGGAATTATGAAATATAATTCTTCAGTCTAGCAAGGTCTGGTATCTTGGCGAGCGATTTCTCAAGTGAAGTAGCTTGAGGAAATGATCAGATTATATTCACTGCCTTCCCACTCATTTGTTATGCGCGCCTCACAGGATCAGCCAATTTGATTTGAATATGTTGCATGACTCAGCTAATACAACATTTCAATCATTACTTTTCTGAAAATGGGCTGTGCACATCCGCTTGCCATTGGGTATGTCGTGTGAAATTCTAATCCACATATATAAATTAAAAAGTAAATGTGAAGCCTAACAAATAACTTCAATAAAAGGAAAGAAGAATGGTAAAGATCAGTGCTGTCACAATGACTGTACTCGAAATCCCCCTTGTTTTCTACTTCGACTGCAAATTGTAACGTTTCACGTTGATAGTAAAAGCCTACTGCAGCATACACGCTTTCTACGATAAAACGTGTACTGCCTTTCTAAGAAAAACCTTGAGATACGCAAGCTGACCTATATTTAATATTCCATTCATGTCATTTTATACACTACGTTACCATAAACGAAAGACAGATGGAATTAGGATAGAGAGAAGGGAGGGCTGAAAGCCGGAACGCATGCCACACTAATACGCGTCTCGCTATACAATTACTACCATCACGCGTGTAAGGCCACAAGCACTAGCTTTTTTCAAATCGACAGTGATAAAAAACACTACCCATACGAGAGTTAGGTTTAAAAAACTTACAAAACGCTTATTAGGAAACATGACATTCTACTGTTTTACGTCTGAAATCCTGACATTAGTATGACAGTACAGCAGACACCATAAAGTTTGGAAGTGAGTAGATGGCAACAGCACGACTATCCTAGAAGAAAATGCATATTTTGAACGCAGCCCCTTAGCCCCATTAAATTTATATATTTGGGTTCCTTAGGACTTGCTGACAAAGAATATGTTAAACGTTACGCAAACAGTCCAGGAATTAACAAATTATAGCCGAAAGAAATAGTGAGGGTGTCAGACAACACCAAAATCAGAATCGCTCAGTGGCAGATTTTGACACCACCATTGTACGGGAAATAGGCCAACATGTTACCTCCTATTTGATTGGCGGAAAGTAAATGTAAGGCTAAACACGATTAGTCGGGCTACAAATACTATCTTTTGTTGTTAGGGGAGACGGAAGGAAGGGTACTTTTTTTCAAACGCTTGTGTAAACATGGCTCGATTGGTTAGACCCGCCAATATAGTCAATTAGGAGCGTCAGGTCAGCACCACATTTTCAAATAAACTTACTAAAGAACCAGTGCGTTGAGCGCCAGTGCATATTTTTCTAAATAAAAGCCTGGGACATCGGCAGATCGAAATTGTGCTATATTCATTGCCAGTCAACGTAACTGTGTATTATTCCATGAATTGTGGTAAGCTTGATATATTCAATATCTTTTTAATGAAAATTGAATGTAAATTGATAATTTATGTCTGTATATGTGTGTGGTTCAGTAGCGAACATGAGGCAAGGCCTATATAGTGCTCCAACCTGAACAGAAGGTGTCGGAGGAAAGTAAAACTACATGGAATTGCCAAACAGTACACTGACACCTATCTTATTGACTAGAAAGAAATAATGCTGGAATTGCAGAGGCGTAGTAACCATTAGGGAGGAGTATACTGGTGTAAATTGTTTCAGATGAAGCTGACAGTTGGCCTACCGCTCTGAACTCAGTGTTTGTTATGTATTGTGTTCAGTCTGGAAATAGATTATAAATTAGTTATGAAGTAGGAGGTACAACCTTCTTGTTTCAGGGACTGTGGTCCTAAAGTTATTGAGCAGCACCTGGTCTGAGCTTTGCTGAATCTGGAGGCTGACAGCATACTCCTGGGTCCAGATAGCGACTAGTGAGGTGTCTCCAGAACACAGGGGAGCAATCGAGCAGAGGAGTCTTTTCCTGCCGCCATCACGAAAGTTAAGCCTCTGTGGCCAGTGGAGCTCAACATTATGTGTCCCCTCAAAAATTGACATTTTAGTAAAAAAGAGGGACAATACCTTGTTTAAATTGACAGGAACTGTGAACTTTTCCCCATACTATTTCCCAGATAAACAAACACTTGAAGTCATGATGACAAATAACAACATAGCTTGAAAAACAAAACCAGTATTACCTCATAGTACTACTACACAACTGACACACATAGGATAATATTAATAAAATATGTCACTACAAGGTTCATATTTATAAATTCTGTACGTATAAATTGTGATTACATTTGATTGTGATTCCTGGTTCACTTTGTAGTTGAATCAGGATATATATATTAGTGAAAGTAATTAATACATATATATTTGAAACTTTACCAGTGACTCATTTAAGATAGTCTTATAGAGTGTTAAATGTGTGTGAGTGTCACAGTGTTGTCAAGTGTGGTGGAATAAATTAAATTGTTTATCTGTCTGTTGTTGTTGTGACTTACACTTCATCATATACATACCCTAGACATTCAACGTAGTCATCACAATATTCCAGAATAATTCTGACTGAGGTATAAATGTGGTAGCAAGTAAGGTTATCTGTAAAACACTACACCTATTAGATACAGATACCTTCACAGCTGATCTCAGTCAGTACACTAAGTCCCCTATAAATATTTATATCATCCCACTTTACCACATATATTGGGGTCTCGCTCCCGGGATTTTGAATCTTTCCCTATTAAAAATATTGGGGGTAATTCACTTCAGGGAATAATACAAATTTAAAAAGTATCCTTGGGTGAAAATAAATAACGTTGAGCTCTCAGTGCCTGTGGTGTCCTTGGATAAGTAATATCAGATTGTATTGTTTAGTTAGACATTATATAAATTTACCTGTTAGAAAATGGCGGACCTGGCCAAATTTCGATCTGCTGCTGTACAGACTGCGAAAGAGTTAGGAATGGACGGGCAAATTATGATTGCTTATGTCACTGCTGAATGTGACAAATATATTGAACGGGAAGAAAGAAGATTAGAAAAAGAGGCCGAAAGAAAGTTAGAGGCTGAGACTAAGAGGTTGCAGATTGAGGCTGAGGCTAAGAGGTTGCAGATTGAGGCTGACAAAGAGGCTAAAGCATTGGAAGCCGAGGAAAGAAGACAGACTGCAGAGAGGGAAGCAGAAAAGGAGGAGAAGAGATTACAAAGGGAACATGAGTTACGACTAAGGGAGTTTGAGTTTCAAGGCCATGCTCCTGAAAATGGTGCCAGTCCCTTTACCTCTGATGCCACTGCTAGCCAGGGAGCCTCAACCTCAGCTATGAATTTTCATTTAGATCATTTTGTTGAGAAAGACGATGATATTGAGAGCTATCTAAATAGATATGAACTATTAGCTACCACATATGGGTTAGAGAGAGAAAGGTGGAGCTTAAAGTTATCTCAAGGGCTTCGTGGGGCAGCTTATGAAGTTTTTGCCAAAATGAGCAGAGGTGATCAGGAAAATTATGACATGCTAAAGCAGGCTCTTTTGTTAAGATATGAAAAGAACGCAGAATTTTATAGGAAAAAATTTAGGAATGCTAAACTACTGTCAGGTGAAACCTATCACCAGTTCTCTGCACGGTTAGAGACATACTTGGAGAAATGGACTTCTCTGGGGAAAACCCAAGATCTTAAGGAAATGGTCCTTATAGAACAATTAAGAGAGTCCATGGCTCCAGACCTGAGAAAGTTTCTCATGGAACAAGGTGCAGAGAGGCTGGGTGAGTTGCTAAATGTTGCTGAAAGGTATCAAGCAGCTCAGGCAGAGGTATCAGGTAATAAAAAGAAACAGGTGGATAACTTTAGGGCACCACAGAACTTTAATAAATTTGATCCTAGGGATCAAAACAAAGGTAAGCACCAGTTTGATAGGCCACGGTATGAAAATAAAAATAAAACCCCACAATTCGATGAAAGGAAATATGATGAAAGAAAATCTTTCAACCAAGGAAAAGGTGGTGTAAAAATTGTCAGATGGACAATCATGACACTGACCGTTGCAGAAGGAAACCTGTGTATATGGCAACCCTTCAGGTCAGGTCGACCTCAAGACAGGAGGAGGATATTATGTTAGATACCACTCCAGAAGAGATGAGGAAGGCACAGGCTGGGGATAAGACCCTCAAGCCTTGTTTCAGGAAATTGTCAACTTGTCATACAACTCCAGGCAAGGGAGATTTTTACATGAAAAACAAGTTGATGTATAGGAAGACTGGAACTAGATCCCATGGTCACGGACAGCTGGTTCTTCCAAAAAGATATAGGGCAGACTTAATAAGGAGCCTACATGTGAAACCAGATGGGGACCATGAGAAGATAGGTACCATCATCCAAAAGGTGGCTCACAATTATTATTGGCCCAAGGCAAGATGGGACATTGAGAATTTTGTAGAAAGGTGTAGCATAGCACATGAGGGAACACCCACAAGTGGGAACATTGATCAGGACCTGGACACGCCACGGGGCAAAATTAGGCCTGACAATAAAAAGAAATATAAATTTGATAAAGTGGACCAAATGGAATGGGAAGCCCCTTTTCACGGACAAGCTTCACTTAACTGTTTTACAATGGCCACTATGCGGAGAGTGCAAAAAGATGTCTTACCCCAGGATAAGCCGAAACTCCCTCAATCGGACTTAAACAAACTGGAGGAAGAGGATGTAGAGAGGAAATCTCTCATCAAGAATTTTAAGTGGGGAGAAAGCCCCAAGAAAAGAATTGGTAGCGGTCGTTTTGTGAATGATAATTCTGGGAGGAAAAATCATCACTATAGAGCTTCGAGTGGAAGAGACCATACCGGTGCATGGACAAATAGGTCCACAAAATTAAAGGTCCATATGTAAGCTCTGTTAAGAACGTGGACTGATGAAAAGGCAGAGGAAAATATTACATCCTCATACCAATATGTGAATGAGCTGACCACTCGTTTAAAAACTGGCTGGAAACTTGCCAATGAAAATTTGAAACAAGCCAGGAAGAAACATGCTGCCTATTATAACAGGAAAGCTAAAGACAGAGATTTGGCTGTGGGAGAGAAGGTACTGCTTCTTCTACCCGGTAGTCAGAATAAGTTACAAATTGGATGGCAAGGTCCATATACAGTTCTAGAGAAGGTGTCTAGAACCAATTATAAGATAGATAAGAAGGGGAAAGAAAAAATCTATCATGTGAATCTCCTGAAGAAATATTTGGAAAGAGAACATCAGGAAGAGACACACTTGTTGACCTTGTCCATTGCCATGGAGATGAAAAAGGAACCACTTTCATCATTTGAATATCCATTACACCTCTGTGAGACAGCGGCACAGGTGAAAATCAGTACACATTTAACGAAAACTCAGAAAGAGAGAGTGTACAGGTTCTAGATAATCATACAGAGGTGTTAACAGACCTACCAGGGCATACAAACCTATTGGAATATGATATGAAACTGATAGACCCCACACCTGTCTGTATGAAACCATATTCGATTCCGTTTGCTAAGGAGACAGCTTTGAAGGAAGAGATAGACTATCTGTTGAAGGAAGGAATTATTTCGCACAGTGAGTCTTCGTATAGTTCCGGTGTTGTACTCTTAAGGAAGCCCTCTGGAGAACATAGACTCTGTATAGATTACAGGAGACTGAATGCTATTACAGAAGGACAGGTGGATCCATTGCCGGATACAAATCAGTTGTTTGCCAGACTAAATAAAGCTAAATATTTCTCAAAAGTGGATCTGAGTAAAGGATACTATCAGATTCCAGTAAAGCCTGAGGTTAGACCATACCTAGCGTTTAGTACCTCAGAGGGACACTATGAGTTTAACAGATTACCATTTGGATTGAAGAATGCACCTAGTGTCTTCTCTAGAATGATGAGAAAATTATTGGACCCTCTGAATAATCCATGTATCACAAATTTCATGGATGATATCCTTATAGCAACAGAAACATTTGAGGAACACATTGACTCTCTGAACATGCTGTTTAATCGACTTAGGGAAGCGAATTTAACAGCCCGACCAACCAAATGTTGCGTTGGATGTAAAGAATTGGAATTCTTGGGACACACAGTTTATCAGGGAAACATGACCCCTGACCCAAAGAATTTAGAGAAACTAAAGAAAGCCCCGAGACCACAAACCAAGAAAGACGTGAGATCCTTTGTCTCATTATGTGGTTTCTACCAAAAGTATATCAAAAACTTTAATTCCATATGTGCACCGTTAACTGATTTGACACGTAAGGGAAATCCAGATCGAATTACATGGACACCACAATGTGAAATGGCTTACCAAGAATTGAAGGAAAAGCTCACAAGTAAACCTATTTTGAAATTACCTGACTTAAGTCAAGAATTCATAGTAAGGACAGATGCCAGTAATATTGGGTTAGGTGCAACTCTGCTACAGAAATCAGATGCATTGGATGGGGAATTAAGCCCAGTGGCATATGCTAGCAGAAAGTTGAATAAAGCTGAAACCAATTACTCAACTAGCGAAAAGGAATGTCTTGCAGTAATATGGGCGATAAAGAAATTCAATATTTATCTGTATGGGAAGGCATTTAAGTTGCAAACGGATCACAAACCCTTGTCGTTTCTAGCGCAGGCTAGACATGAAAATTCTAGATTACTCCGTTGGTCATTACTGATGCAGCCATTTGAGTTTAGCATAGAGTATATAAGTGGAAAAACAAATCTGGGAGCGGATTTTTTAAGCCGCCATCCGTGTGATGAGAATCACCCTAAACCCCAGAAATAATAATAAATTTCTCTATGTGTATATAGAATTATAGACTGACATATAACGTCTGTTTTAAGTGGGGAGAATTTGTCGTGTGAAATTCTAATCCACATATATAAATTAAAAAGTAAATGTAAAGCCTAACAAATAACTTCAATAAAAGGAAAGAAGAATGGTAAAGATCAGTGCTGTCACAATGACTGTACTCGAAATCCCCCTTGTTTTCTACTTCGTCTGCAAATTGTAACGTTTCACGTTGATAGTAAAAGCCTACTGCAGCATACACGCTTTCTACGATAAAACGTGTACTGCCTTTCTAAGAAAAACCTTGAGATACGCAAGCTGACCTATATTTAATATTCCATTCATGTCATTTTATACACTACGTTACCATAAACGAAAGACAGATGGAATTAGGATAGAGAGAAGGGAGGGCTGAAAGCCGGAACGCATGCCACACTAACACGCGTCTCGCTATACAATTACTACCATCACGCGTGTAAGGCCACAAGCACTAGCTTTTTTCAAATCGACAGTGATAAAAAACACTACCCATACGAGAGTTAGGTTTAAAAAACTTACAAAACGCTTATTAGGAAACATGACATTCTACTGTTTTATGTCTGAAATCCTGACATTAGTATGACAGTACAGCAGACACCATAAAGTTTGGAAGTGAGGAGGTTGCAACAGCACGACTATCCTAGAAGAAAATGCATATTTTGAACGCAGCCCCTTAGCCCCATTAAATTTATATATTTGGGTTCCTTAGGACTTGCTGACAAAGAATATGTTAAACGTTACGCAAATAGTCTAGGAATTAACAAATTATAGCCAAAAGAAATAGTGAGGGTGTCAGACAACACCAAAATCAGAATCGCTCAGTGGCAGATTTTGACACCACCATTGTACGGGAAATAGGCCAACATGTTACCTCCTATTTGATTGGCGGAAAGTAAATGTAAGGCTAAACACGATTAGTCGGGCTACAAATACTATCTTTTGTTGTTAGGGGAGACGGAAGGAAGGGTACTTTTTTTCAAACGCTTGTGTAAACATGGCTCGATTGGTTAGACCCGCCAATATAGTCAATTAGGAGCGTCAGGTCAGCACCACATTTTCAAATAAACTTACTAAAGAACCAGTGCGTTGAGCGCCAGTGCATATTTTTCTAAATAAAAGCCTGGGACATCGGCAGATCGAAATTGTGCTATATTCATTGCCAGTCAACGTAACTGTGTATTATTCCATGAATTGTGGTAAGCTTGATATATTCAATATCTTTTTAATGAAAATTGAATGTAAATTGATAATTTATGTCTGTATATGTGTGTGGTTCAGTAGCGAACATGAGGCAAGGCCTATATAGTGCTCCAACCTGAACAGAAGGTGTCGGAGGAAATTAAAACTACATGGAATTGCCAAACAGTACACTGACACCTATCTTATTGACTAGAAAGAAATAATGCTGGAATTGCAGAGGCGTAGTAACCATTAGGGAGGAGTATACTGGTGTAAATGGTTTCAGATGAAGCTGACAGTTGGCCTACCGCTCTGAACTCAGTGTTGTTATGTATTGTGTTCAGTCTGGAAATAGATTATAAATTAGTTATGAAGTCGGAGGTACAACCTTCTTGTTTCAGGGACTGTGGTCCTAAAGTTATTGAGCAGCACCTGGTCTGAGCTTTGCTGAATCTGGAGGCTGACAGCATACTCCTGGGTCCAGATAGCGACTAGTGAGGTGTCTCCAGAACACAGGGGAGCAATCGAGCAGAGGAGTCTTTTCCTGCCGCCATCACGAAAGTTAAGCCTCTGTGGCCAGTGGAGCTCAACATTATGTGTCCCCTCAAAAATTGACATTTTAGTAAAAAAAGAGGGACAATACCTTGTTTAAATTGACAGGAACTGTGAACTTTTCCCCCATACTATTTTCCAGATAAACAAACACTTGAAGTCATGATGACAAATAACAACATAGCTTGAAAAACAAAACCAGTATTACCTCATAGTACTACTACACAACTGACACACATATGATAATAGTAATAAAATATGTCCCTACAAGGTTCATATTTATAAATTATGTATGTATAAATTGTGATTACAATTGATTGTGATTCCTGGTTCACTTTGTAGTTGAATCAGGATATATATAGTAGTGAAAGTAATTAATACATAAATATTTGAAACTTTACCAGTGACTCATTTAAGATAGTCTTATAGAGTGTTAAATGTGTGTGAGTGTCACAGTGTTGTCAAGTGTGGTGGAATAAATTAAATTGTTTATCTGTCTGTTGTTGTTGTGACTTACACTTCATCATATACATACCCTAGACATTCAACGTAGTCATCACAATATTCCAGAATAATTCTGACTGAGGTATAAATGTGGTAGCAAGTAAGGTTATCTGTAAAACACTACACCTATTAGACACAGATACCTTCACAGCTGATCTCAGTCAGTACACTAAGTCCCCTATAAATATTTATAACATCCCATTTTACCACAGGGTACAAACTTACAAACATGTCGGTAAACTCATATAACAATGTGCTCCCAGTGTAACAATCATTACTTTTATCAGAAAGTAATCTCTTATCTGTGTCTGTCCATCAGTTGTCTCCCCGTATTTCAAGCTTTGGTGATGAGCGCACCCGTGTCTTATCAGTCTTATCAGTGATTAAGCACTGCGCTGAGGCGATTTACGTGTTAATCTGTAAACTGATATCGCGGATCCACGATAGCCTACATGGTTAGGTCGCTGCCACTCCTTGCAACGCAGGGAGAAATGGATAACAACCAGACATGTCTACTTATCCCTGAGAAGGGTGTAGGAAGGAAAATACATAGTCTGCTTCACATAGCAGAAAAAGAAAGAAAGAAAGTGCGACAAATGAAAGCACACAATAAAATCAGTACCACAAATGTACCAATACTTCCGGAGTGAAACAAAGATCGATAGGGGCCGCCCCGTTCTGTCACACCACTTTGTTTGGTCGGCGGCCAGCCTTCGTACAGTGCCCCAACTCTGGTTCATTCTTTGCATCTCAGCCTCCACAGATCTCCGCCAAGTTGTTTTTCGTTGGCCTCTCTTTCGCTTTCCTTATGGGGGTCAAAAGCATAGCTGTTCTTGTGATGGCATCAGGGACCCTTCTGAGGACGTGGCTAACCCAACTCCAGCGTCTGCCAGCTATGATGGTGTGCATGTCCTCTCGGTTACTCCGAATAACTACTCAGAGTAGTTCTTGGTTGGTGATGGTATTCGGCCAAAAGATTCGGTGGATTTTCCTTAGGCACATTGTGTGGAAAGAGGACAGTTTCGACATTTCCTTCTCTGTTACTCTCCAGCATTCCGCACCACAGAGAAGCACAGAAAGCACACAGCTCTCATATAATCTTAATTTGGTGTTTTTGCTGTACTGGGAAGACTTCCATATGTTGTTGAGGCTAGCAAAGGCTGTTCTCGTTTTAATCATTCGAACTCTCTGCACTTTTGGAATTGCGTGGCTTCTTTTCCTTATTTTAAAGAAAAAACTTTTTTAATGAACCATTTCTTTGTTTGTTTTTAAGGTTCTTCTTCGTCTTTGTTCTCCTTTCTTCTTGCATCCATCAACTGTAAAACTTTTTTTTTTAAATAAACCAGTATAATATGTCACAGAGCAAAACAAAATGGAAGCGGCTAAAGATTCACATGAGCCAAATGATTACCATTCCTTAATAGCGAATATTTGTTGTTGGGAATAACAGGAGAGAAAATAAACAAGGATGTGGTTCTATACAAACATTATCTTCATCATCATCATCATCTTCATCATCATCATCATCATTATCATCATCATGTTCATCATCATCATCATCATGTTCATCATCATCATCATCTTCATCATCATCATCATCATCTTCTTCATCATCATTATCATCACTCTTCAGCTCCCCAAGGAGCATAGGACTTATTCCATGTCTTCCTCGTCCCTGTCATGTCCGTCTCCAGTCCTCTGTTCCATGTATTCTAGGGTCTTCCCCTACCTCTCTATACTGAAGTATTTGGCCTTGAAATAATGAAATTATGAACCTCGTGCATTCTTTTTCTATGCAGATTAACTTCTTTTGCACTTGTGGAGAAACGCTTGGCCAGTAGCTGGGTTGAAATGGTATGACAAAGTCACTAATGTGGAACTTATGACAAGAGCTAGACACGTACCAGTGGAATAAGAGATGAAAAGAAGACGCTGGCGATGGATAGGACACACATTGAGGAAACCTTTTGATAGCATTACAAGGCAGTCCTTGTTCTGGAACCCCCCCTCCCAGGATAAGAGAGGCAGACGTAGACCAATAAAGCAGATGGAGACGATCGCTGAAGACAGATGTGAAAATAATGAGAAAGACGTTGAAAGAACTTTAGCTAATGGCACGCGACATGAGGACTTGGTATGTTTTTGTTGCTGGCATGTGACCCTTGTGAAGCTAAATGGTATCGATTGATTACAGCCAGCATCAGATTTTGACAAAAACTCTTCAGTGAAAATTTATAAGCAAAAATCTTCTCCATTGGTTTCCATTAAGCTCGGAGTGACACATTTTCTTGAATAATTGTCTGAATTGTAAAAACAACAACTCAAGAAGTTAAAGAATTTCATAAATGGAAAGATTTAAATGGTTATGTCACGACCACCAATGTTAACCTGATAACAAAAACCAGACAAATGCCGGTGGAACAAGAGTTGATGAGACGATACTGGCGATGGATAAGACATTCACTGAGGAAACTTGTTGATAGAATTACAAGGTCGGTCGTTGTTCTGGAATCGCCAGGGTAAGAGACGTAGATGTAGACAGAAAACTACATGGAGACGAAAACTGGTGACAGAAATAACAGGACTAAAGAAGGCACTGAAGAAACTTGAACAGCCGGTACAGGTCAGGATGACTGGGCGTGAATTTGGTGACTAGTGTTCTTTAGTGAGCTGTGTGGTATTCAATGAATGAATTAATTAATTGTGGTAATGTCTTTGTATTTTTATTTCAAGACCTTTAACAAGCTGCTGCTAAATATTAGTTCTGAATCTTTGTTAAATTCACTTTCCAGATACATTTATTATTCCTATATTAACTCTTTAACGTGGAGGGGACCGTTTTCGGGGCTGGTATATTTCGACTAAGTTTTTACCTCATGTTGTTGTCACTTCAGATTTTTTAAAATCTGTATTCAATTACTTTCACAACTATGTAAAACATTACTTTTTTTTTTTAACTTAGAAAGAACTGACTGTAAAACTATTACACTGAAGTAAAACTATTACACTGAAGTAAAACTATTACACTGAATGAAAACTCTTACTTACTTAGTCGTTCCTCTCCTACCCTGGAGTGTAGAGGTTTGCCAGAGATAGTGCCACACTATCCCACCGGCTGTCTCCCTCCTGGTTTGGTTCCAGTCTAATCCTTGGTCCCTCAAAGATTGTCTAATGTTGTCCTCCCAGCACACTCTGGGTAGTCATGGATGTCTGGATCCCTGGCTCTTAGTTTCTCATACTTGTCGTGGTATCTTATCTTCTCCCATTCTGCAGACATGGCCAAACCATCGTAATTGGTATTGTTGTACTCGGGTTTGCAAGGGATGGGTTTTGAAGCCATAACGTATCGTCTAGTTATAGTTCCGGATTATGTCTTCTTGTTACTTCAACTACCTTCCACAGACACCTCATTTTTGAGGTTTGGTGCTGGCTTTTGTGGATTGTGGTCATTACCCATGACTCGCACCCATAAGTCAAGACTGTAACATAGGTGGAGCGGTTTACAGCCATCTTCATCTTCTTGCCTTAAGTGTCTGGCACAAAGAATAAAATAATGTGCAGGTTCAAGGATTGTGGTTAAAACCACTAGGTCCTTTAATATTTAAGTGATGCACCGGGCTTTGTTCGTGATCTGACATACATGGTTTAGTTTCCTGTTGGTTGTAAAGCAATTCTCACTGTTGAATTTGCTCAGTAGATATTTTTGTAAACTAATCAGTGTGCAGTGACTTATCACCTGTCACCACTACTGAAATAAAACAAAACTCAGTATTGAAACTAAACGAAAACTGATAAATAGGTGATTCCTACCGAGTTTTTGCTAACAGCTTCAAAGCACGGGAGAGGAAAATCACGTCCTGTGAGATGAGATGTTTAAGAAAAGCCATTAATACTATTGGATGAGATAGAATGAGAAATGATGACATCATGAAAGGAACTACATCCTGCATCAAGTACGAGAGAGACAGAAAATTAAGTGGTTTATCCATTTCGTGATAAAGAAGCAGTTATTGATTATTTTCCCTCAAAAATAATGTCTTACTATAATGTGGCCCCATACAGCTTAAAATTGGCGGAGAAGAGGAAAAAGACAGGACAACCAACGTTAGGGGAGTTCATGAGACGGCGCCGCAGTGTTTCTCAACCTTCAGAATCTAAGTTTTCAGCTTCCTCTATACGATCAAGGCAATCAGCCATGACCTTCAGGAACAGCACGGTCTTCTACAATACATATTCTGCCTCTGATTAGGTCAGTGGGCTTATTTTATAATATTTGTGGTGAACTTCTAAATACAATATCTAAATTAGAATATAACAGTATAGTGCATAAAGTCAAAGATAGGATAGTACTACAAATTTTCATTGTTTTCCTCGCCTACGCCTTCAGCTTATTATTTGATAACAAATTAGCCGAACAAAAAGGGTACCCAAATTTTCAAATTCGTCCTTGACGACAAACGTAACACTTCCCTAGGTCAACTAAGTATTTGCCTAAAATATACTGAAGCACATTAAAAACGCACCACCTGTATAATCCAGGAACAGAGTGTGAAATGTAAATATAAGTGCTTACAAGTTTACATATTTGGAATCTTTATTCATTTTCCTATGAATCCATGCTGGTCATTAATTTGTACATTTGATTGTTATGAAATTCATTGCATTCTGTGCAGGCAAGGGAGAAAACCAAAAATACAAAAAAATGCACGTGCGTTATCCTGCTGGAGAAGCTGCAAATCTGGATAAATTGTGAACGCAGGAGCAACCAGTGCATCCAGAACCTCATCTCGATATGTCACAGCATTAACATTTCCACGGAAGACGTGAAGAGGCAAGCGATGGTGAAAACTGAATCCTCCCCAAATGTGAATACTGCCACCTCGAAATCGGTTGACACAGCAATCTGCAAAGCGCTCTTCACACCGTCGCTAAATCCGCATACGTCCATCTGCAAAGGATATGTTGAATCTGTTCTCGTCTGTGAATAGGACAGCATTCCACTGCAGTCTAGTCCATCTGATATGTTGCTCTGCCCATTGCAGGCGCTGCTAACGATGTCTGTGAGTCAAGTTTGGCCCAACATAAGGTCGTCTTGCAGTAAGGCCTGTATCTCTGAGTCGTCGTATGACTGTCATTCGAGAGACTTGCCCATGTCTACCCACTATTGCTCTTGCTGTTTGACTTGCCGGGAGAGTACGATTCCTTAGGTGACTCAGCACAATATGACGATCTTGCGCAGGGGTAGTAACTCGTGGTTGGCCACTCCGAAGTCTATCCCGGGCACTGCCAGTGGTTCCGTAACGTTCATTGAGACGTAAAATAGTGCTGTGGTGGCAATTCATCCTTCTGGCAATGGCCCGCGAGCTCATTCCGGTCTCCAACATACCAATGGCTCGTTGGCGGTCGTTTTCAGATAGTCGTGGCATTTCAAGCACATGTTCTGGGTGTTTTGTCTCAACGGCCTTTTTATACCGAGTATACTGCCAGAACGCGTACACATTTTCAGGGTCATAGCTGTTGGGAATCGTGTTGCACGTGTAACTTTCATCGTTTTCATGTAGTCTGTACACACACCCGTGGGTTGAATCTTGCACTTTCCATTCCAGCAGCCATTCGCTCTCTACCTCATGGCAAACACGGGGAAAATCCATTCCCACACTTTTTTTTGCCAGCTTCTCGGCATCAGTATATATAATAGTGGTGCGTTTTTAATGTGCTTCAGTATACATTGTGGACGGGAGGGGCACGAATAGATAACCAACGCAAATCACGTCTCACGTTGTTTCTAAAAATAAAACCAACTTGCTAGTATTGCCCTTAGGCGGTTTTCAAAAATACGATGTAACGTTAGAAAATGTGGACACTACGATCAGGAAAACACGCTTAGCTCTTATTGCGAATGACATAAACTCTCGTATTTAGCTTGAAAGTACATGGAAAAAGAATTGAACAGGAGGTAGTTTAAAAATAAACGGCTAACATGGAAAAAAGATGGAATTTTGAACCAAGCCACTTAACCCCATAAAAATCATATATTCGTGTACCTGAACACTTACTGTCCAAGAATATGTTGTTAGTTATCTAAATAGTCCATTAAATAATCAAATATTGGTAATAATACATAGAGAATCGGAGATACTGTCAGGTCAAGTCATATCTGCTTAGATTGGATAGCATATTTTTGGGGGAAAAAAGTAGGTGACAGAAAGGCTAAGATAGTACGATGAAGTGAAATTGGATGAAATTTGAAGGAAGCCGTACTATTATTGGCTGACCTAATATACAAATCTAATTGGTAGTATGTAGTGGATTTTGATGGTATTGTATGGTGGTGTTATCACCTAGTGTGATGCGTGAGGTCAGCTGTGAAGGCTCCTGAGATAATTGTAACTGAGAATATACAGAAGGCCCTTTCGTGCTACCACTTTATGACCTCACACATATCTTTTTTTACTAATGAATGTGGCTACGTTAAAATCTAGGGTACTGAATGCAATGTGTTGTATGGACATATACACACACCCACAGATATTAATTAAGTCTAATACTATCAATAAAATTTATAACACAATGAACTAAATTCAGCTGGTTAAATTTAGAATAGAAAATCTTTTTTTAAATTTATTTGTTCTGAACCAAGGTTTTATTTTGGCCAGAACTTATGCAAAGATTTTGAAATTTATGAATGAATGGCATGAATAAATGGCATGTTAAATGAAAGATGTTTACATATGCAATCTTCAAGATTAATTATAGTATTACTGTTCGTAATGTTAATTTTCCTGGGAAAACTATGAATGGATGTGCTGTTGGGGTGGCTTCATCCCTCCCTGTTTATGCCTACACAGCATTGTCCATTAATGATGGAAGGAAATGGGATGATGCAGTAGTAAATTCTCTTGGGTGCTAGTTTTATGAAGTTGGTGTAAATTCAGCAGGCCAGCTAGCCTACTTAACTTTGCCAGATTTGTTCTGGTGCTGGAATATGATGGCCCCACCTCTCCGTGCTTGAGCAATACAAAGATGTTCTGTCGAAATGTACCCTGCACGGGTCCTCACTTCAATTATTAATCAGCATTTGACACCACCTTAGTGTCAAGATCGAACTCACAGCTCTGAAATAAAGTATTGGTTTTTGCTCAGAACCTTACCTAATAAGCCACTTCTACACATAACAAATTACAATAACACCACATAAACAGGGTCAGTTCTCTCTGACCAGACAGCACATCTTACCTAGTTGGTTTCGCATAGGGTAAGTTTCCCCAGTCTACAGATTCTGAAATAGGTGCATTATCTCACTGCCATAGAATAGGATAGGTGATATGATTCACTGTTCTCAACACTTGATCACCCCTTCCTAAACCTTGCTGTAGTTTATATATTGTTTGTCCCTAGACCCTGAACTAGGGCGGGGGGTCCAGAGCGAATCCTTACTTGTTTGTAAGGCTAGATTTCGATATGGCAGTATCAAATCACTCGAACATTAAACAATATTCAAAATATACAAAGAAATAATTTCAATCTTACCAGATTATGAATAAAGAACACAGAAATGCTAGCAAAACTCAGCTGAGCTGCTGGCTATAGTATGGCGTCCCTGAACTTATTTCAATTTATTTCATTTGGAAATCACCACACTTGAAATTTACTGTGTCTATCACTGGACAACTATTGAGGAATGGCAAAAAAGCTCGTCTGAGCGCGGATAATATGATTGTCTGTGGCCAATCAATGCCTTGGTTTTTTTTTAAATTCAAATTTCCTACACTAAAGTCATTTCAGTCATGCTTCAGTCAAGTATGGATTTTTATCTGTTAGTCTGTCCGTCTCTACTTGCGTTTTCACAAAAACGTACTTGATTTTTGAACCAACCTTTCTCTCCCCTCCAAAATTTTGTCGTTAAAAGTTATTTTTAGACACAGCTTCCACCAATATCCCTTCTCTTCCATGCTAAGTAGATTTGAACACCTGCGTCTCAAGGTCGCGATTTTTTGTGCAAATAGCGACACTTTTGATTCAATGCAGTCTTTCGCTGTTGTGAACAACACTGTCTTTTGTCATTATCTTCATTATTATCTATCCGTCTGTAAAATTAAAAACATATTATTTCACTGCTCAGAATGGGCCATCCGGCCAGCTAATTTTTATATTCCTAACATTAATATTAAGAAAAAGTTACTTTTTAAATTTTGTAATATTTCAAGCATCTGCGTTTAGCCGCTGAATTCAAATCAAAGGCTTGGTATCGCAAAAGCGTCCGTTTCCGTACCTCGTGTCAATTTGGGGACGTGAATTTTTTCCTCCGTTTCCCTCCCCAAGTGCGTCTCCTTAGCCTTGCTAGTCTCACGCAATTTTTTTCAGTCATATTTTTTTTTTCCTTTTGATCCGCCGTTCTCATCCCTCCAAATGGTAACCGTTTTGATTTCCCGTCTAACAAGTCAATTTTTATGGAGGGTGATGACCCGCGGTCAGGGCGATCATGTACTATCAGCAGCTTACGCATTATGTTTTTATCCTTACATTTTATCCTTTGGAGATATTTTTACGTTGTATCACTTGTTAATTTTATGACACATCTCCCCACTTGAAAACATGCCTACGGCAAGTTCCAAAACCAGTGATACACATAGATAAAATCTCTCCTCACGTCTGCCATTACTCTAATTTTGATCACAGGGGTGCCGACTGAGGAAATCTGCACCGACATTCAATTTGCCTGGGATATATTGGATACTAAACTGATAAGGTTGAAGCAATAAAGACCACCTCAGCAATCTTGCGTTTTCATGCTTAGCCTGAGATAAGAATACGAGAGGCTGATGATCCGTCTCCACCACAAAAGTCCTACCATACAGATAGATTTGAAACTTCTTTATTGCCCAGATTAACGCTAAACATTCTTTTTCGCTTGTGGAGTATCCTTGTTCCGCCTTATTCAATTTGCGGCTTGCATAAGCGACTGGTTTCAGTTCCCCATCAGGTGAAGATGATCTTTGCAACAAAGCCCCTCCGAGTCCTACATTACTTGCATCGGTTCTTAAGACAAAGTCCTGTGTCAAATCAGGCAGTTTGAGAATAGGCTTGCTAGTGAGTTTTTCCTTTAACTCTTGGAACGCTAGTTCACATTGTGCAGTCCAAATAATTTTATCTGGAAGTCCCTTGCGAGTCAGATCAGTCAGAGGAGCACAAATAGCGTTAAAATTTTTGATGTATTTCTGATAAAATCCGCATAACGACACGAATGATCGCACGTCCTTTTTTGTTTGTGGTCTAGGTGCTCTCTGCAGTTTTTCCAAGTTCTTAGGATCAGGGGTCATATTACCCTGATATACAGTGTGTCCCAAGAATTCCAACTCTTTGCATCCAATACAACATTTTGTTGGCCTAGCAGTTAAGTTCGCCTCCCGAAGTCTATTAAATAACATTTCTAGAGCTTCAATGTGTTCTTCAAATGTCTCTGTGGCGACGAGAATATCATCCATGAAATTCGTGATACATGGGTTATTCAGGGGATCCAACAATTTGCGCATCATCCTTGAAAATACACTCGGAGCATTTTTCAGTCCGAATGGTAGCATATTGAATTCATAATGTCCATCCGAAGTGCTAAAAGCCAAATAAGGTCTCACTTCAGGCTTCACTGGGATCTGGTAATAGCCTTTACTAAGATCCACCTTTGAAAAGTATTTTGCCTTGTTCAGTCTGGCAAATAACTGTTTTGTGTCTGGTAATGGATCCACTTGTCCTTCTGTGACAGCATTCAGTTTCCTGTAATCTATGCACAGTCTGTGTTCCCCAGACGGTTTTCTCAACAAAACGACACTAGAACTAAAAGATGATTCACTGTGCGAAATAATCCCCTCCTTCAACAAATAATCTATTTCTTCCTTCAATGCCTTCTCCTTCGCGAACGGAATAGAATAGGCTCTCATACAGATTGGGTTTGAGTCTACCAGTTTCATGTCATACTGTAGCAAATTTGTATGGCCTGGTTTATCTGTTAATACATCTGTATGTTCCTCCAGAACCTGTTGAACTCTCTCCCTCTGGTTTTTAGTCAGGTGCTTACTGACTTTTACCTGTGCTGCTGTTTCACAAGGATGTAATGGGTATTCATGTGAGGTGAGTGGTTCCTTTTGCATCTGGGTTGCAATAGCCAAGGTCAATAAGGGGGTGCTTTCCTGGAGTGGTCTGTCCAGATACTTCTTTAACAAGTTTACATGATAAACTTTCTCCTTCCCCTTTTTGTCAATTTTATAGTTTGTTCTAGACACCTTCTCTAGAACCGTATATGGACCTTGCCAACCAATTTGTAATTTATTCTGGCTTCCGGGTAGTAGAAGCAGCACCTTCTCTCCCACAGCCAGTTCTCTGTCCTTTGCCTTCCTATTAAAATATGCTGCATGTTTCTTCCTGGCTTGTTTCAAATTATCATTTGCCAGTTTCCATCCAGCTTTCAAACGAGTGGTCAGTTCGTTCACATATTGATAAGATGAGGTAACAGTCTCTTCCGCCTTCTCATCTGTCCAGGTCCTTAATAAAGTTACATCTGGATCTTTAATTTATCATACTTATTTTTCATGGAACCCATCGGGTCCCGTCCATTAGAAGCTTTATAATGAGGACTTTTCTTCCTAGAATCATCACTCACAAATCGACCACTACCAATTTTTTTCTGGGGTTTGTCTCCCCACTTTAGATTGCTTATGAGAGATCTTCGCTCTCTTGTCTGTTCTTCCAGTTTATATAAGTCTGACCGAGGGATTGTCATCTTATCCTGGGTAAAATTTCTTCTTTGTACTCTTCGCATAGTGGCCATGTTAATCCATTCAAGTGAAGACTGGGTGTGAAAAGGGGGCTCCCATTCCACTTTGTCTACCCGAGTATAATTAGTTTTCCTTTCAGGCCTAAAGTTGCCCCGTGGCGTTTCTAGGTCCTGCACATATTTTCCCTTTGTGGGTGTTCCCTCATGAAATACGCCACATGCTTCTACAAAGTTTTCAACATCGACATTTACGTCGGGCCAATAGTATTTTCGAGCAATCTTTTGGCAGATGGTACCGACTTTCTCATGGTCACCATCTTTTCCAACATGTAAGCTCCTTATTAAGTTTGCCCTATATATCTTGGGAAGAACTAACTGTCCGTGACCAGTGGATCTAGTTCCTGTCTTCCTGTATAATAATTTGTTCTTCATGAAATATTCCCCCTTGCTCGGAGGTGTGTGGCATTTGGGCAATTTTTTAAAACATGGCTTGAGTGTCCTATCCTCAGCCTGCGCCTTCCTCATCTCCTCTGGATGAGCATTTATAGGTTCACCTTCTTCCTCCTTCTTCTGTGACCTGGTCTGCACTGTCGCCATGATCACAGGTTTCTCGGGATTCCCCAAGAAGACGTATCTACACCCCAATATCAGAGGGTAGATTGGTTCATCTATCACTGCTGCTCTGATTTCTCCTTCCACATAGCGAGTTTTCACCGTTATCCTTGCGATGGGAAGTGTCATGAGTGGTATGTCCTTAGTCGCCCCTTGTATTTCCACTGTTTCTGTGGTATACTGACTTGGGTCCACTAGGCTAGACTTCACAAATGAATCATAATCCAAACCTGTATCATAAAGGCACCTTATGGTGACCCCATTACAAATAACATCCTCACAAACTGGGGGGTGATAAGGTTCCTGTTGTCCATTAGGATTAACCTTTAATCTTTGCGTCCCCGACTTCATTGCAGCAATGTTTGAAGGTTTCCTTCTACAAAATTCGGTGTTATGGTTATCCTTCTTGCACCATTTACACCATCTTTTTCCTTGGTTCAACGGTTTTCTTTCATTGAACTTTTGGTCATTGAACTGTGAGTTTCTGTCGCGATAGTCATTTCTTGGCCGCTCAAAGTTTGTCCTACCTTTATTTCCCTGCTCTCTATTATCAAATTTATTAAATTGCTGTGGAGCTTTAAAATTGTCTATGTGCTTCTTTTTAGCACCACTTACCTCTGCCTGGGCTGCCTGATACCTCTCAGCAACATTTAAAATCTCCCCCAACTTCTCTGCACCTTGTTCCATGAGAAATTTTCTCATGTCTGGAGCCATGGACTCTCTCAATTGCTCAATCATGATCATTTCTTTAAGATCTTGGGTCTTCCCCAGAGCCGTCCATTTCTCCAAATAGGTTTCTAGTCTAGCAGAGAATTGGTGGTATGTCTCCCCAGACAACAGTTTGGCATTTCTAAATTTCTTACGATAAAATTCACCATTCTTCTCGTACCTTAATAACAAAGCCTGCTTTAACATGTCATAATTGTCTTGGTCTTCCCTGTTCATTTTAGCAAATACTTCATAAGAAGTACCTCTCAATCCCTGTGATAGCTTTAAACTCCACCTCTCTCTCTCTAACCCATATGTAGTAGCTAATAACTCAAAACGTCCTAGGTACCCCTCTATGTCATCGTCTTTTTCAACAAAATGGTCTAAATGAAACCCCATAGCTGAGTTTGAGGCTCCCAGACTGGGCGTAGCATCTGAGGCAAAAGGGCTGGCACCATTTTCAGGAGCCTGGCCTTGTAATTCCAGCTCCCTTAGTCGTAATTCGTGCTCCCTTTGCAACCTTCTATCTTCTGCCTCCCTTTCGGCAGTCAATCTTTTTTCTTCTGCCTCCCTTTGCTGTCGTTTTTCTTCTGCCTCAATCTGCAGCCTCTTAATTTCTCTATCCGCCTCTAACCTCTTCTCTTCAGCCAACCTTTCAGCCTCTAATTTTCTTTCAGCCTCTTTTTCTAATCTCCTTTCTTCCCGTTCAATATATTTATCACATTCAGCCGTTACGTATTGAATTAAAATTTGACCATCCATTCCCATCTCCTTTGCGGTCAGCACAGCAGCTGATCTAAATTTTGCTAGCTCCGCCATACTTTTTAGACAATATAATAATATACAAGATAAATCTCTAACCAGTAAATACACTAAGTACTTCTTATGACTATAGTCTAACTAATTCTAACTAACCAGTTAACTAATTAATTATTACTGGCTGTGAAGATTCACCAACTTCTAATTGCCCTTTTAATTTAAAGGGACACTTTTAATTTTAAGGGAATTTTACAATTTTGTTCCCCTAATTTTATTTCTCCCACCAGGAGATCCTTATATTACTGTTTATGCTAATTATCCCTGGACAAGACCCCAATATATGTAGTGGATTTTGATGGTATTGTATGGTGGTGTTATCACCTAGTGTGATGCGTGAGGTCAGCTGTGAAGGCTCCTGAGATAATTGTAACTGTGAATATACAGAAGGCCCTTTCGTGCTACCACTTTATGACCTCACACATATCTTTTTTTTACTAATGAATGTGGCTACGTTAAAATCTAGGGTACTGAATGCAATGTGTTGTATGGACATATACACACACCCACAGATATTAATTAAGTCTAATACTATCAATAAAATTTATAACACAATGAACTAAATTCAGCTGGTTAAATTTAGAATAGAAAATCTTTTTTTAAATTTATTTGTTCTGAACCAAGGTTTTATTTTGGCCAGAACTTATGCAAAGATTTTGAAATTTATGAATGAATGGCATGAATAAATGGCATGTTAAATGAAAGATGTTTACATATGCAATCTTCAAGATTAATTATAGTATTACTGTTCGTAATGTTAATTTTCCTGGGAAAACTATGAATGGATGTGCTGTTGGGGTGGCTTCATCCCTCCCTGTTTATGCCTACACAGCATTGTCCATTAATGATGGAAGGAAATGGGATGCTTCAGTAGTAAATTCTCTTGGGTGCTAGTTTTATGAAGTTGGTGTAAGTTCAGCAGGCCAGCTAGCCTACTTAACTTTGCCAGATTTGTTCTGGTGCTGGAATATGATGGCCCCACCTCTCCGTGCTTGAGCAATACAAAGATGTTCTGTCGAAATGTACCCTGCACGGGTCCTCACTTCAATTATTAATCAGCATTTGACACCACCTTAGTGTCAAGATCGAACTCACAGCTCTGAAATAAAGTATTGGTTTTTGCTCAGAACCTTACCTAATAAGCCACTTCTACACATAACAAATTACAATAACACCACATAAACAGGGTCAGTTCTCTCTGACCAGACAGCACATCTTACCTAGTTGGTTTCGCATAGGGTAAGTTTCCCCAGTCTACAGATTCTGAAATAGGTGCATTATCTCACTGCCATAGAATAGGATAGGTGATATGATTCACTGTTCTCAACACTTGATCACCCCTTCCTAAACCTTGCTGTAGTTTATATATTGTTTGTCCCTAGACCCTGAACTAGGGCGGGGGGTCCAGAGCGAATCCTTACTTGTTTGTAAGGCTAGATTTCGATATGGCAGTATCAAATCACTCGGACATTAAACAATATTCAAAATATACAAAGAAATAATTTCAATCTTACCAGATTATGAATAAAGAACACAGAAATGCTAGCAAAACTCAGCTGAGCTGCTGGCTATAGTATGGCGTCCCTGAACTTATTTCAATTTATTTCATTTGGAAATCACCACACTTGAAATTTACTGTGTCTATCACTGGACAACTATTGAGGAATGGCAAAAAAGCTCGTCTGAGCGCGGATAATATGATTGTCTGTGGCCAATCAATGCCTTGGTTTTTTTTAAATTCAAATTTCCTACACTAAAGTCATTTCAGTCATGCTTCAGTCAAGTATGGATTTTTATCTGTTAGTCTGTCCGTCTCTACTTGCGTTTTCACAAAAACGTACTTGATTTTTGAACCAACCTTTCTCTCCCCTCCAAAATTTTGTCGATAAAAGTTATTTTTAGACACAGCTTCCACCAATATCCCTTCTCTTCCATGCTAAGTAGATTTGAACACCTGCGTCTCAAGGTCGCGATTTTTTGTGCAAATAGCGACACTTTTGATTCAATGCAGTCTTTCGCTGTTGTGAACAACACTGTCTTTTGTCATTATCTTCATTATTATCTATCCGTCTGTAAAATTAAAAACATATTATTTCACTGCTCAGAATGGGCCATCCGGCCAGCTAATTTTTATATTCCTAACATTAATATTAAGAAAAAGTTACTTTTTAAATTTTGTAATATTTCAAGCATCTGCGTTTAGCCGCTGAATTCAAATCAAAGGCTTGGTATCGCAAAAGCGTCCGTTTCCGTACCTCGTGTCAAATTTGAGGACGTGAATTTTTTCCTCCGTTTCCCTCCCCAAGTGCGTCTCCTTAGCCTTGCTAGTCTCACGCAATTTTTTTCAGTCATATTTTTTTTTTTCCTTTTGATCCGCCGTTCTCATCCCTCCAAATGGTAACCGTTTTGATTTCCCGTCTAACAAGTCAATTTTTATGGAGGGTGATGACCCGCGGTCAGGGCGATCATGTACTATCAGCAGCTTACGCGTTATGTTTTTATCCCTACATTTTATCCTTTGGAGATATTTTTACATTGTATCACTTGTTAATTTTATGACATAGTAGTAACTCTTAGTGGTTTGAGATATTTTTTTTTAATTCATTCAAAACAAGAGATGCTTGGTCTCATTGGCCAAAGCTTTTTACATGATAGGAATAGTAGGATGCTCGCTGCGATTTTTCCAAAATATTCAGAGGAGCAAGAAGCGATGAACAGACTTGTGCTTTTTATTAATAATACTACCATCTGAAAGCAGTCTGAACAGAGGCAGTGACGAAAGTGTGCTATAATCGATTGCCTAATTCATCGTTACTCGTTTATATTTCCTTGATATGTAGTAAGATTGATTTTATTGACTTTTCATTAACCAAGGGTTTGTGTGTAAGAAAAGGCCATGAAAAAAGATTGTAATTAAATGGTTCCATAGCAGACTTAGGCATGGCCTAGATGTTGATCCATCATATAAGGGACTATCTAAGGAGTTTAGAACTACAGGACTATATATATGATGGTCATACAGGAACATTACACCTATCTTATTGCATGGAAAAGATTACTGCAGGAAAGACAGAGGCGTAGCATCCATTAGGGAAGAGAAAAAGAAAACTGGTACCATTTGTTCCATCAAACTAAAGGGGAAAAGCAGGGTTGTCAGAGAGAGCTGACCATGTTCTTTTGTATTGACTATATGTTTACATGTAAATTAGGAGGAATTAGTTTGGTATTAAGACAGAACCATAACTTGCATCGACAGGGGTTCTTGCTGGCACTTGTCTGGTGCTAGTCCTCGCTCATTGAAGAAGTCTGCACGATTTCTAAGAGTCTCTGGCACCTGCTTGTATTAAAGAAGGTCAAGTCCAGAGGAGACTGAAGTGTTTGGCCAAACCGACTACAACTGCTGCGATTCCAGGCAACAGATAAGTGCAATATCTGGCCTGGGACAACTTATCACAAATAAAGAACAATCTCCTGTGTAGACAAAGCGTTACTCCAAAGAATAAAATAAACAATCATAGTGAAACAAAAGACAGTGGGATGATGACAATCCTCAACCTGCTTCCCTGTACTAGTATTTAAAAAGAGTAAATAACATCAGAGTGAACATCTGTAACAATGTACTATGGACATATTGTCTGTTGTGTGTAAATATCTGTATATATATTTGTAAATATCTATCCATCTAAATTGATTCTCATTGACTGTAGTCCTGACCAAAACAACTTTAGGCTCAGGACCAATAAAGTTTAACAAAAGATATATTTAAATATAAAATTTAACAGCTGGAGTTAGTTGAGTTTATCATAGTACTTAGTATATGTTTGTATATGTTTTGTATTGAGATTCTTTACAACACTCTTACAATACCCTAGACACTTTATGTAGCTTTCAGTCACGCTAGTCAAAAAAAGAATATAACTTAGAGTGAGATCGTAATGTGGTAACAAGAAAGGTACTCTGTAATACAGTTGTTAATTGTTTACCTCAGAGACCTTCACAGTTTACCTCACTCAAGTATAACTATATGCACACCATTCTTCTTAACATCAAAACACACCACAATATTCATATACAATGTTTACACTTTTAATGTATCAAATAAGTACAAACATAACCCAAATATATTTATTTATTTTTGAAATTTGCTTTTGTCACTTTTAAGTTGCATTCTCTTGTATATTTGCATTAATATTTTTACATAAAAACGTACATTAATCACGCATTACCCGAGATTCGAACCTAGCCCATCATTTCATATAGCTTCTTAAGCTCCATTCACGCGATTTTCTTGTGCACGAAGCTTTTGAACAACAGAATCTTCGTGTAAATTTGAAGGGATCCCGTTACACGCTCATTGAGGCAAATTGAGAATATGATGTTAGGCCCATATTTTCTTGACCATCAGCACAATGGGGGTGATGTGGTCAGCATCACGCCGGTCACCTTAACCAAGCTTCCAGCGGTGATGTCTACGGTAATATGTTTTACGTGATGAGGTTGCCAGCCTCATGTATAATATCATCTTAGCCGCCTTGTACAACATCCCTGAAGCTGTAGTATTTTCATTCTCTCTTTGTATTAAACAGAAGAAAAACATGCAGTTCTTCTTATGTTTTGTATTTAATCAAATTAATTACCTATCGAGCGTCCGACTGACAGATTGGTTAGAACGCTGGTCTCTCGCCGCACACATACCGAGTTTGAAACATGGTGGTGTTACTCTCCAGTTTACCCAGCTGTAAATGAGTACGTGAATCTGCTAGTGAATTTAGGAAAGAAAAGGCAGCTAGGAAGGGAACTGGTCATCTCACATCTCGAATCTGCAACGAGCATAGTTAAGATTCTAACACTTCACTCCACTACGGCAGTATCTGCTAAGGGACTACCTTTACCTATTAATTACTTATCATTTAGACTTAAATTATCCTTAAAAGGCTACTGGAGCAATCGCTTGTACAGGATTCATTTTGCTTAATCCTGTTGGAGATAACCCCTAGATTTGGCTGTTCGGAACTTGCCTTTTAAGAAAGCAGTTCTTATAATATAATATAAGAATGTTTTTATCTATACTTTATGGTTTTCCCGTTCTATCAATTATCTTTAAAAGCTTTAAAATAAGATTATTTTAAAATGTCCTTTACAGTAAAATTTCCAAATATCCCGGCCAATCACCGTTAGATAATCCAGACAGCAGAGTTCGCGCGAAAATCACTTTCAAATAAAAACAAAAGGAGAAATAAAAAGGGCCAACTGAAAAGCCCGCCTTTTATAGCGACTGCTGCCAATAGTTGGATTAGGGCCGTATACTTCTAAATGCAGACAGCCAAGGCCGACTCTTGGGCGATGCGAGAGGAGATGCCGCACGGTGTGCCATCTTGGGAGAAATGACGAATTGTCCGTTCTCTTTTCCTAGCACTCATGTTTATCACCGACATCGTTGCGCCACGTCTCATTTTCTGGACTTAATCATTGTTTACACTTCCTTCCCTCATTTCTTGTCATGTCAGGACTTCAGCGACCATCTTTTGCTGATTAGGGTAATCAGTCACTTTCGTTTGAACCCATATTGACATCTGAGATCTTTAGAGAGAAGTGTGGTTTAATAATGTGTATCACATTTCCTACCAGACCAGACAAGTACAGGGGAGTGACCAGATTAGTGAGTAAACAACCTTGGGATTACCACAGTGAATTATGTACATTTTTTAATTCTGTATTTTGCATTTATTGACACGTGAAAATTGCTAGTGGATGTCCAAATCAAATAAGACTGGCAACCACAGCATATAGAATGCTGATTTCGTGGACCTCCACTGCAAGAGCTGGTGACTGCTTTATACGGGTTTCTCATAGAGAACCAAAAGCAGAGGTAGTCCCAAGTTTCATATGGAGCAGGGAGTGGATGATGATAGAACTGATGTACATACTTATTATATTAACCTTTTCAACCAGTGCATATGTAAATGTAAACATGTTCAATATAAATGCAATAGATGTTTTCCGCTCACTGGGATTAACATTAATGCTCAGAGAGGTTAATGTTCTGAGGCAGATGGGATAGTGGAATGAAAAAGAGGGGGCGGGGACATCTCATTTTGTGTCAAGAAACACAGTACTCAGGAGGGTATTTGTTTCTCTCTTATTTCATGATACTAGTCGGTGGTACCAATTGGTGGTGCTATCGGGGGAACAAGTGAGTGGTATAAGTTGCCTGCAGTCAAAGCTAATCACCTGCAGCAGATGGGTCTTAACAGATGCTGGACCATCTTCGCAATTAGCCCATGATACTACGAGGGACGTGTTGCGGCCACCAGACTTGACCAGTGACGAGAATGAACCAGTCCATAACTTGCAAAGAACAAGAATCGGCTGGAGCAGAAAACAACCAACATCTTACTAGCAGATAAGTACTCATTCAAAGCTGCGAAATGAAATCTCTAATAAAGAACTCTTCATACCAGACCATCACCTATGAGGAAATTTTAAAGACTGTATCTAAATTCACCCCACCCTTATTTATTTTACATTTGTTAACGATAATTGATTATTAAATTTGTTATCAGTAGGTATACAAATTTATAGTTGATTTAGTCATTTTGAGTGAACTGCATCCGTATGTCTCAGTCATTTTAATCACTTATAACAGAGCTACTTCAGTAATATTTTACTGAGTTAAATCAGAGCTATTTAAGTAATATTTTACTGAGTTAGATCAGTTGGGGGCTCATCAGATGGAGCAAGATCCTTAATCATAGAAGGTCAGGAAAGATAAAAAGTTTACACGGCCTGGATCCTAGCAGCCGTAGTACTTGATTTCTTTAAATTCCTATGAGGCTCCCTAGAAATGAAACACCGTTCTTTAATTCACATCTCTGCCAACAGTAATCTTGAGCGAAAGGTAAACACCTTTAAAGCCACTCGATAGATACTCTGAAGTTTGGCCATTATTGGACCATCACTGCAGAGCAAGGGGAGTAAATCCCGTGGCAAATGCTACAGTAAACATCACTTGTGGATATTACAGTGTGATCCAACTGAACAGAATGAAATTGTGTCTCGTAAGGGTACACACAGTGCTGCACGGATAGGAAACAGGAAAAAGGGAGACTATGGCTCGACATCACGGGACTTTGCATGATCTTGAACAATCCCCAAGGCTTGCTCCTTTTATCCGTAAAATATTTTTTTTTTCTAAGCAATTTCTTTTACAGATTTCTCTGCAGTGTCCTTGACTCCTGATTTCTTCAAGTAATTTTGCTGAATGTCAAAAAAAGCCTGACATTAATTTTACCACACGCACTGCAACAACGTTTCAAAAAAAGAATGACCAGACCGCGTGTCATAAAATTAACAAGTGATACAACGTAAAAATATCTCCAAAGGATAAAATGTTGGGATAAAAACATAACGCGTAAGCTGCTGATAGTACATGATCGCCCTGACCGCGGGTCATCACCCTCCATAAAAATTGACTTGTTAGACGGGAAATCAAAACGGTTACCATTTGGAGGGATGAGAACGGCGGATCAAAAGGAAAAAAAAATATGACTGAAAAAAATTGCGTGAGACTAGCAAGGCTAAGGAGACGCACTTGGGGGGAGGGGGGGGGGGGGGGGGGAACGGAGGAAAAAATTCACGTCCCCAATTTGACACGAGGTACGGAAACGGACGCTTTTGCGATACCAAGCCTTTGATTTGAATTCAGCGGCTAAACGCAGATGCTTGAAATATTACAAAATTTAAAAAGTAACCTTTCTTAATATTAATGTTAGGAATATAAAAATTAGCTGGCCGGATGGCCCATTCTGAGCAGTGAAATAATATGTTTTTAATTTTACAGACGGATAGATAATAATGAAAATAATGACAAAAGACAGCGTTGTTCACAACAGCGAAAGACTGCATTGAATCAAAAGTGTCGCTATTTGCACAAAAAATCGCGACCTTGAGACGCAGGTGTTCAAATCTACTTAGCATGGAAGAGAAGGGATA
Organism: Oreohelix idahoensis; assembly: GCA_024509875.1. NCBI lineage: Eukaryota > Metazoa > Mollusca > Gastropoda > Stylommatophora > Oreohelicidae > Oreohelix > Oreohelix idahoensis. The sequence continues at coordinate 96,831 of JAMPIV010007434.1, read as the reverse complement.
TTGGTGGAAGCTGTGTCTAAAAATAACTTTTAACGACAAAATTTTGGAGGGGAGAGAAAGGTTGGTTCAAAAATCAAGTACGTTTTTGTGAAAACGCAAGTAGAGACGGACAGACTAACAGATAAAAATCCATACTTGACTGAAGCATGACTGAAATGACTTTAGTGTAGGAAATTTGAATTTAAAAAAACCAAGGCATTGATTGGCCACAGACAATCATATTATCCGCGCTCAGGCGAGCTTTTTTGCCATTCCTCAATAGTTGTCCAGTGATAGACACAGTAAATTTCAAGTGTGGTGATTTCCAAATGAAATAAATTGAAATAAGTTCAGGGACGCCATACTATAGCCAGCAGCTCAGCTGAGTTTTGCTAGCATTTCTGTGTTCTTTATTCATAATCTGAGCTGTGAGTTCGATCTTGACACTAAGGTGGTGTCAAATGCTGATTAATAATTGAAGTGAGGACCCGTGCAGGGTACATTTCGACAGAACATCTTTGTATTGCTCAAGCACGGAGAGGTGGGGCCATCATATTCCAGCACCAGAACAAATCTGGCAAAGTTAAGTAGGCTAGCTGGCCTGCTGAACTTACACCAACTTCATAAAACTAGCACCCAAGAGAATTTACTACTGAAGCATCCCATTTCCTTCCATCATTAATGGACAATGCTGTGTAGGCATAAACAGGGAGGGATGAAGCCACCCCAACAGCACATCCATTCATAGTTTTCCCAGGAAAATTAACATTACGAACAGTAATACTATAATTAATCTTGAAGATTGCATATGTAAACATCTTTCATTTAACATGCCATTTATTCATGCCATTCATTCATAAATTTCAAAATCTTTGCATAAGTTCTGGCCAAAATAAAACCTTGGTTCAGAACAAATAAATTTAAAAAAAGATTTTCTATTCTAAATTTAACCAGCTGAATTTAGTTCATTGTGTTATAAATTTTATTGATAGTATTAGACTTAATTAATATCTGTGGGTGTGTGTATATGTCCATACAACACATTGCATTCAGTACCCTAGATTTTAACGTAGCCACATTCATTAGTAAAAAAAGATATGTGTGAGGTCATAAAGTGGTAGCACGAAAGGGCCTTCTGTATATTCACAGTTACAATTATCTCAGGAGCCTTCACAGCTGACCTCACGCATCACACTAGGTGATAACACCACCATACAATACCATCAAATCCACTACATATATTGGGGTCTTGTCCAGGGATAATTAGCCCAACAGTAATATTAGGATCTCCTGGTGGGAGAAACAAAATTAGGGGAACAAAATTGTAAAATTCCCTTAAAATTAAAAGTGTCCCTTTAAATTAAAAGGGCAATTAGAAGTTGGTGAATCTTCACAGCCAGTAATAATTAATTAGTTAACTGGTTAGTTAGAATTAGTTAGACTATAGTCATAAGAAGTACTTAGTGTATTTACTGGTTAGAGATTTATCTTGTATATTATTATATTGTCTAAAAAGTATGGCGGAGCTAGCAAAATTTAGATCAGCTGCTGTGCTGACCGCAAAGGAGATGGGAATGGATGGTCAGATTTTAATTCAATACGTAACGGCTGAATGTGATAAATATATTGAACGGGAAGAAAGGAGATTAGAAAAAGAGGCTGAAAGAAAATTAGAGTCTGAAAGGTTGGCTGAAGAGAAGAGGTTAGAGGCGGATAGAGAAATTAAGAGGCTGCAGATTGAGGCAGAAGAAAAACGACAGCAAAGGGAGGCAGAAGAAAAAAGATTGACTGCCGAAAGGGAGGCAGAAGATAGAAGGTTGCAAAGGGAGCACGAATTACGACTAAGGGAGCTGGAATTACAAGGCCAGGCTCCTGAAAATGGTGCCAGCCCTTTTGCCTCAGATGCTACGCCCAGTCTGGGAGCCTCAAACTCAGCTATGGGGTTTCATTTAGACCATTTTGTTGAAAAAGACGATGACATAGAGGGGTACCTAGGACGTTTTGAGTTATTAGCTACTACATATGGGTTAGAGAGAGAGAGGTGGAGTTTAAAGCTATCACAGGGATTGAGAGGTACTTCTTATGAAGTATTTGCCAAAATGAACAGGGAAGACCAAGACAATTATGACATGTTAAAGCAGGCTTTGTTATTAAGGTACGAGAAGAATGGTGAATTTTATCGTAAGAAATTTAGAAATGCCAAACTGTTGTCTGGGGAGACATACCACCAATTCTCTGCTAGACTAGAAACCTATTTGGAGAAATGGACGGCTCTGGGGAAGACCCAAGATCTTAAAGAAATGATCATGATTGAGCAATTGAGAGAGTCCATGGCTCCAGACATGAGAAAATTTCTCATGGAACAAGGTGCAGAGAAGTTGGGGGAAATTTTAAATGTTGCTGAGAGGTATCAGGCAGCCCAGGCAGAGGTAAGTGGTGCTAAAAAGAAGCACATAGACAATTTTAAAGCTCCACAGCAATTTAATAAATTTGATAATAGAGAGCAGGGAAATAAAGGTAGGACAAACTTTGAGCGGCCAAGAAATGACTATCGCGACAGAAACTCACAGTTCAATGACCAAAAGTTCAATGAAAGAAAACCGTTGAACCAAGGAAAAAGATGGTGTAAATGGTGCAAGAAGGATAACCATAACACCGAATTTTGTAGAAGGAAACCTTCAAACATTGCTGCAATGAAGTCGGGGACGCAAAGATTAAAGGTTAATCCTAATGGACAACAGGAACCTTATCACCCCCCAGTTTGTGAGGATGTTATTTGTAATGGGGTCACCATAAGGTGCCTTTATGATACAGGTTTGGATTATGATTCAGTTGTGAAGTCTAGCCTAGTGGACCCAAGTCAGTATACCACAGAAACAGTGGAAATACAAGGGGCGACTAAGGACATACCACTCATGACACTTCCCATCGCAAGGATAACGGTGAAAACTCGCTATGTGGAAGGAGAAATCAGAGCAGCAGTGATAGATGAACCAATCTACCCTCTGATATTGGGGTGTAGATACGTCTTCTTGGGGAATCCCGAGAAACCTGTGATCATGGCGACAGTGCAGACCAGGTCACAGAAGAAGGAGGAAGAAGGTGAACCTATAAATGCTCATCCAGAGGAGATGAGGAAGGCGCAGGCTGAGGATAGGACACTCAAGCCATGTTTTAAAAAATTGCCCAAATGCCACACACCTCCGAGCAAGGGGGAATATTTCATGAAGAACAAACTCTTATACAGGAAGGCCGGAACTGGAACAAATGGTCACAACCAGCTGGTTCTTCCCACTTCATATAGAGATAAAGTGATGGAACTCGGGCATGCGATTCCCTTCAGTGGTCACATGGGGATCAGCGCCACAGGACAGCGTATAGCTTGTCATTACTTCTGGCCAGGGATAACGGAGGATATAAAAAGATATGTCAAATCCTGCCCAGAATGTCAAAGGGTAGCTCCAAAGCACTGGACTGCTCCTGCAACTCTAGGGGAAATGCCCATAGTGGGAACACCTTTTGAGAGGGTTGCAGTGGATATTGTAGGACCTCTCACTCGGACCAAGAGGAGGAACAGTTACATCCTTACTCTGGTGGACACTTGTTCTATGTGGGGAGAGGCGGTAGCCCTGCCATCAATTGATTCAAAACATGTAGCAGAGGCACTACTTACAATATTTACCCGATTAGGATTCCCGCATCAAATCTTGACGGATAATGGTTCTCAGTTCAAGGGGAAACTAACGGAAGAAGTTTTTAAGCTATTTCAAGCCAGACACTTTCATTGTAGTCCGTACCATCCACAAGGGAACGGCCAGGTAGAGAGGTTCAACGGGACTCTCATTTCTATCCTGAGAAAGCTGGCACACGAAAAACCGGATCTGTGGGATCAATTCCTGCCCGCCGCATTGTTTGCGTACCGGGAGGTACCACATAGTTCAACCGGGATGGCTCCCGCAACTCTGCTATTTGGGAGGCCAATAAAAGGTCCATTAGAAGCTTTATTAAGGACCTGGACAGATGAGAAGACGGAAGAGACTGTTACCTCATCGTATCAATACGTGAACGAACTGACCACTCGTTTGAAAGCTGGATGGAAACTGGCAAATGATAATTTGAAACAAGCCAGGAAGAAACATGCAGCATATTTTAATAGGAAGGCAAAGGACAGAGAACTGGCAGTCGGAGAGAAGGTGCTGCTTCTACTACCCGGAAGCCAGAATAAATTACAAATTGGATGGCAAGGTCCATATACGGTTCTAGAGAAGGTGTCTAGAACAAACTATAAAATTGACAAAAAGGGGAAGGAGAAAGTTTATCATGTAAACTTGTTAAAGAAGTATCTGGACAGACCACTCCAGGAAAGCACCCCCTTATTGACCTTGGCTATTGCAACCCAGATGCAAAAGGAACCACTCACCTCACATGAATACCCATTACATCCTTGTGAAACAGCAGCACAGGTAAAAGTCAGTAAGCACCTGACTAAAAACCAGAGGGAGAGAGTTCAACAGGTTCTGGAGGAACATACAGATGTATTAACAGATAAACCAGGCCATACAAATTTGCTACAGTATGACATGAAACTGGTAGACTCAAACCCAATCTGTATGAGAGCCTATTCTATTCCGTTCGCGAAGGAGAAGGCATTGAAGGAAGAAATAGATTATTTGTTGAAGGAGGGGATTATTTCGCACAGTGAATCATCTTTTAGTTCTAGTGTCGTTTTGTTGAGAAAACCGTCTGGGGAACACAGACTGTGCATAGATTACAGGAAACTGAATGCTGTCACAGAAGGACAAGTGGATCCATTACCAGACACAAAACAGTTATTTGCCAGACTGAACAAGGCAAAATACTTTTCAAAGGTGGATCTTAGTAAAGGCTATTACCAGATCCCAGTGAAGCCTGAAGTGAGACCTTATTTGGCTTTTAGCACTTCGGATGGACATTATGAATTCAATATGCTACCATTCGGACTGAAAAATGCTCCGAGTGTGTTTTCAAGGATGATGCGCAAATTGTTGGATCCCCTGAATAACCCATGTATCACGAATTTCATGGATGATATTCTCGTCGCCACAGAGACATTTGAAGAACACATTGAAGCTCTAGAAATGTTATTTGATAGACTTCGGGAGGCGAACTTAACTGCTAGGCCAACAAAATGTTGTATTGGATGCAAAGAGTTGGAATTCTTGGGACACACTGTATATCAGGGTAATATGACCCCTGATCCTAAGAACTTGGAAAAACTGCAGAGAGCACCTAGACCACAAACAAAAAAGGACGTGCGATCATTCGTGTCGTTATGCGGATTTTATCAGAAATACATCAAAAATTTTAACGCTATTTGTGCTCCTCTGACTGATCTGACTCGCAAGGGACTTCCAGATAAAATTATTTGGACTGCACAATGTGAACTAGCGTTCCAAGAGTTAAAGGAAAAACTCACTAGCAAGCCTATTCTCAAACTGCCTGATTTGACACAGGACTTTGTCTTAAGAACCGATGCAAGTAATGTAGGACTCGGAGGGGCTTTGTTGCAAAGATCATCTTCACCTGATGGGGAACTGAAACCAGTCGCTTATGCAAGCCGCAAATTGAATAAGGCGGAACAAGGATACTCCACAAGCGAAAAAGAATGTTTAGCGTTAATCTGGGCAATAAAGAAGTTTCAAATCTATCTGTATGGTAGGACTTTTGTGGTGGAGACGGATCATCAGCCTCTCGTATTCTTATCTCAGGCTAAGCATGAAAACGCAAGATTGCTGAGGTGGTCTTTATTGCTTCAACCTTATCAGTTTAGTATCCAATATATCCCAGGCAAATTGAATGTCGGTGCAGATTTCCTCAGTCGGCACCCCTGTGATCAAAATTAGAGTAATGGCAGACGTGAGGAGAGATTTTATCTATGTGTATCACTGGTTTTGGAACTTGCCGTAGGCATGTTTTCAAGTGGGGAGATGTGTCATAAAATTAACAAGTGATACAACGTAAAAATATCTCCAAAGGATAAAATGTAGGGATAAAAACATAATGCGTAAGCTGCTGATAGTACATGATCGCCCTGACCGCGGGTCATCACCCTCCATAAAAATTGACTTGTTAGACGGGAAATCAAAACGGTTACCATTTGGAGGGATGAGAACGGCGGATCAAAAGGAAAAAAAAATATGACTGAAAAAAATTGCGTGAGACTAGCAAGGCTAAGGAGACGCACTTGGGGGGGGAAACGGAGGAAAAAATTCACGTCCCCAATTTGACACGAGGTACGGAAACGGACGCTTTTGCGATACCAAGCCTTTGATTTGAATTCAGCGGCTAAACGCAGATGCTTGAAATATTACAAAATTTAAAAAGTAACTTTTCTTAATATTAATGTTAGGAATATAAAAATTAGCTGGCCGGATGGCCCATTCTGAGCAGTGAAATAATATGTTTTTAATTTTACAGACGGATAGATAATAATGAAAATAATGACAAAAGACAGTGTTGTTCACAACAGCGAAAGACTGCATTGAATCAAAAGTGTCGCTATTTGCACAAAAAATCGCGACCTTGAGACGCAGGTGTTCAAATCTACTTAGCATGGAAGAGAAGGGATATTGGTGGAAGCTGTGTCTAAAAATAACTTTTAACGACAAAATTTTGGAGGGGAGAGAAAGGTTGGTTCAAAAATCAAGTACGTTTTTGTGAAAACGCAAGTAGAGACGGACAGACTAACAGATAAAAATCCATACTTGACTGAAGCATGACTGAAATGACTTTAGTGTAGGAAATTTGAATTTAAAAAAAACCAAGGCATTGATTGGCCACAGACAATCATATTATCCGCGCTCAGACGAGCTTTTTTGCCATTCCTCAATAGTTGTCCAGTGATAGACACAGTAAATTTCAAGTGTGGTGATTTCCAAATGAAATAAATTGAAATAAGTTCAGGGACGCCATACTATAGCCAGCAGCTCAGCTGAGTTTTGCTAGCATTTCTGTGTTCTTTATTCATAATCTGAGCTGTGAGTTCGATCTTGACACTAAGGTGGTGTCAAATGCTGATTAATAATTGAAGTGAGGACCCGTGCAGGGTACATTTCGACAGAACATCTGTGTATTGCTCAAGCACGGAGAGGTGGGGCCATCATATTCCAGCACCAGAACAAATCTGGCAAAGTTAAGTAGGCTAGCTGGCCTGCTGAACTTACACCAACTTCATAAAACTAGCACCCAAGAGAATTTACTACTGAAGCATCCCATTTCCTTCCATCATTAATGGACAATGCTGTGTAGGCATAAACAGGGAGGGATGAAGCCACCCCAACAGCACATCCATTCATAGTTTTCCCAGGAAAATTAACATTACGAACAGTAATACTATAATTAATCTTGAAGATTGCATATGTAAACATCTTTCATTTAACATGCCATTTATTCATGCCATTCATTCATAAATTTCAAAATCTTTGCATAAGTTCTGGCCAAAATAAAACCTTGGTTCAGAACAAATAAATTTAAAAAAAGATTTTCTATTCTAAATTTAACCAGCTGAATTTAGTTCATTGTGTTATAAATTTTATTGATAGTATTAGACTTAATTAATATCTGTGGGTGTGTGTATATGTCCATACAACACATTGCATTCAGTACCCTAGATTTTAACGTAGCCACATTCATTAGTAAAAAAAGATATGTGTGAGGTCATAAAGTGGTAGCACGAAAGGGCCTTCTGTATATTCACAGTTACAATTATCTCAGGAGCCTTCACAGCTGACCTCACGCATCACACTAGGTGATAACACCACCATACAATACCATCAAAATCCACTACACCGCGGGATATAGCGGTAATGATATATCTTATTTTGTAGACATCTTGAAAAGTATTATTTAATAAACCTTATTTGATGAGCAATTATATGTTTCTCTTTTCTTTACTTTTTTTCATGTAGCGTAGCAGCTGTTTGCCTGAAGCAAAACTTTATTAAATGTTTTGTTTATCTGGCAGATGGAAATGTACGAAGCGGAAAGCAAGAAGAAAATTATAAATATGAACTTTGATAATGCTTTTGTTTTTGACATTTCAAAATATCCGTTTGTTAAAAACATCATTATGTTCTTCATTTCGTTTTCGCTCAAGGTCTTTTGATGTTTTTCACATCATTTGTTCTTTGGTCGACCTCAACTTCTCATACCTTGGGGAATTCAAGAAGGAAGGACTGCCTGCTAGCAGGATTCCTCAATGTTTAGCCAATCCATCGCTGGCGACTTGTCATCTCTTGCCAGAAGCATACAGCAAAACATGGATGTGCACTTTGTTTGGTTTATGTAGCAATTTTTTTCTTATGATCAGGTTGCCAACTCTTCGCAAAACCTCGTATCAGTTGTCTCATACTGTTACAAAATGACGGTAATATTCATTTGATCGTGTTCTACCTGTTTAGTTCTCCAGATTGTACCTTCCTTTTATTTCTTCCTAGCCCGTATTTTCTCTCATGTTTGAACGCATGACTCGTGTTTCATGTTGTAATTTCGCATGATTTATCCTAGGTAGAGATAACGTAAACAACCCAGCTGGGTGCAGACAGATGAGTCTGCCTTGCCTATGTTTCAACACACACAGGCGCGGATTTCTCTCGCGTGCCAATCTGGGAGCATATACTTCTTGTGTTGACAATCCGGAGATAACACACGAATTTGCCGGCAGGAAAGTTACATAACCTACCGGGATATGGGCACTCGTGCTTGTCATCACTCATAATAACAAATTAAACTGAAGGGTTTGTTATGAATTACAGACATGAGTCATCTAAAAAGTGGTACAGTGACTACATTAAAAGGAAAAGGGGGTGGGGGAGGGGAGTCGAAGTGGTTAAGAGATATGACGTCCGCCTCGAATTCTAGAGGTTCGATTCTCAGTTGAGGGAATGTAATTTATGGAAATATTTTCTCAGAACCAGTGGTCCTATTGATGTCATTCTCTCTCTTGTCTCCTGGGTAGTGAGATCGGATGCCTAGCCTTCTCGGATAACGGCGAAAAAACAGGAGGTCCCGTGTGCAAGTTGCGAACGTTAAAAATCCCACGGCAGTTGCAAATCGTAAAGAATAGGCTGTATGGCCGCTGCCCTGGCAAAATTTAAAAATTAGAAACCTACCCACCACAAAAATATTCATATAATGTGGGATTCCTATATACAAACATTGGGATTCTCGCCAGTGCCACGGAGTTTGTGTGATCTAAGGGAGGAGATCGGAGAATGTATGGAGTTGTTCGTGTGCAATGAAGAAAATCCTTAAAACCAAACCAAACCAAACCTTAACAGGGAGAGGCTTGGAATCGTTGGTTGTCATGAGAAGGAAGGGGGAAGAAGATATACTAAAGTCAAAAGTTTAAATTTGCTTGATCTAGCCAAAATATATTAAATAGACTACGTTTGATTGGCGACTCTCGTCGCGTATAACGCTTACAGAGCGTGTGTGAAAGAACTTATATAATGAACAAATTTTTAGACTGCAGCGCTCTGTTCCATTGAGTCAAGACGACACCTTCAGACTAGCCAGGGCCGAAGAAATATAGGATTTCAAGAAAAAGGACTGGACCAAGTATAGATGATCTTCTGAAATTAACCAGCAAGAAAACTCGACTTTATAATACTCGAAACGACAAAGTCCTCTGAACCTATAAACAGGATAATAGTGGGATTATCATTAAAGTAATACTCGACTACCTGTAAGACGGCTTCAAAACCTGTGGCCCGACAATATTTGGAAGTCTTCCTGTGCCAGACGTCTGTAGAAAAATATAACCCGATACGGGAAGAGTTGTAACATACATTTTATCATTTTAAATTTTGCATTTGACATATTTAACTCGCTGATGGTTGTACGAGTTCATACGCGGCTGGCAATCTCAGCATTTGAAAATGATATAGTCATGTGTCGTGGAATATTCTAATCCACATATATAAATTATTAGGTAAATATGAAGCCTAACAAATAAAATTAATAAAGAGAAGAGCAATGGTAAAATAACAGTGCTGTCACAAAGAATGTACTAGAAATCCCCCTTGTTTTCTGCTACGTCTGCAAATTGTAACGCTTTCACGTTGATAGTAAAAGCTTACTGTATTATTACCCGCTTTCTTCAATGAAACGTGTGCTGCATTTCTAAGAAAAACATTGAGAGGCCCTGCGTAATGACCTAAATTAATCCTAACATTAATTATATTACGTTACCAAAACGAACGAACAGATGGACTCAAGTAGAAAAGGATAGCGAGAAGGGAGAGGCAGAAAGCCGAACACTAAACACGCGTCGCGCGATACACAAATGCTGCCATCACGCGTGTAAGGCCATGCACTAACTTTTTTTCAGACGGACAGTGATAAAATATATTAACCATCCCAGAGTTAGGTTTTAAAATCATAAAAAACTCTTATTAGGAAAGATAACAATAGATGGGTTTACGTTTGAAAACATAACAGTACCCAGACAGCACATCTTCGAAACAGGAGGTAGAAGAAATTGCATATTTTGAACGCAGCCACGTAGCTCCTTTAAATTTGTATTTTTGGGTTCCTTAGGGCTTGCTGACAAAGAATATGTAAAACGTTACGCAAATAGTCCAGGAATTAATAAATTATAACAAAATAAAATATTGGGGATGCCTGACAGCATAAAATCATTTCTGCTCATAAGATTTTTTTTATAACGTGTTTGAAAAAAATTTACGTTACAGAAATAGTCTACCATGTAAACTCCAAATTGATTGGAGCGCAACAAATGAAAGCCTAACCACGATTGGTCGGACTATAAATACTATCTTTCGTTGTCAAGGGAGACGGGGAAGGGTAACATTTTTTCAAACACTTGTCGAAACGTGGCTCATTGGCCAGTCTCGCTGATATACACACTTGGGAGCGTTAGTTCGAAACCACTTGTTTAAATAAGCTTGATAAAGCATCAGTGCGTTGAAGCCAGCTTATATTTTGCTAAATAAAAGCCTGGAACATAGGCAGATGGGAATTTGTGCCAGTTTGTGCCAGAATTCATTGCTAATCAACGTATCTGTGTTTATTCCTAGGAATTGTGGTAAGCTTGAACCATTCAATATCTTTTAATGAAAATTGAATGTGAATTGTTGATTTATGCCTGTATATATATATGTGTAGTTCAGTGGCAAACGTGAGGTAAAGCCTATAATGCTCCAGCCTGAACAGAGGGTGTCGGAGGAAAGTCAAACGGCATGGAATGGCCAAACAGTACACTGACACCTGGATGATTGACTAGAAAGAAATAATGCTGGAAGTGCAGAGGCGTAGTAACCATTAAGAAGGGTAATACTGGAATAAAGTATTTCAAATGAAGCTGACAGTTGGCCTAACGCTCTGAACTCAATGTTTGTGCTGTGTTGTGATCAGTGTAAAAAGAAATTATAAGTTAGTTATGAAGTAGAAGGTACATCCTCCTTGATTTCAGGGACCGTGGTCTTGATGGTAGTGAGCAGCACCTAGTCAGAGCTTTGCTGAATCCTGAGTCGGACAGCATACTCCTTGGTCTTTTTAGCTATCAGTGAGGTGTCTCCTGAACCCAGAGGAGAATTCGAGCAGAGGAGTCCTTTCCTGCCGCCATCACGCCAGATAAGCGAATTGGCCAGCTGAGCTCAACATTATGTCCCCTCCTCTTGAAATGACTTTGTAAAATTAACATTAAGAGGGGAAATTAATTGTCTTAATATCAGGAACTGAGAACATCTCCAATACTAGTTTCCTTAAGACAAACTATTGAAGTCATGATGACAACTACCAACAGAGCTTGAACAAAACAAAACCAGTATTACCTCATACTACTATTACACAACTGACACACATAGGATATTTTTAATAATATATGTCACTACCAGATTCATATTAATACATTCTGTACATAACTTGTAATTAACATTGATTGTGATTCCTGGTTCCTTTGTCTTTGAATCAGGACACACATATGCCTTTATGATAGAAATGAATACATATTGTTATTTGAAAAGTTACGAGTGTCTCCTGTAAGATATTCTCATAGAGTGTTATATGTATGTGAGTGTCACAGTGTTGTCAAGAGTAGTGGATTAAATTAAATTGTTTATCTGTCTGTTGTTGTGACTTACACTTCACCATACTCATACCCTAGACACATAACGTAGCATCACACTATTCCAGAATAATTCTGACTGAGATATAGAGATATGTGGTAGCAAGTAAGGTTATCTATAATACACTACTCTTAATAGATATAGATACCTTCACAGCTGATCTCAGTCAGTACACTAAGTCCCCTATAAATATTTATAACATCCCACTTCACCACATCATGAACCACAACAGCAAGCGGTGGTGGCTGCTTCGTGCCGGTTCTCTCACAGGGAACCAAAAGCAGAGGTAGCCGCCAGGCTCCAAGTGGAGCAGGGAGTGGATTATGATGATATAATGGTGTACATATTTATTATATTAACATTTTAATAAGTTCATGTGTATATTTAAACATGTGTAAACCAGGTAAATGTCGTTTTCTGCTGTGCAGTAACTTTTAAAAAAATCAAATTAACTCCATTCAATCCACTGGGTTTAGGATTTATGCTCAGGGACAGTAAAATTACTGAGATAAAAGGGAATGGTCGGTGGAACGGACAACATGGAAGGCGCCTGACTAGTGTCAGGAAAAAATACTCAGCAGTGACAGTTGTTTCTTCTAAAGTTTCTGGTACAAGTTGGCGATACAAGCTTGATACTAGTCTGTGGATCAAGAGCTTGCGATCTACGCTAGATACCTGCCTTCTACGGGTTGCGTAGATCATAGCCTTGACTATAGGCGAGGTTACCCCTGCAAATACGCCTGTTATGTTCCCTCACCACAGAGGTCGATAATTGACGTAGCAGTCAGCAAAACATTCAACATCTGACCAAATAACTGATTTTAGTCTAACCAAAGCAAATAACTGACCACCAAAATAACCCACCACGTGAATTGATTTCTGTGAAGAAAAACTCCACGTTTGTTTGTTTTTTAATCCACCAACTTCACTTATTTATTTGTTCATGTTAAAATAATAATTGATTATTACATTTGTTATATGTATTTACAAATTAATAGTTGATTTAGTTTTTACAGAGCGAAGTGCACACGTATGAATCAGTTATCTTAAAAACAAATACAACAGAGCTACTAAGTAATATTTTATTAAATAATTCAGTTTGGGGTCAGAACAAGCTAATATATCTTTCTCTTCATAGAAGGGGCGAGAAGATGCAAAGTTCACGATAGCCTTGAAAACTTCAGCGTCGTGCTTGATTTATGAAATATCCTATGAAGGCTCCCTAAAATAGAAGCACCATCCTTCTATTTACAACTCTGCCAAGACTAATCTTGAGCGAAGGTAGATACCTTTAAAGACCCTCGTGGTATACTCTAAATTTTGACTATTTGTTGGACTATCACTGCAGAGCAGGGGAGACAACCCGTGAGACATACAAACTGCCCGTGAGAACAGTAGTGCCATTCTTTCCGCCAGAAACTAGAAGGGGGATTGCAAAATATACCTTGATTTAAGTTTATTTAAGACTAATATTATTATATCATAATTAGCCAGAGCTAAATGAGAAACGTGAAAAAATAAATTAATTACACATTAAATTGCGTGTGCATCCATGATCATTGACTACCAGAGTGACCTTCGCGGGCGACACACATTTAATTCTATTTATTTTCTCATGTTTCTCACTTAGTTCTCGCTTTATTTCCTTTGTTTGACGAAGGCTTTGTGGCCGCAACGTTACAGCCTTCTTTGTCTTGTGTCCTAACAAAGACGTGTTACCTTTTGTTCCGTTTAAAAAAAAAAACCTATCTTATTTTAGGGATGAAACAGGCGTTATCATTTCTTACCAGACAGGAACGGTAGTGCTTGTATTTCAAAATTCTAATTGTTGTAATTCATTCATTCTTGTTCTGCTTTTCAAAATTATATTTCTTGTAATTCATTAATTGTTATTCCTTTTTTTTCAAAATTCTAATTGTCGTAATTCATTAATTGTTATTCTGTTTTTCAGAATCCTAATTTTTGTAATTAATTAAATGTTATTCCTTTTTTTCTCAACATTCTAATCGTTGTAAATCATTGGCTGTTTAGTTGTAATTTTTTTATATATATATATATATATATATATATATATATATATATATATATATATATATATATAATATATATATATATATATATATATATATATATATATATATATATATATATATATATATCTTTTTTTCAGAAAAATTGAATAATTGTTATATTGTCTAAAAAATAAAACTTTTCATCTATTAATTTCTACCATTTACTATAAATACTCGAGTTGACTATTGTAGACTGTTTAAAATACTAACTTTCTGACGTTCATTCCACCTTCTTGTTGTTGTTGTTATTGATCCAGCGGCGCTTCCGCCCAATGCCATGTAGTGATATCTGCATGTTTCCGCAAGTTGTTAATACCATGCTGCAATTACTGTAAAAAGTTATGTTTGTCAAGAAATATTTTTGGTCTCTTTTTCAGTTCTGCACTCCTCTCCGGCAATATTGCTCTACCATCCCGTTTACGTGCTAGTTCTTCCTGTATTCATTGTTTACGCTCTCCTCGAACAAGGTTATCTTAACACATCTTGTCACACCCCTCACCCACCCTTCTCTCCTGGTTATTTATCTCCTTTGTTATCGGCGATATTTAGCGAAGGGGTGAGCATACCAAATTGACGTTTCGCTTATCGCCAGCTACAGACAAAGTAAGAATCTACGCTGAGAGACATTCCTCTTGTTAACCCAGATTTTTTGTCTGGTGAGATACACGAAACCATGCTGTCACATGATAAGGTACTAGTTTGCAAACATGACGTGCCGTAATACACGGTTCGATCTCACTGGAAAGTAGGAGGATAGGTAAAGGTTAAGACATGGACAGTTATGTAATACTGCCGGCAGATGGAATTCATTTTGATAATCAACTACCAGAAAGTAACATCTTGGAGGACATTACAATGTTAGATCTCTGAAGTAGTGAGTTTGTAAATATGACAGGCAAAACGGAAAAAAGCAAAAGCTAATATGATTATGGAGTTTGAAAATCACATGAAAAGGGCAATATCCTATATTGTCATGTAGTAATGCTCTCCATGAGAGTAGTGGGGGAACCGTACCAAAATATGATGTACAAAGGAGCATAGGCCTTCAACAAACACATGCCAAGTCCTCCTGTCACGTGCCATCATCTCAAGTTCTTTCCATGTTCTCCTCATCATTTTCACCTCTGTTTACAGCTCGCTTCTCCATGTGCTTCTTGGTCTACCTCTGCCTCTCTTGCCCTGGGGGTTCCAGAACAAGGACTGCCTTGTAATGCTATCAACAGGTTTCCTCAGTGTGTGTCCTATCCATCGCCATAGTCTTCTTCTCATCTCTTGTTCCACTGGCACTTGTCTAGTTCTTGTCCTCAGTTCCACGTTGGTAACCTTGTCATACCATTTTAATCCCTCTGTTCTACGCAAGCACCCATTTATGAAAGTCTGTAGCTTTTTGGTTGTTGTCTTTGTTGTTCTCCATGTCTCAGAGCCATACAATAGGACTGACTTCACATTTGAGTTGATGATTCTTATTTTCGTGTTGGATTCGATTTCTCTTGATCTCCATATATTTCCCAATGCAATGAAAGCTCCTCTTGCTTTTTGTATTCTTACTTTGATATCACTGTCTGTCCCTCCAACTTTGTCTATATTGCTGCCAAGATATGTGTACGATTCTACATCTTGTATTGGTGTTTCTTCAAGTTCAACACTGTTATCATTACCTGCATTTATTCTCATTATTTTTATCTTTTCCCTGTGCATTTTCAGACCCAATTGTTGTGACCTCTCATCGAGTGTTTTAAATTTGTCTTGCATCTGATTACGGTTATGGGACAGAAGAGCCAAGTCATCAGCAAAATCCAGATCATCCAACTGCTTAGTCAGAGTCCATTGGATTCCATTTCTGTTGTGTGTTGTCGATGTTCTCATAACCCAGTCTATTGCTAGTAAGAAAAGAAATGGAGACAAGAGGAATCCCTGTCGCACTCCTGTTCTTATCCCAAACTACCCTTGTAGTTACCTCAGCCTTAATGCATGAGACGTGCTACAACCACCAGACATGACTATTGTAGAGAAGTACAGTCCAAGGCACCTGTGGGAACCAACAGCAGCTGAAGCAGACGCCAACCGATACCACACTAGAAGCTATGTATTATAAATGCGCAGCCAAGGAACATTTCATATAATTTTCCTAATTTTCCACCACATTTTAAATCATTTGGTGATGATAAATATCGTCGGATCTATTACATGAACAATTTTTTTATTTAACATCCTTAAACTATAAGTGCTTGTTAAAATTGTTTATCTGTAACTTTAAAACAACAGTTGGTTTCACTTATTGAGTGAAATGTTTGTCTTCACTCCTATGACTCATATTGCTCTAAATACATAACCAGATAGAGCTATTAGATTAAGATTTTGCTGTATCACCTTCAGCTGGGGGTTCAGAAAATACAACATTTATTAGTTAATAAATGCATGACAGCTTAGATGATCTCGGTTGTTATGCTTCCTTTTCTTTAAAATCCTGTGAGGCTCCCTTAAATCGTTCTTCTATTTATGTCACTGCCAAGATTAATCTTGAGCGAAGATTGATACCTTTGAATACTCTAATAATTATACTCTAAATTTGGCCATTGTTGGACCACTACTGCAGAGCAAGGGAGGCAGTACAGCCACAATTTTTACTACTTGTATGAATATCGTCCGATTGGCAGAGTGGTTAGAACGCTCGCCTCTGTCGGCAAATGTACCGGGTTCAAAACACGGGGGCCAAAACGTTCCAGTATACCCATCTCTGTGTGGCACTGAAGTGATTCAGTGTACCTATCTCTGCTCTTGAGTTAGGGGTGACAAAAGCAGCGCGGA
Organism: Oreohelix idahoensis; assembly: GCA_024509875.1. NCBI lineage: Eukaryota > Metazoa > Mollusca > Gastropoda > Stylommatophora > Oreohelicidae > Oreohelix > Oreohelix idahoensis. The sequence goes on along the minus strand of JAMPIV010007434.1, from coordinate 79,844 downwards.
AGGAAATTGGTCACCCCACCTCTTGAAGTAAAGTGAAGTCTCTGACACTTCACTCCTGTATCACAATAGGACTACCTGTTACTTGTATGACAGAGAGTGAGAGATGAGTGTCGTAGATTTTTTGATAGGAAATTAAGACTTTGGTTGGTCCCTTCTGAATAGATAGAATCAGTGATAGCTGCAGTGAGAGTTAATACAGAAATAGATCTTTCCACGAGTGCAGTGGTAGCGAATCAATAGAACGGTCCCCTGGGAAAAGACAAGATTCTTCTCTCTCTCTCTCTCAGGCCTATCTTCTACGACACTTATGTAAGAGTCGGACAGACTATTGACACCATATGCTAATATGTAATGAACATACCACTCACGTGCACACACACCAGTGACAACAGGTAGACACACAGACGTGGGAAGACTATCAAAATGATTACATATATATATTCTGAACGAGCTGACCAACACACTGCTTTTAGTTTCAAAGGGAAGTTTTTATTTATCAGCTAAAAATTTCCTCACAACACATAAAATTCATCAAGAAAAGAAAATAAACATGTACACGTGGTCAAAACAATAATCAATGAAATTGCTACAAGAAATGATAGACCCCGATATGATCTCATCCCCTCAAGGTAAGCCCACAGTCCCGTTATGAGTAAAGTGAAAGCCAGGAGATTCAATGATACATATGAGTTTGTCTAATAATTTTTCATTCTTTCCTCGTAAACAAATATGAACCGATTTAGATGTAGTAGGTTTTAACCTGAGGGAAGTCAAAAAAATATTCTTGCATTGACAACAAGTTTCATAAATGGAATTACAAACATGGGTGAAATTCACATACCTCACACCGTCTACTTTCACTCGGTTCTTTCATCAGGGCCCTGTACTAATTACATACGTGATGTAGCTTGCCGTCTGGCGCAACCTTGGTAACATTCACACCCTTTGTCTGTTCTGTCGTTCACTGAAGCGGATCCCAGCTCTACAGAGTGGTTTGCTGGTTTTGTTTTTTCTCAGAAATTTCTCCGGGGAGCATCAGCTTCAGGCGTCAGCTATTTCAGACTAAAGTTAGTGTATCTTGACTCACGAAGTAAGAATTAGGGTTAAGCGAGCACACAATGTCAGAACACGAGGTTTCCCTAAATTAGGAAAATGACCGGTGGACAGCTTCTCTCAACAGATAATCAGGGTTCACCACACATTTGGTCAAAAAGATGTCGGAAAGTTTAATGCTATGAATAATGTTACTTGCCACAAGGGCTGTACTTTAGAATATCGTTTCTGGAAGGACTAATTCAGGCACACTGGGCCCGTTATTTCAGTTCACGTTAAAGTTCTTGAAAAGCTTACGACCAAGTCTTTAAGGGAAAAGTTTTTTTAGTCTTCACAGGATAGGTTCATCAGTACGTAACGCTGGTATAGTTAGGTTACCACAGAAATCTCTGTATAAGGAAACATATATATGAAATATTTATACATCCTATGTTTAAGGGTATACTTATATTTTAACTGCGGGCGTAAACCTTAACTTATCATTTAACACCTCCCGTGAAATAAGTTATAGTCATAAATTAATCATCATGAATTAGAGATATATATAAATATATTCTCGTCACGACTCATGAGACATCTAGTCTAGCAGTTATAAGTTAGTTTGAAAATTATGTTCTCGTCTGATTATTTAGCAGTTAAATTAAATTTAGTAATAGCCGACTGAATTTAAGCTGGAAATATAATTTATCCTGCTTTCCACTGAGACACGTCACTAGAAATTAATACAGACTTATAAATTATTCGCTCTGCACCAGATCTACCTAGAGAAATAAATAGCGATTTAGCACTTTTAAACACTTCACAAAATACTAGATATACTAGATAATAATATATGATACCTCAAACACGGAATTCCTAAGAACTAAACCACTTCGATCAAACTAAAGGCCATCTCTTTTAACAGAGATTTTTAGAAATCGAACGAGGCTTGTTCTAGTCTTGACTGCGAAGTTACTGAGTGATAATGAAATCTAGCTCATTCTAGCATATATGAAAACCCAGACAAAGAGATGAACGTTTATTTCGCAAAAACGAAATACCTTCCCCTTTCTCATAACAACTACGTAACTAGAAGAGGCTGTCGTAAACTGCCACTTTCTGCGTGTCAGTTGCGAAATCTCAGACAACCTGTCTCCAATGCAGGGCAGTTTTCACACTACAGCTGACCATGGCCCACAGTGAGCGCCGTGTCAGTTTGGGATTTTTCAGACAAATGTCTGAATACTGACCGGTGCAGATGTAAAGTATCACACCTCACCGGGACTTATGCCGAGAAGAAGCTCGCGCGCTCGGTGAGAATGTAGACGATTGTCTACGTCCTATGTTCAGCGAACCGACTTATCACGCCTTCTGACGCCCTGCAGCCCTGACATCTACGTAATATCGTCCTAGCGCGATTCTCAGTGTTGAGAAAGAAACAGGTAAAGTTTAAAAATACTGAAGAAAATATTTTTCGCAACCGAGTGATGCGAAAAATACAGGAAAAACAAGTATGGAAAGAATATAAATGAAAGGATTAGGGTGAGAGAATAGGAAGAAGATGTAGGTAATTTAATGACATAAAGACCTACGTGACAGGACGTCCCCCCTTAAGATATGGAAGCACTCCATGTCTACGTTATGGAATTAAATTTCCTATAACCGTAGCTTCGGGGTGTCTGTCTTCTTCCCTCTCATCTTCCCCCTCCATCTCTCTCCAATTCCTACTCAAGTCTACTCCCCAAAGTTTCCTTCCTCTGGAATGTCTCCCATGCGCGCTTGAAAGAGCGTCGCCGCTTCTGACATTTTTGAAAGATTTCCTGTGATAGCGGTGGAATATCCCTGCCACTATCATCATCTTCGTCAGTTTTGGCGATCGTCAGGAGATGGTCGGAGGTTGGCACTGGTCTTTCCAAGTATCTCTTTAAGAGATTTAAATGGAAAACCTTCTCCTTTCCTCGAATAGAGATCTGGTAGTTAGCCTTAGAAATCTTTTTCAGGACGGTAAACGGCCCTTGCCATCCGATCTTCAGTTGGTTGTTCTCGGTAGGGAGTAACACCAAAACTTTCTCTCCTGCTTCCAGTTCTCTCTCTTTCGCGACTTTCCTGTATCGGTTAGCGTGCTTGGTGCGTGCTCGCTTAAAGTTAGTCGTTGCTAGGTCCCACCCTAGTTTCAACCTTTCCTTTAAAACCGACACATATTTACTGGCTGAGACAACTGTCTCATCAGCCTTCTCGTCTGTCAGAGACTGAAGTAAGGCTTCAAGCGGGCCCTTAATGGGTCTGCCGAATAAGAGTGTAGCTGGCGGAAATCCTGTGGAAGTATGAGGAGATTCTCTGTAGCCAAATAATGCTGCAGGAATACAAAGATCCCAATCTTCAGGTTTCACTTGTGCCAGTTTACTTAGCATCATGTTGAGGTTTCCATTAGCACGTTCCACGAGCCCATTTCCGGCCGGAGTATATGGCTTAGTGTGGATGTGCTGGGTCCTCAAGATCTTAACGATCTCATCCATCAACAGGTTTCGGTATGGAGATCCGTTATCCGTCAACACTTGCTGAGGGAATCCCAACCGAGTGAAAATCTGCACGAGGGCTTCTGCGACATGCTTGGCATCTGCGCATGTTAGCGGGATAGCTTCTGCCCATAAAGTGCATGTATCGACTAAGGTCAGGATAAACCTGTTCCTTCTTTTAGTCCTTTCGAAGGGCCCTAAAATGTCGATCACAACCCGTTCGAATGGTGTTCCCATTATTGGCATTTCACCCATGTGGACTGGGGGTGTCCGTTGCTTGGGTGGTACACGTTGGCACTGGGCACAGGATTTGACGTACCTGATAATATCAGTGTTTACTCCTGGCCACCAATAATGAGTGGTTATACGTTGGTTTGTGGCGTTCTGTCCCATATGTCCGCTGAAGGGAAGAGAGTGCCCCATTTCTAGGATTTGGCTTCTGTACTGTTTCGGTACTAGGAGCTGGTTGTAACCTTGGTCAGGCTTGCCCGTTCTCCGATAAAGTACGCCATCCTTAGAAAAAATGTCCCCGTGCTGTTTGGGTTCCTTAGCCATGGGCAGTTTCCTAAAGCAGGGTGCCAAAGTAGGGTCCTTGTATTGCGCTTCTTTAAGTTCCATAGGTAACAAATTAGGCGCAGGCTCCCGTTCCTTCTTGGTTTGCCCTCTTATAGTTACTGCTGCCACAGTCGGCTCTTCCGGTTTCCCAATACACACGTATCTCCCGCCAAGTATGACTGGGTAGATGGGATCATCCATAACAGCCGCTTTGATCATGCCTCTGACAAAATCAGAGTGTATCTCCACCAATGCGATGGGAAGCGCTGTAGGTGCATCACTCTTACGAACTCCACAAAGTTGGACGGTCTCTGCTGTCTCTTGACCGGGTTTGACCAGGTTTCTGGCAACAATGCAATCGTAAGAAAGCCCCGTGTCAAATAAGCAAGAAGTTTGAGAACCGTTCAAAATAACAGTACCTCGCGTTGAGGGTCTATCCCCAACAGGTTGGGAATCACTGTCAATAATTCCGCCTTGCGAGACTGTCAATAAGCATCCGATGCGTTTCGGCTCGGTATGCTCGGTCTGATCATATGTCCCGTGCTCAGGGGTTCTCCCTTTGCCACCTTGTCCTTTCTGGCTACGCTGCCATGTAGGGCGGTCGGGTTGATCAGACTGTTTGGGGTGGTTGGGGTACTTGTTCTTGTAGAACTTGGATTTTTCAGGAGGGGGGTTTTGAGGTCCAGTTTCTCTGTGGTTATTTTGGTTAGAAGCCTGAGAAGATTGCTCTAGGTTATGTTTTCGAAAATGCTCCTCTGTCGGTTTCCGCTTTGTGGCCGGTAGTTCAGCCAGCGCATTGTGATAACGCTCAGACTTTTCCAAAATGTCTTCAAGTTTTTCTGCCCCCTGCTCAGCTAGAAATCTCCGGGTATCAGCAGACAAAGTGTTCTTTATTTGTTCTGTTAAAACAAATTCCTCAAGACCTTCATAGGTAGAGGGGAGCTGCGAGAGCTCAAGGCACTTTGTCAAATATCCCTTTAGCCGGGAAGAGAACTGGTGAAAAGATTCAGAATTCTCCTTTCTGCTGTTGCGAAACAGTTGCAAAAATTTGCGAGCGTTCATTTCAAAGCGCTCCAGTAACGCTTTCTTCAACACATCATAATCGTCTTGTTGGCTACTTTCCAGCTTAGAATAAACATCATAAGCAGAACCTTTTAGGGCCTGGGAAAGTTTCATATTCCAACGCGACCTCTCTAACCCGTACAGAGTTGCAATTTTCTCAAATTTTTCTAACCATGTGTCAATCTTCTCATTTGGACAAGGAAAAGATTCTAGAGTGAAAGACATGGCGTTTAGTTGAAGAGATTGAGTGTTAGAAGGATCAGTTAAGGAGGAATGAGGAGAAGATTCTCCATTGCTGGAGGTAGAGGCAGCACCACGACTTTGGAGTTCTAGAGCTTTAAGCGCCAGCTCATGCTGTCGTCGTTGCTCATTTTCTCTTTCCTCGTGCTGCATCCTGCGAATTTCCATTTCCTCGTCTATCTTCTTCTGCTGTAATAGACGGTCTTCCGCTTCTTTCCTCTCCGCTGCTTCTTCTTTCCTCTTTAGTTCTTCTTCTTTCCTCTCCGCATCATATCTCTCAAGTTCGTCCCTGACAAAAGCTTTCGCTTCTTCTCCTTCCAGTCCCTCTTCCCTTGCTTCCTGTCTGAGCATCTGCCTAAGCTTTGCCCTCTCGGCCATAGTAAATCAGTGGCTGAGACTAGTTCAAGAAGAGAAGAAGAAAGGATACACTGGTTCCTACCACTTACGAGAAATTTCAAAAATATAAAAAAAGATGATATTCTTAACCCTGGGATACCTCCTCCAAAATAAAAATCTAACTATCGCTGCTATTGATCGGCAATAAAGCACTTAATGCAAAACACGACTACGCCAACTAAATGGTAGTTAGGATTAATCCCTGAAAAATAAGTTGCTACAGTGGAAAACACAATGATTATAGCAAAAATTAAAGAGAAAAATAATCCCTTAATTTTTAAATCCACTATAAGTTTACCCCTGAAGACAGTTAGGGTGAGGGAGGCAATTAATCTGGACGAATAGTCCGAAACGCACTCCTTAACTTTAGTTCAAACACATTCCTGCTTCAGAACCCTTGTAAATGTTATACACTCACAAAACTTTACCAGCGTTTAGTATTACAATCAACATTAATTAACATGTATTCCGACAAAATCAACCTGTAAACCAAATGTATAATGCTTCTTAATGCTGTGGAAAAAAACTTATCAGCTTGTGTGGTCAGCACGCTCGTACACAGATCGTTAGGCTAGGGGATAAATTATTTAAAGATATAACAACTCACAAGACATCACACTCTTACTCTATTACAGAATAAAAATCTTAAATACAAAATCCAGATAGACGAGTCCACGTTTGTCGTACTCGTCTTCCTATTCTAAGTTCTAAAATCCCGGACGAGCCCCCATTTTGTCGTAAATTTTTTGATAGGAAATTAAGACTTTGGTTGGTCCCTTCTGAATAGATAGAATCAGTGATAGCTGCAGTGAGAGTTAATACAGAAATAGATCTTTCCACGAGTGCAGTGGTAGCGAATCAATAGAACGGTCCCCTGGGAAAAGACAAGATTCTTCTCTCTCTCTCAGGCCTATCTTCTACGACAATTATGTAAGAGTCGGACAGACTATTGACACCATATGCTAATATGTAATGAACATACCACTCACGTGCACACACACCAGTGACAACAGGTAGACACACAGACGTGGGAAGACTATCAAAATGATTACATATATATATTCTGAACGAGCTGACCAACACACTGCTTTTAGTTTCAAAGGGAAGTTTTTATTTATCAGCTAAAAATTTCCTCACAACACATAAAATTCATCAAGAAAAGAAAATAAACATGTACACGTGGTCAAAACAATAATCAATGAAATTGCTACAAGAAATGATAGACCCCGATATGATCTCATCCCCTCAAGGTAAGCCCACAGTCCCGTTATGAGTAAAGTGAAAGCCAGGAGATTCAATGATACATATGAGTTTGTCTAATAATTTTTCTTTCTTTCCTCGTAAACAAATATGAACCGATTTAGATGTAGTAGGTTTTAACCTGAGGGAAGTCAAAAAAATATTCTTGCATTGACAACAAGTTTCATAAATGGAATTACAAACATGGGTGAAATTCACATACCTCACACCATCTACTTTCACTCGGTTCTTTCATCAGGGCCCTGTACTAATTACATACGTGATGTAGCTTGCCGTCTGGCGCAACCTTGGTAACATTCACACCCTTTGTCTGTTCTGTCGTTCACTGAAGCGGATCCCAGCTCTACAGAGTGGTTTGCTGGTTTTGTTTTTTCTCAAAAATTTCTCCGGGGAGCATCAGCTTCAGGCGTCAGCTATTTCAGACTAAAGTTAGTGTATCTTGACTCACGAAGTAAGAATTAGGGTTAAGCGGGCACACAATGTCAGAACACGAGGTTTCCCTAAATTAGGAAAATGACCGGTGGACAGCTTCTCTCAACAGATAATCAGGGTTCACCACACATTTGGTCAAAAAGATGTCGGAAAGTTTAATGCTATGAATAATGTTACTTGCCACAAGGGCTGTACTTTAGAATATCGTTTCTGGAAGGACTAATTCAGGCACACTGGGCCCGTTATTTCAGTTCACGTTAAAGTTCTTGAAAAGCTTACGACCAAGTCTTTAAGGGAAAAGTTTTTTTAGTCTTCACAGGATAGGTTCATCAGTACGTAACGCTGGTATAGTTAGGTTACCACAGAAATCTCTGTATAAAGAAACATATATATGAAATATTTATACATCCTATGTTTAAGGGTATACTTATATTTTAACTGCGGGCGTAAACCTTAACTTATCATTTAACACCTCCCGTGAAATAAGTTATAGTCATAAATTAATCATCATGAATTAGAGATATATATAAATATATTCTCGTCACGACTCATGAGACATCTAGTCTAGCAGTTATAAGTTAGTTTGAAAATTATGTTCTCGTCTGATTATTTAGCAGTTAAATTAAATTTAGTAATAGCCGACTGAATTTAAGCTGGAAATATAATTTATCCTGCTTTCCACTGAGACACGTCACTAGAAATTAATACAGACTTATAAATTATTCGCTCTGCACCAGATCTACCTAGAGAAATAAATAGCGATTTAGCACTTTTAAACACTTCACAAAATACTAGATATACTAGATAATAATATATGATACCTCAAACACGGAATTCCTAAGAACTAAACCACTTCGATCAAACTAAAGGCCATCTCTTTTAACAGAGATTTTTAGAAATCGAACGAGGCTTGTTCTAGTCTTGACTGCGAAGTTACTGAGTGATAATGAAATCTAGCTCATTCTAGCATATATGAAAACCCAGACAAAGAGATGAACGTTTATTTCGCAAAAACGAAATACCTTCCCCTTTCTCATAACAACTACGTAACTAGAAGAGGCTGTCGTAAACTGCCACTTTCTGCGTGTCAGTTGCGAAATCTCAGACAACCTGTCTCCAATGCAGGGCAGTTTTCACACTACAGCTGACCATGGCCCACAGTGAGCGCCGTGTCAGTTTGGGATTTTTCAGACAAATGTCTGAATACTGACCGGTGCAGATGTAAAGTATCACACCTCACCGGGACTTATGCCGAGAAGAAGCTCGCGCGCTCGGTGAGAATGTAGACGATTGTCTACGTCCTATGTTTAGCGAACCGACTTATCACGCCTTCTGACGCCCTGCAGCCCTGACATCTACGTAATATCGTCCTAGCGCGATTCTCAGTGTTGAGAAAGAAACAGGTAAAGTTTAAAAATACTGAAGAAAATATTTTTCGCAACCGAGTGATGCGAAAAATACAGGAAAAACAAGTATGGAAAGAATATAAATGAAAGGATTAGGGTGAGAGAATAGGAAGAAGATGTAGGTAATTTAATGACATAAAGACCTACGTGACAGTGAGAGTAACGAAATTGTCGCTAGAGACAAATATGAACTATGGTAATATAGCGTGCTTTATCACTGATTACAGCCTGTTATCATTTGTACCTTTTTTGCGGAGGGGGATGGGGGGAAGGGGGAGGGGGGTTTCAGAGTGGCTCACAGGTATAGCGTCCGTCTCTAATTCTAAAGGGACCAGGTTCGCTCCCAGCACATGGAATATAATTGACGAAAAAATTTTTCTGATACAGTATTTGTTTATTATGTCATACTCTCCCATGATCTTCAAGGTAATGTGATCGGATGTCTAGCCTGCTCGGATAAGGGCGAACAAAATAGGATGTCTTGTGTGCTAGTTGCGAACGTTAAAAATTCCTCGGTTGTTGGAAATCGCAAAGAATAAGCCATTCGACCGCTGCCCTGGCAAAATTTGAAAATTAGGAAATCTACCCACCACATAAATATTTATAGAATGTGTGATTCCTTATACACACATTGGGAGCCTCGCCGGTGCTATGGAGTTCCTGCACTGTGCTGAGATCCTCCTTGTGTGATCTAAGAGAGGAGATTGGGGTCATCCGAGTGCAATGAAGATTGTCCTTAAAACCAAACTAAACTGAACCTTTTTTCTTAACATTCCACAGCGTAGAATTGCTATTGTTACCCTTAAATAACATAAACGAATCCCACATTACGAAATCTCAGTGGACAATTACGAGATTGTTTCGAACAATATTCTCGTAAAATACGTTTAAAAAGAATCGGACTTGGAAACATTGTATATAACATACCAACTAGAGTCAACGTTCCTCCTTTTCCGTTGCGCTGCTTTGAACCTTCGCTCTATTGAATCCACACACACTCCCCCCTCCCCACCCCCCTCCCCCATGTACCGCGCGCACCAATGATTGCTTGCTCTTTTGAATACTCGCTCAATTGTGTGGGTTTCTTTGAAGGTCGCTCTTATGTGGGCACTTATTCGTGAGGAATAAACATTGATTACAGTTTCGTCATTTTATCTACATTAAATTTTCTAATAATAATTGCTTACGTGCCATAGCGTGCATATCTAGTTTACTTGATTTGTACAAAAATCAGCAAGCCATAATAGTTTGTTAGGTTTTTTTTCTTTTTTTTTCTGCTTCTTTTTGTTCTCTGTTTACTATTGTTTTTACTTAAGAATTGCGTTTTGTTTAACTTCAGATATGCATGTTATCGCCTGTTCGTGTTTTAAAGCGTCCGATTGGCTAAGCCATATGAGTGATTTTTTCTTGGTATCGTCGCGTCAAGCCTAAACATCTGTAAATGGGTCCCTAACTCTGCTCCTGAATTAGGGATGGCAAAAGCATGAAGACGAAAGTTTACACCACAGTGAAGGGGTAGCTCTTATGTTATCTAAAGAAGCACAGAAAGCACTCATTGAATGGGAAGCCGTTGGACCCAGAATAATAACAGCTACTTTTAAAACAGCTAAAAAGAAAATAAATGTAAATGTCATCCAATGTTATGCACCAACTAATGACAAAGAAGGATCTGTGAAAGAAGCATTTTATACTTGTAGCAAAGTTGATTTTGCTGGGGAGGTTATGATGGTATCCTAACAAAGAATGAACTCGGTGTCTGCATAAACCGTGTGAGGTCAAGCACATGTAGGCCCCTGTTACGTGCAGTCTTTGATATTTTACAATATTATACATTGGTATACTTGTTATGTTCGCAAATATTTTGTAAACAAAATAGATTCGTTTTAGTGCTTAAGGAAAAGTCATTATTGAGTTACTTCCCTTGAAAGGACTTTCGATCGAACTCCGCGGATGAATCCAGTTTTACTGCGATTTATTCTTTGTTTGGGTAGTAATAGATTGTTCTTGCTTCAGAATATCTATGGCCTGAATTTATGTGTATTGTTTGTCTGTGTAGGACGAATCTGTCTTATATCTGTATATCTTTACATATCTAAGTCGAACTATATGTTCTGTTGTCTCTAGAGAGGTCAAAGGCTGTTCGGCGGATGTGTCGCGAGAGAGGTGTGTTTTGGCTTCGCCCTGATGGGCTGTGTTTTTCAATGTCGGCTTGACGCCGGGGAAAAAGTGATCTCAGTGGTTTTTGGGGAAAGTGATAGTCGTCTAGACCTATCGTGTATGCTTTACCCCAGTGTTCATTCTTATTGCCAAGGAATGGCAAAATCATATTTCTGAAAACCAAGGTAATAAAGATACTCTTTTGAACTCTCGTACGAAGCCACCGTTTTTCGATAGGGATGATTTGTACGTCTGAGAGGATACATCTAACTAGATGAAAAAAAAAACGATTCTGATTCCTAGCAGCACTATATCCTGTAGAATGCAGTCAATTGTTCATGATCAAATCTACAGAGCAATGAAATGTTTAATGAATGACTAACTTTAGGACAGATTCATTATCTGTATCCAAACGTGAGTGACAGCTCACGAGTGAAGCCATCTTGGAACCAAACATGTAGTGACTTTCAAGAAGAGAAAAGGGATGCCCGTATTATCGCTTGATTAGTCCAGAGATCACTGCTACACATGAGAACCCATTGCTAGCGGTTCAATATAATTATATGGAAAAATCTGTGCTGGACATTATGTTAAGAATCTTCGCTAGACGAGATTAGGTCTAGAAGCCATCTTGGATATTGTTTATAATCTGACGTGCTTTGTCAGTAAACTCAGTTGATATATATATATGGGCAATACTGAGTGCTTGGCTACTGACAGTCCATTATACTATTATTCTACATGAGTGCCCATGTAACATAACATTGCAAGACCATTTATCCACTGTACCATGATGTATTATGCCAACCTGTGATTTGTCACTATCTGTGCTGTCGAGTGTGTACGTCCAATTAAACTTTAGTAAAGGTACACAGTCGTTGGTGTCGATGACTTCCAGCCATACATGAGTGTGAGAAAAGAACATTTGTCAACACCACGAACTCTTCCTATCATTCGCACATTATACACTCCATCTATGTCTACACACCACTGCGTAGGTCAAGTTGACATTCCATACTCGAACCACGAGCAACACAACAACACAGTATTTAACTCTGGTGATGTTCGAGCGAGCTTCAGATTTCTCAGCATGTCTCTTGCTCAGGGCAAGGGTCTTGTATTAAGAGTTTATCAACTGATGATGATGATGTCTACTTCCATCCACTTATATTTATCAACTGGTGGACCAGCTTTCTGGGTTTGACCTCGCAGAAGTTCAGAAGTCAACAGATTACCGATACCAGACCGTTTCCTGTGGCTGATACGACACACTTGCAGTATTGGTTTGCTCTTTGTCAACACTTCGTCACGTGACCTGTCAAGTGAATGCAGTATGTAGGTCAGCGTTGTTGACATTTTTACATTAGACATTACAGAGTTTCACAGAACAGTTGGATCAATTCTTGTCAATGTTAACAGGAAGACAGTATTATTGAACTAAGAAGTCCTATTTTCATCGATGGATCTTCTTGTTTTCTATATATGAACTTTAATATTTAAGGCCAGAATGTTTATTTGAATAAAGTGGCAGTTTGTTTATTTTCATAAAAATAACTTTGCCATTACTGTAAAACTGAGCCTATTTTGCAACACATACTAGCATACACATAATTTATATATATTTATGTTTACATGTTATTTGTTTGTATAGTATGTTAGTTTCTATGTCAGCGGGTTGTGTTTAAGGTTGGGCGGCGTCCTCACAACAGAATATCCCACGTCATAGAGGGTCCGTTGTGGGCGTTTTCTATAGGTGCAATTTTCTTGATTGAAAATTTGCTGCGACAACTGTTGCTTTTGTGTTAGCTGTGAAGACTGTAATTATTGTTATTTTTGTAATATTTCTTTGTTCTTTAGTTTTGTTTTGATTTGTTTGTAATTTGTTGGTCTAACCTTTTCTATCTTTCAGTTCTATTCACAATTTATATTCATATACTGTGACGTCATTTGTGTTGTTATTCTTTGCAGATTCAGTGATTATTTTCATTGATTTCCCTATTTGATTTATTTTGATTTCTGCAAACGTTCTTGTATTGTCAGTCCTATTTGTACTTTATGTATTCTGTTGGTTGACATATGTTTTATATAGGTATATTTCATAAGACACTATTGCCTGTGCACTGCACTTGGATTATGGTATAAACCAGTACCTGATTATTATTACTGTTATACAAGACCTTATTAAGGCTTGTGACCCACAGATATTGGGATAGTATACTGATTAATCAAGTCATTAAGAACTTGTGGTATTATTATTGTTTCAGGTGATTAGTATTATTGTTAGACATCATGTCTACATTAGAATACTTCATTACACAAGGGAAAGCCCTTGATAAGACTGGTCAACAATTAGAACAATGGGCTGTTGCTCAATATGACAAAGCATTAGCTGCAGAAGAGAAAAAAGCTGCTGCAGAAGAGAGAAAAGCTATGGCTGAAGAGAAAAGATTAGAAAGAGAAGCTGAGGCTGCTGCTGAACAAAAGAAATTGCAGATGCAGGTGGAGCAAAGGAGATTTGAAGCTGAACAAAAAAAATTAGAAAGAGAAGCTGCTGCTGAACAAAAAAGATTAGACAGGGAAGCTGAACAAAAAAAATTAGAAAGAGAAGCTGCTGCTGAACAAAAAAGATTAGACAGAGAAGCTGAACAAAAAAGATTAGACAGGGAAGCTGAACAAAAAAAATTAGAAAGAGAAGCTGCTGCTGAACAAAAAAGATTAGACAGAGAAGCTGAAGAAAAAAAAGCAATAAGAGAACATGAATTTGAGTTAGAGAAATTGAGATTGACAAGTATGAGTAATGTTAATCAGGCATCTAGTGGTAATGGTAAACCTTCTACTTACAAGGTTAAGGTTCCACCGTTCAATCAGTCCAGTGACGATATTACATTCTGGCTGGATAGATTTGAACGTTCTTGTCGTACACATAATGTGGATAAATCACAATACGCTAATCAATTATCAGAAAACTTGAAAGGTGAATCTTTGACTAGATTATGCCTTGTAGGAGAAGCAGATAAGGATAATTATGATGTCATTAGGGCGGCTTTGATAAAAAAATATCAGCTAAGTGAGGAAGGCTATCGCCTTTTATTTAAGACGATGGTGCCTGAGACGGGTGTAGAATTCTCAGAATTCACTGCAAAGGCACGTCTCACAGTTGATCGTTGGATTGAGCTTTCCAAAACAGAAAAAACGTATGAAGGACTTATGGATTTGTTGCTCAGAGATAAGATTATGTCATGTGTGAACAAACCTTTCCTTGAATTTATACATGAGCGTAAACCCAAATCTCTAAAAGAAATGGAAGAATATTGTTCCCAATATGTCACTGCACACCCCGACGTGACTTTTGGCAACACTAAGATTAAGGAGAGTATGCCAGTTGCTTCAGCAACACCATACAATCCCAATTATTCACACAGATTTCAGGGACCTCAAAACAGATTTGATAAAAAAGGTAACCATAATAGTTATCAAAACCAAGGTAACCAATCATTTCAGGGTTCTTCTTCAAAGAACTGGAGACGAGCTGATAGCTCTCGACACAGGGGTGGTCATAATTATAGGAATTTCCGTAGAGGAAGTAATTATAGAAACTATCAGGGTTATCCGTCTTGGAGTCAACAAGATCATAATTACAGAGATACTCATTATAATGAATATGATAATGGTAACCAAGGGAACTATGACTCAAACCCAAATAGGGGTTACAATAGAGGTAACAATAACTACAGAGGTGATAATAACCGAGGTAGATCTCAAAACAAAAGACATAAACCACATTTTCAGGCAAACTCTGCACAACAAGAGTCCCATGAAGCCTATAAACAGAGTAAAGATAATAATGATGCTAGTAATATGGCATGTGCCGCTTTTGATTTTGGGAGAGCATCTCAGTGCCCCCAATGCAAAACGTTATTTGAGCCAACCACAGTGTCTACTTTAAGCTGTGGCCATCCTCTTCCTGCTCTTCCGGCATCAGTCGCGCATGATGGAAGAGGTTCTCTTGTCTTACATAAGGGTTTAGTGAATAACAATCCAGTCTCTGTGCTATTTGATTCTGGATGCACCACAATTGGTGTTAGGCAGTCACTCGTAGATCCTTCCCGTGCCACTGGACAAGTAGTCAAATGTGTAACATTTGGCGGCACATTAGAGAAATACTCTACTGCTATCATTAGGATTGCTACTCCTTTCTTTACAGGAGATGTACACGCATGTCTTCTTCCGAATCCGATCGCTGACCTCATCATCGGTCGCATTCATGGAGTCAAAGAATGCACTCCGCAACAAATTTCCACGTGGGAAAGGCAAAACATGCAGATTGCTAACGCTGTAGTCACTAGAGCTCAGGCTCTTAATATGCCTCAAACTTCATCTACTGAAGATAATGAAGTGCATAACCAAGATAATCCCTTGGTAATTTCTCGTGACTCGTTTATAAAACAGCAAGAAGATGATCCCACTCTGAAGAAATTCTTCATTCTTGCAACTAAAGGTGATCCGAATAAAGACACAAGTCGTAAATCGTGGATTACAAAGAAGAATGGCGTACTTGTACGTATGGTTCAAGACTCCATTACGTCAAGTCATTCTCAAATCCTGGTTCCCAAGAATTTGAGAGTTAAAATTTTGCAGCACGCTCACGACTCTCAGTGTGCTGGACACATGGGTTTTTCCCGTACTAAGTCAAGAGTCCTTGCGGCTTTCTTTTGGCCATTGGTAAACAAGGACATACGGATTTATTGTCGATCTTGTAAAGTATGTCAGGAAGTTAAATCCAAAGGTCCACGGCATGCTGCACCCATTCAGGCGGCGGACATTCCTATTCGGCCGTTTCAAAAAATGGCCATAGACATTATTGGTCCATTTAAGATCAAGTCTGCCAGAGGACATCAGTTTATCTTGACGTGTGTTGATATGTGCACACGTTGGCCAGAGGCTATTCCTCTGAAGAGCATTACTACTGCTGATATTGCAGATGCTCTTTGGCTTATATTTTCTCGTCTGGGGTTCCCCGGAGAGATATTGTCAGACCATGGCACCCAACTAATATCAGATACCATGTCTCAAGTAATGTCTACTCTGCAGATAGATAGATCTTTAAGTAGTATCTACCATCCAATGTCTAATGGTATGGTCGAACGCCTTAATAGAACACTTAAAAACTTACTGGGGAAGATAACTGAGGATCATCCTCAAGACTGGGACAGAGTTTTACCTGCGGCCCTCTTCGCTTACAGAGAGGTACCCAATGAACATACAGGATTTTCTCCCTTTGAACTCGTCTTTGGCGCGCGTCCGCGTGGCCCTATGTCGTTGCTTCACGATCTCATAACATCTGACAATATTGACGATGACACAAAGTCATCCTACGAATATGTCATCGCGTTGAGACAAAAGATTATCGAAGCATGCAAATTAGCAACTTCTTCTTCTGAATTTGCGAAACAGAAGGCAAGGCAATTTGCCAATAAGAAGAGATGCTTACGACAACTTTGTCCTGGTGACAAAGCATTTGTATTACTACCTTGTAGGGAAAACAGATTACTTATTTCTTGGAAAGGTCCGTACGATATAATATCGAAAATTTCCGATGTCGACTATATTGTCGATATTGATGGGAAGCATAAAACCTTCCACATCAATATGCTTACTGAATTCCATGAACGTCCGGATTATTTGCAACCCATTTTCCAAGCAACGGACAATTCTCCAGTACAACATGGTCATTACTCATCACTGTCCGTGATACAGGATGAGGAAACAAGTTTTTCAGATGTAAATCTTCCTCTTCCAATGATCCCACTTCATTCTAGTGAATCATGGAAGAACGTTACTGTCTCTCCTGATTTGTCTCTAGGAGAACAGCGACAAGTTTCAACTATGTTGCAAACATTTCAGGATGTACTCACTGACATCCCTGGACAAACGAATGTCATTGAACATGACATTGTTCTAACTGACCATACTCCTATTAGGGTTAGACCTTATCCTATACCTATACATTTTCAAGCACAGGTCGAGAAAGAGTTGGATGAGATGATAGATTTGAAAATAATCGAACCATCCACCTCTGCATATTCTTCGCCGATGGTTATTGTGCGTAAAAAAGACAATAACATACGTCTTTGCGTTGACTATCGAAAATTGAATCAAGTAACGAAGTTCGATGCCGAACCTATGCCTTTACTGGAAGAGCTACTTACTCGACTCTCCAAATCTCATTTTTTCACTAAACTTGATTTGTCTAAAGGATATTGGCAAGTTCCTTTATCTGAACGCGCCAAACCTCTCACGGCTTTTTCAACACCTAGAGGTTTGTTCCAATGGAATTTTATGCCTTTCGGTCTTATGAACGCACCAGCTACATTCGTACGCATGATGCGCCGAATCCTATCTTATCGGTCAGATGTCATTGCATATCTAGACGACATCTGTCTTTTCAGCGATACTTGGGAAGATCACTATTCAGGGTTAGATGAATTGCTGTCTACTTTGCGTGAGCACAACCTGACAGCGAAACCCTCTAAAGCCTATATTGGTTTTAGCGAAATTTCTTTCCTAGGCCACCGAGTTGGTCATGGTTTCCTAAAGACAGAGGACCATAATACTAGTAAGATACTTAACATCTCAATCCCTAAGACTAAAAAACAGGTGAGAAGTCTGTTAGGTCTTATTCAATTTTATGGCAGATTCATTCAGAATCTATCCTCTATCATGGCACCTCTCTCAACACTTCTAAAGAAAGGTTCGCCTAATGTGGTCCACTGGTCTCAGGAATGCCAATGCTCTCTGGATAAGATTAAAACATTGTTTTCAACACCACCTATTTTAGTGCTACCCACTAAAGATAAGACATTCGTTCTTCGTAGTGACGCTTCATCCACTGGGATTGGAGCGGCACTAATGCAAGAGTACTCTGGAACTCTGCATCCTGTAATGTATATTTCCAGAAAACTTAATGCGGCAGAAAGGAATTATTCGGTTTTAGACCGTGAGCTATTAGCTATGGTTTGGTCGATCCTCAAACTACAGAGATTCCTTCTAGGCGCACATTTCATAGTAGAAACCGACCAAAAAGCTCTTACTGCTATACAGAGTAAGAATTTGAAGAGCTCGAGGTCTACTCGATATGCAATTGCTCTTCAACCTTTTCATTTCTCTGTGCGAGCTATTCGTGGATCAGATAATGTGATGGCAGACATTCTGTCAAGATGCCCACATGATTCCACATAACTATTAGGGCTTAGACTTCTTGATATGTCTAGTTCTATAGTAGTTCCTTTTCTATATCATGATAGATACACATTTGTAATTTAATAATATAATGATTGTATCACTACATAGCGGTTCATTGATGTTTATTCACCGCTGTGCTTTGATGATTTTTTCTTCATAAATCATAAATTTAAGATATCTAATACGAAATGATGATATGAATTTTTTAGGCATTGTGTAATTGCCAGAATTGTATTATACTTTGATGACACCTTCCTGGAAAAATATACTTGTAGAGAAATAATTTCTCTCAGTTTATGAGACACATTCTCACCAGTCGCTCCATAAGTCGACTTAGCCTCATATTAGGCGTTATAGGTATTCCTGATATTTTCATCTGCGCATTATTCATGCGTTGTGAGCCTATTGTACGTTGCTCCTAGATGTATTTCAAAAAAAAAAAAATGTTCCATTTTTTTTTCCCGGGAGGTGTGGTAAGACTGTTACGTGCAGTCTTTGATATCTTACAATATTATACATTGGTATACTTGTTATGTTCGCAAATATTTTGTAAACAAAATAGATATTTTTTAGTGCTTAAGGAAAAGTCATTATTGAGTTACTTCCCTTGAAAGGACTTTCGATCGAACTCCGCGGATGAATCCAGTTTTACTGCGATTTATTCTTTGTTTGGGTAGTAATAGATTGTTCTTGCTTCAGAATATCTATGGCCTGAATTTATGTGTATTGTTTGTCTGAGTAGGACGAGTCTGTCTTATATCTGTATATCTTTACATATCTAAGTCGAACTATATGTTCTGTTGTCTCTAGAGAGGTCAAAGGCTGTTCGGCGGATGTGTCGCGAGAGAGGTGTGTTTTGGCTTCGCCCTGATGGGCTGTGTTTTCTATGTCGGCTTGACGCCGGGGAAAAAGTGATCTCAGTGGTTTTTGGGGAAAGTGATAGTCGTCTAGACCTATCGTGTATGCTTTACCCCAGTGTTTTTTCTTATTGCCAAGGAATGGCAGAATCATATTTCTGATACCAAGGTAATAAAAGATACTCTTTTGAACTCTCGTACGAAGCCACCATTTTCGATAGGTACGATTTGTATGTCTAAGAGAATATATTTGACTCGATGAAAACGAATTCGATTCCTAGCAGCACTATATCCTGTAGAATGCAGTCAATTGTTCATGATCAAATCTACAGAGCAATGAAATGTTTAATGAATGACTAACTTTAGGACAGATTCATTATCTGTATCCAAACGTGAGTGACAGCTCACGAGTGAAGCCATCTTGGAACCAAACATGTAGTGACTTTCAAGAAGAGAAAAGGGATGCCCGTATTATCGCTTGATTAGTCCAGAGATCACTGCTACACATGAGAACCCATTGCTAGCGGTTCAATATAATTATATGGAAAAATCTGTGCTGGACATTATGTTAAGAATCTTCGCTAGACGAGATTAGGTCTAGAAGCCATCTTGGATATTGTTTATAATCTGACGTGCTTTGTCAGTAAACTCAGTTGATATATATATATGGGCAATACTGAGTGCTTGGCTACTGACAGTCCATTATACTATTATTCTACATGAGTGCCCATGTAACATAACATTGCAAGACCATTTATCCACTGTACCATGATGTATTATGCCAACCTGTGATTTGTCACTATCTGTGCTGTCGAGTGTGTACGTCCAATTAAACTTTAGTAAAGGTACACAGTCGTTGGTGTCGATGACTTCCAGCCATACATGAGTGTGAGAAAAGAACATTTGTCAACACCACGAACTCTTCCTATCATTCGCACATTATACACTCCATCTATGTCTACACACCACTGCGTAGGTCAAGTTGACATTCCATACTCGAACCACGAGCAACACAACAACACAGTATTTAACTCTGGTGATGTTCGAGCGAGCTTCAGATTTCTCAGCATGTCCCTTGCTCAGGGCAAGGGTCTTGTATTAAGAGTTTATCAACTGATGATGATGATGTCTACTTCCATCCACTTATATTTATCATTTGGTGGACATCATTAATAAGAAAAAGATTCTTATCAGCCCCTGACTCTAAAAGATGATGATGATGAATTATGTGCAAGGTACCTAACGCTACCTCCCTAGATCTCACACGGTCACTCTTGTGGCTCTAGTGTATGGTGTATGATGTACCTAGTGTCTAGGGGAGAAATGAGATGATGGTACACACCACAAATAAAAAACACTTTAATTTTCTATGAGGAAGTGAATAAAACAGTGGTTAAAGTTTTCTATAAATTAATCTTTTCTGTACAATTTATTTTGCCTGTCCAGTCATATCTCTTGGACAGGTCTTTGAAAATGAGGACAAGATAGTTTACATAAAAAGGATCAACTAAAAGTATGTGTGGACAATTTGCCCAACACTGTAAAGTTTATATATATATATATATATATATATATATATATATATATATATATATATATATATATATATATATATATATATATATATATATATATATATATATATATCTGTCCTGTGGAAATGTTCACAGCTATTACTCTATTAATCTAGCAGAGAGATTCACTGTGTATGAGGGGCTGTAGTTTCATCATGCCCCAAAACTTCCTGAGTATATGTTGAAATATCAGTGTTTGTTAAAGCGAAAGTGTCAGATGTACCCAGATGCCTAACTCATCACCTGGGATTCCTTGGTAGAATGAAATACAATATGTAGATGCAGAAAATCTCTTTCAAACGTGCACCAAGCTCCTCCCGTTATCTGTTGACAGCATATGAAGAGTCGGAGACTTGATAGTATGTTTCTGACTCAGCAGGTTTACTGTCACCAGCTGGCACTTGGAAATAGAACCTCTGCAACAAAAGGACACCCTGGCCTTTTACATCTGATCACTCACTATATTTGTTATTATCCTAGGGAGGTATGGGGTCAGCCTCGCGTGCCTTTCCATGGCACTCGCCCCTAATTTTACATGACTCCCACCTTGCTGTGACCACACCTCAGGTCCCTATGACAGATACGCCACTGTACGTTTACATATTTTTCCTCAATACAATAATGTGGAGTAACCCCATTTCCTTTGGTATGATTTTCTCTTCTGTTTCTTTTTTAAATATAAATGCTTCAGGCATGCTGAATAGTGTTCATAGAACACAGAGGCTTATTACTATTCTAATGCAATAATATTCAAACAAAATCATGATAACATACACCAGTTAGATACATTTCAAAGTGAGGATTCAACAATGTCTGCTCCCGGCATGTCCTTCACTTTCCCCCATAGCAGTATCTAACTTTGGTAGTTGGAATAAACATAGTAATTCATAAAGCATCCTTACCACAATTCAAGAAAATATAAACAATTGACGCTGACTTTCCAAAGAAATGGCCTCAGTTTCCCTGTGCTCTGCCCAGACTGTGAATATTTATCTATTATTTAAGTTTAAATTTACCACAGCTGATCTCAGCGTAACTGAATGAAAATTTTCTCAACTGGCACTGAGCAGCGAAAGCTTTTTGCTAATATTTTGTATCTCTGGCCAATCGAAACCTTCGACTACCAGAATTCAAATGCAGTTCTTTAAAAAAAAAAAGAAAAAAATAATTCCCAACTCTGCGTCTGGTAGTCGATTGGCCAGCCTGCCCTAGTTATGCCAATACAAAAGGATGTTTCGTTTTGGATTACATTTTCCTACCGCCCCCCTTTCCCCCTATACTCTCTGTTTACCCAAGCGAATTTGAATGTACCTCAATGCCGCTATTTCTAAGCCGGCGTCCCTACTAACGTTAAAAATTTAACAAGCAGGAACAACCGTCAGTCTGTTAGTGCGTCCGTAGACATTTAGTATTTCTTCAGTAACTGGGCTAATATTGTGACTATCATATTATTTCAAACATATTCTTGCTCATTAAACTTTAAGCTATATTACCATATAATCTTTATGGTCAGTTTGATATTGGTTTAGATTTTACAATTTTTTTCCACTGACCATCTTCAAGTAAAATTCTTAACAAGGCGGCCATCTTTTCCTCTCTTTCATTCCGCCAGCATGTATTTTCAAATAACTAACTTGTTTCAGTTACGTCAGAAATGCTACCGCGAGAATGAAAATAAATTTGTCTGCGTGGTTTTGCTTTGGCTGGCTTTTCTCGCGCGTGTATATCTGCATGGCAGAATGTGTCAAACGAAACGGGGGGGGGGGGGGGGAAGAGAGGGGGGAATGCATGGCGGGTAAGAATTGGCGTTAATAATTTGTATTGTATCGTGTAACACTACCAAAAAATGTAAGGATTACTACTTAATTTGCGTTAAAGGGAACAGAATACGTTAATTCAGATAGTAGTTGGCGTCACACTTCCGCCAAAGCGTTAATTGTAAATCTTGCCACAGTCTCTATCAAATCGGGCAAAATGTTAAAAATGTACGTCACAAGGAACGCGAGTAGGTTTAAACGGGGGGAGCGGTTCTAAGCTGTTCCTATGCACTAAATTCAGCGCTATGCTGGCGTGTGAGAACATCACCGTCAGACACAATAGGGCTGTTGTATTTATTATCATTTTATGACTAAAATCTTACTGAAATGAGCGATTATTCTCGCAGATTTTACTACACACCTCCCATCTTAAAAACATGCATTCATTTGCAGGTTATAATCTGCGAGATAACTTAGCTCAATGAAGTCTTATGCGTTTTTCTGATCTTCATCACAAGGATGTCTGCTTAAAAAGTCTGCACCTATGTTCTTAGGGCCGGGGATGTATTCTATCAGAAATGAGTATGGCTGCAATAATAAAGACCATTTCAATAATCTGGAATTTTCATGCTTGGCCTGTGACAGGAATACGAGTGGTGAATGATCCGTTTGGACCACAAATGCCCTGCCATATAAATAAATCTGGAATTTCTTTACCCCACATATCAAAGCGAGACATTCTTTTTCACTTGTTGAGTAATTTTTTTCCGCCTTGTTCAACTTGCGGCTTGCATAAGTGACTGGGTTCAATTCTCCATCTTGTGAGGAGGACCTTTGCAACAATGTAGCGCATAGGCCCACATTGCTTGCGTCTCTTCTCACGACAAATTCTTTATTCAAGTCAGGCAATTGCAATACTGGCCTGCTTGTGAGTTTTTCTTTTAGCTCCTGGTAAGCCAATTCACACTGTGCGGACCAAATTATAGTATCAGGTTGACCTTTGCGAGATAAATCCGTCAGTGGAGCACATATAGAGTTAAAATGTTTAATGTACTTTTGGTAGAAACCACACAACGACACGAAAGATCGCACATCTTTTTTTGTTTGTGGTCTAGGCGCTTTTTTCAATTTTTCCAGATTCTTGGGATCAGGGGTCATGCTACCCTGATGTACCGTGTGTCCCAAGAATTCCAACTCTTTACAACCAATACAACATTTTGTTGGCCTAGCGGTTAAGGTAGCCTCTCTGGGTCTATCAAACAGCATATTCAAAGAGGTAACGTGTTCCTCAAATGTTTCCGTAGCAATGAGGATATCATCCATAAAATTCGAAATACATGGATTTTTCAGGGGATCCAGCAATTTTCGCATCATCCTAGAAAACACACTCGGGGCATTTTTCAACCCAAATGGTAACATGTTGAACTCATAATGACCTTCCGAGGTGCTGAAGGCTAAATAAGGTCGAACCTCAGGCTTAACTGGAATTTGATAATAGCCTTAGCTAAGATCCACCTTAGAAAAATATTTTGCCTTGTTCAGCCTGGCAAATAGTTGTGTAGTATCAGGTAATGGATCCACCTGACCTCCTGTGACAGCATTCAGTTTCCTGTAATTTATGCACAGTCTATGTTTTCCCGATGGTTTCCGCAACAAAACCACACAGGAACTATAAGGAGACCCACTGTGAGAAATAATCCCTTCTTGTAAGAAATATTCAATCTCCTCTTTCAAAGGTTTTTCCTTAGCGAACGGAATAGAATAGGGCCTCATACAGATAGGTGCTGGGTCTAGTAGTTTCATATCATATTGCACCAAATTTGTGTGTCCCGATTTATCCGTTAACACATCTGTATGTTTTTCAAGGACCTGTTGAACCTTCTCCCTCTGTCCTTTTGTCAGGTGATTACTGATTTTCACCTGTGCAAACGTTTCACTGGGTTTCAGTGGATATTCGAATGAGGGGAGCGGGTCATTTTTCATTTCGGTTGCGATAGACAAGGCCATTAGATGTGTTCCTTCCTGGATTTGTCTGTCCAGATATTTCTTCA
This sequence comes from Oreohelix idahoensis, assembly GCA_024509875.1. Classification (NCBI taxonomy): domain Eukaryota; kingdom Metazoa; phylum Mollusca; class Gastropoda; order Stylommatophora; family Oreohelicidae; genus Oreohelix; species Oreohelix idahoensis. Next base: position 55,307 of record JAMPIV010007434.1, on the reverse strand, counting down.
AAATTTTCACATGATAGACTTTTTCCTTTCCCTTTTTGTCTATCTTGTAATTTGTTCTGGATACCTTTTCCAAAACTGTATATGGCCCTTGCCATCCGATCTGAAGTTTATTGTTGCTGCCTGGCAATAGAAGAAGTACCTTCTCTCCTACAACAAGTTCCCTATCCTTAGCTTTTTTATTATAGTAAGCAGCATGCTTTTTCCTTGCTTGTCTTAAATTATCATTGGCCAGTTTCCAACTAGTTTTTAGACGAGTGGTCAGTTCGTTCACATATTGATATGATGAGGTAACAGTCTCCTCTGCCTTATCATCTGTCCAGGTCCTTAACAAAGTTACATATGGACTTTTAATTTTTCTGACATAGTATTCATGGCACCTGTCAGGTCCTTTACATTAGAAGCTTTGTTTTGCGGACGTTTCTTTCTTGTGTCACCACACAAGATTCTACCACTACCGATTCTTTTTCTGGGGTTGTCTCCCCTCAGGTTCAGATTCAAATTGAGAGAACTTCGCTCTCTTTTATCTTCCTCCAGTTTACATAAGTCCGACCGAGGGATTGTCGGCTTATTCTGTGGTATAACAGTTCTTTGTACTCGCTGCATAGTGGCCATTGTAAAACATTCGAGTGAAGACTGTCTGTGAAAAGGGGGTTCCCATTCCCCTTGGTTGACCTTATTATAATTATTTTTCTTTCCAGGCCTAAGTTTGCCCCGTGGCGTGTCTAGGTCCTGATTCATTTTCCCACGTGTGGGTGTTCCCTCTTTATTTTCTGGCCCAGGTTTGCCATAATGCTTCTCTTGCATTTGGTTATTATTTTTCCACCCTGTGGAATTTTCTTTGCTGCACTGTTCGCAGTCCTCGACAAATTTTCTTATGTCTTCAACTTCTCCGGGCCAGAAATATCCAACAGATGTTCTTTTGCATGTGGTACCCATCTTCTGGTGTTCACCATCTAGAACATGTGTTTGTCTCATAACTCGTGCCCTATATTTCGATGGCACTACTACCTGTCCACACCCGGATAATCCTGCTTTATCCACCCTGCAAAGCAGTCCATCGTCCAAATAGAAGTCTCCTTTGCTAGGAGGGGTATGGAGTTTTTGGAGTTTCTCAAAACACGGCTTCAGTGACCTATCTTCAGCCTGTGCCTTTCTCCACTGTTTACGAGACATTGTTTTTGGTGGTACCTCCTCTTTTCTAGGAGTCGACCTGACCTGAAGCGTGGCCATTACTACAGGTTTCCTTCTACAATTTTTGGTGTTATGGTTGTCCATCCTACACCGGCTACAATATAATCTACTTTGATGAAAAGGTTTTCTTTCATCATTCCTTCTGTCATTGAAATGGGAGGTTCTATTTTTAAAATCATTTCGAGGCCTATCAAAGGTCTGCTTACCTCTGTTATCAAATTTATTATAGTTTTGAGGAGCCTTACACTGATCTACTGGTTTCTTCTTAGTTCCAGCTACTTCTGCCTGGGCTGCCTGATACCTTTCAGCGATATTAATTATTTCACCCAGTCTCTCCGCGCCCTGTTCCACGAGAAACTTTCTCATGTCTGGAGCCATGGACTCTCTCATCTGTTCAATGAGTATCATCTCTTTGAGATCTTGGGTTTACTCTAAAGTAGCCCATTTCTCCATATACGTTTCTAACCGGGCGGAGAACTGGTGATAGGTCTCACCCGACAGTAGCCTGGCATTCCTAAATTTCTTTCTATAAAAATCTCCGTTCTTTTCGTATCTTAACAGAAGAGCCTGCTTCAACATGTCATAGTTGTCTTGGTCATCCCTGCTCATTTTGGAAAACACTTCATAAGCGGTTCCCCGAAGACCCTGAGACAACTTTACCCCCCCATCTTTCTCTTTCTAACCCATAAGTAGTGGCTAACAGTTCAAATCTACTTAAGTACCCTTCTATGCCATCGTCTTTCTCAACAAAATGGTCTACATGAAAACCCATAGCTGAGGTTGAGGCTCCCTGCCTAGCAGTGGCATCTGAGGCAAAGGGGCTGGCACCATTTTCAGGAGCATGGCCTTGAAATTCTAACTCCCTTAGTCGCAACTCATGCTCCCTCTGTAATCTTTTATCTTCTGCTTCCCTCTCTGCAGCCTGTCTTCTTTCTTCTCTTTCTGCAGCCAGTCTCTTTTCTTCTGCTTCTCTTTCTGCAGCCAGTCTCTTTTCTTCTGCCTCCAATGCCCTAGCCTCCTTGTCAGCCTCAATCTGCAACCTCTTAATTTCTTTATCAGTGTGACGTACGTCTAGTTTGTCAAGTCAATTTTCCCTGATTTGATGGATGATTGAAGGGACTTTAGCTTTTCATTACATTAGAATCCCTGAACATCAGTATTGTTGTAACTTTTCATCAACGAAGAGTAGCGGCTAGGATCAAAGCAGTCAAAGAAGATACCCAGAACAGAGAAGCAGAAGTTTAGCATCTCCGTACGAACACTGAACCGTTCGCAAGACGGACACGAGCGGTCAGAAGAAAGCTTCTTGCAGACTTCGCACGTCTGTGGCCACCGGCAGACTTGCCCGAAAGACGGAACGCTCAGCGTAGCGGATACGATCTGAGGAATCAGGAAACTCACCGCAAACGGGGCTAGTCTCGCCGAAATTTCACATCCTCGTGTGAGTAGCCTGAGACGAACGTAGATCGGATTCCAGTCGGGCCATCGTGGTTAGCATGGCGGCTAAATAACTTCGACTTCCCCTGGGACCTGAAGAGGCGCGAAATTTTTACATGTACCATTTATCTTGCCTTTCTAATAGATAAATACAGAATCTGAAAAGGGCAACGTATCATTCGTTCTGACAGAATTCTAAGATTCACTAGCATATAGCTAAAATTCCTGCTAGATTTCATCTAAGTTGTTGGCTATTGGAGTGAAATTCTTTTTCTGTGCAGACGGTAATTAATATTTTAGCTTCGAGTAATCAGTGGTCTAGTTATTTCATATTTAGTTCACTGGATTGTGGTGCAAATTTAACCTTATTAAATAAGCCCATCTTCAAAGTTCTAGTGCCAACTAAATGTTACATCTATAAGTTTATTTCCTAATACAATAGCCGCTTAAGGGAATTATAACTTTAATACAGTTTAGTTCTGTATAAATAGATGTTAACCATATCGATTGGAGGCCGACCTCTGTGTAATCTACGTTTTGCTGATGATATTGATCTGATAGCTGGAACAGAATCAGAACTTCAAGACCTTACCTCTAGACTGGAGAAAGTAACAAGAACATATGGGATGGAAATTAATATAGAAAAAAGCAAGATATTGGTGAATAGCCATAAGAAACATGTTCCGACCAACATTACGTTAAATGGGCAAACGTTAGAAGAAGTTAACACCTTTAAATATCTCGGGTCCACTATATGTAGTGATGGAAGATCAAATAAAGAAATCAAGACAAGACTTGAGATGGCCTCAGCTGCCATGACAAGGTTGAATGTGATTTGGAAAAGTAACATCAGTTTTCCTGTGAAGATCAAATTATACAAATCACTTGTATTATCTATTCTCTTGTATGGGTGTGAGGGCTGGACACTCACTGCAGATACGGAGCGAAGGATTCAGGCTTTCGAGCATAAATGTTACAGAAGAATTTTGCGCATTTGCTATAAAGAGCACAAAACAAATGTCTATGTTAGAGAGAAGATAAACACCTATGCAGGCCATCAAGAACCACTTTTGTCAATAGTGAAACGTCGAAAGCTTGCCTGGTTTGGGCATGTAACTCGTCATGACTCCCTTTCGAAAACGATCCTCCAGGGAACAGTCGAAGGTAAACGGAGAAGAGGAAGGCAAAGAAAATCCTGGGCTGATAACATCAAAGAATGGGCAGGACACGGTTTCTCCACACTTGTACGCATTGCTGAGAATAGAGAGCAGTGGAGGACCCTGTCTGCTGATGCTTCCACCATGGCACCCCTACGACCCATGACGGGTTATGGGTTGAGATGATGAAATAGATGTGCTTTCAACTATTAACCTCACGGGGAGTTTTTTTTTTCTCTCTTGCTTTATTAATTGAAGACGCGAGTGCAGAAAATAGTTAAACTGTAAATGTATCGCGCGTTAGATTTTAATATGATTTTATTGCATTTCATGTTTTTTCTATTGCATCCAGAATGATCTTTTGAACCTCGCATCCCAGCAATTAAGCAGCAATGAAACATCATTTAAGCAGCAATTTAGCAGCAATGAAACATCATTTAAGCAGCAATTAAGCAGCAATGAAACATCATTTACGCAGCCATTTCGCAGCAATAATATATATCTAGAGTCTTGCCGACTCAGTTCGATTACTCCAGTGACTTATGAACATATTTGAAATTTAATCTTTGTGGCGATCCTGTTGGGATTCAGCTATCTGAAGTATACAGAAACAAAGCAAACCCAAAGACTATTTTAAAATCCCAATTCATAAAGTCGTTTTATAGTTATCAAACCGGAAGAAGAACAGTCAACAGTAGAAATATTTTACTCACTGCTCTATTCGTGAAGAAGAACATAGATTTCCCTGACACTGTCTGTCAAGCATAATCATTGGATTTTACCACCCCCTGAAGAACTTACCTCAGTGTTTTGTAGTTTGTGACATTACTGCAAAAGAAAGTTATCTCCACCAGCTGTGCCAATCTTAGACACCACACCATTCCTCACACCTAGCCAAGGCCTGCGCCATTCTTTAGGAACTTTATCTAATAAACAAACAGTACCGTTAAACTTCAACGTCCAGCGATTTCGGGACACTTTGTTAACTTCAACAACCCGCTAATCTGGGGCTGTACACGGAAGAAAATACTTTTACCTAAGCCAAGGTTTAGTGCTGTTTTTTAATGTATTTCCTATGAAGTGCCAGAATTCACCTTTTGGTAAGTCTGTGTGTGTGCGACTGTGTGCTGGCCAGCCCTAGCGTGTTGTTTTTGAATGAAAGGAGATTTAAATCTTTTACCCTTATAGTTAGTTCAACCTAGTATTAAGGTGTATTGTATTCATTGTACGGGATTTCTCCTAGCGGGATTATTTAACTGTGAGCATTCCCCCCTCCCGGAAAAAATTGGTTGATTAAAGGAAAACATTTGATGACCCCTAGCTTTTCCTTTACCCCTTATTACTGTAACCCCCTTGATCAGAGTAATAAATTTACCATTGGGTTAAATTGCCTATCTCTGATCATCATCATCCCCCCCCCCCCCCCCCCCATCTCGTCTTTGGGACCCGGTCTTTTCTGTTAGTAAATACAAGCGGGAAAAGGTGCATTGGATACTTCTCCCCAGAAACCCTCCCCCCTGTTATTTTGTGTTTTGTAACCCATGATTTCTGACTGTACATTGATACTTACTTGTAACTTGATTTTATGATAATAAAAGTATTAAAAACTTTATTAGCATTGGTGTCGGCTGCCCAAAACCCAAACATTTCCCATATTTTGTTATCGTAGTGTGTATTCATGTACGTTGGGCGTCAGGATGACCAAATCGGTGTGTGCGCATGAGCAACTGGAACTGACAAACAGTTGTTTGTTCAGAAGAGTGGTAGGAATAGTTTTGGGAGACAAATATTGTCGTAATAAGAGACTGTCCTTACTCTTCCCCAGCCCTTGTGAATCTACTACCTCACTTTCCTAAATCCTTATTCTCACAGAGCCTTCACTATCATTCTACACTCTAAAGGACCAATATCCATCAGAACTCTCTCAGATAAAAATTACGACAGTCAGCCTCTAACTTTCTTTCTGCTTCTAACTTCCTATCTTCCCTATCTCGTTCAATAAATTTGTCACATTCTGAGGTTACGTACTGGACCAGTTCTGGTCCATCCATGCCCATCTCCTTAGCAGTCTGCACAGCCGCAGAGCAAAACTTGGCCAGATCTGCCATTCTGATAAATACAAAATGTTCTAACTAAATCTCTAACTAATTTTAAATTTATTTAATTAAATCTGGGCTCTGACACTTTCTTCACTTCCCAAATCTTGGGTAATAATATATGGGGATTCCCTGGGAAAATTAGACTGTTGTTAATGCTAAACCCCAGACCCCGATGTATGTAGTTGATGACGCCCAATTTATATTATGATTGAGTAATTGGCCGCCAAATGACGCGTGCACCATGAGGTGAGTGATGGTGCCCGTGGTCTGGTTTTGTGAAGTGTGTAGATGATGTACAGTCAAACAATGATCATACAAAAACAGGGCAATCCATACAAAGACGTCAGTTAACTCACGACGTATAAAGTCAATGATGCTTGTAACAGCTAGTGACGTTTTTCTGTATCATTTATTGTGGACGCCACAGTGACAAAATGTATACGCGAATATGTAGGTACATCAGACAGTCATTATCACAGCAACAATGTCAGTATAGCAATGGACGGTAGACAGCATCATAATAAAGGTGATTCACAGGCATGTCAATACATTATAAGGCTGTAATGTAGTCGGGAAAATTCTCCATCCCTTTCTATCTTAGCCCGAAGATAACCCGATGTATGAGATCAGTTCACTCTCCTTAATCTGACTTCAGCAAGACAGGCACGTCTGCCGAAGTATAAATAATGTCCTCAAAAATATCCTCTAGATAACAAAGGTTTTCCAAACCTAGTTCATGTAACAAAGTAGCAAGTAATGGTCCTTGGGACATGCATCAACCGATGCAGTACAATACAGCGACATGTGAGCTGGGAAAACATCTCGTGACGACGCCTTTCGAAGACAGGCTATGAATCAAAAATCTCTCACGACCAAAAATCGATAGAGTTAATGAAAAGTTAATTTACCTTGCCTTCAGGAAATACACAGAAATATTACGCCTCCCCGGCATGTGGAAATACACTAGAGGTATTATCTCGAATAAACGAAATATCCATTAAGAGGACTTCACATTCCTGACAGAACAAAAAAATAGCGGAGATCCTCTCTCAGCGAGGCATCTTCCTAGCTATTCAAAATCGCTCACTGACTCGTGGGCGGAAATCGATCGACCAAGAAGCAAGACCAGTCATGCGCAGTCCAGCGCAAAATGACCACAGCTCAGAACTTAAGACGCAAGGACTTTTACTACGAACCAGCGTAAGAATGATTACCTTAAAAGGATAACCCAACAGGTTGCCAACCGTTTTTCTGAGAAAACGGCCTAGCATAGCAAACTTAACTGCATTCAATACCAACGCGAGGAGACAACTGCCCACCGAGAAAAGTGACTACAAATTTCAAGCAGTTGTTGCCCTTGCGTTATAAAATATATATTGTAATAAAACGATGTTGCGAGAATTTCTCACGCAACAGATTGAGTTTCATCGCTAATATCATCGGCAGTGATGAGATCGTGTAATAAAGACATAGGGCCGCGCGGACGCGCGCCAAAGACAAGTTCGAAGGGAGAAAATCCTGTGTGTTCATTAGGGACTTCTCTATAGGCAAAGAGAGCCGCGGGTAAAACCCTGTCCCAATCTTGAGGATGATCTTCAGTTATCTTACCAAGCAAAGTCTTTAGCGTTCTATTCAGACGCTCAACTAACCCATTAGACATAGGATGGTAGATACTACTGAGAGATCGTTCAATATGTAAGGTAGACATTACCTGTGACATAGTGTCAGATATGAGTTGAGTGCCATGGTCTGACAATATTTCTCTGGGGAACCCCAAGCGAGAAAATATCAACCAAAGAGCATCTGCGATATCTGTAGTAGATATGCTCTTAAGAGGGATAGCCTCTGGCCAACGTGTGCACATATCGACACATGTAAGGATGAACTGATGTCCTCTGGCCGACTTGACCTTAAAAGGGCCAATAATATCTATGGCCATTTTCTGAAACGGCCGAATAGGAATGTCAGCAGCCTGGATAGGCGCAGCATGTCGTGGTCCTCTAGATTTGACCTCCTGACATACCTTGCATGATCGGCAGTAAATACGAATGTCCTTGTTGACAAAAGGCCAAAAGAAAGCCGCAAGGACTCTCGACTTCGTACGGGCAAAACCCATATGTCCAGCACATTGCGAGTCATGAGCATGTTGCAATATTTGCACTCTCATGCTCTTGGGAACAAGAATTTGCGAATGTGCCGACGTAGTCGAATCTTGTACCATACGTACAAGTACGCCGTTTCTCATTGCAATCCAAGATTTTCTATTTGTATCCTGATTCGGATCACCTTTCTTCGCAAGAATGAAGAATTTTTTTAAAGAAGGATCTTCTTCTTGCAATTTTATGAAAGAGTCACGAGTGATTACTAAGTGACTATCTTGGCTATCAACTTCATTATCACTATTCAGTGAAGTTTCGGGTGTTTGTAGAGCTTGTGCTCTTGTAACTACTGCATTTGTAGCTTGCATGTTATTATCTTCCCAAGCAGCAATCTGCTGTGGGGTACACTCCCTAACTCCGTGAATACGACCAATAATAAGGTCCGCAATAGGATTAGGTACGAGACAAGCATGCACATCTCCAGTAAAGAAAGGAGTGGCAATGCGAATTACAGCAGTAGGATATTTTTCTAGAGTGCCGCCAAATGTGACACATTTAATAACCTTCCTGTAGCACAAGATGGATCTACAAGCGATTGTCTAACACCAATAGTGGTGCATCCGGAATCGAAAAGTAGTGAGACCGGAGTATCATTAACAAGACCCTTATGTAGGATTAAAGAACCCCTCCCGTCATGCGCAACAGCAGCAGGAAGAGCGGGAAGTGGGTGACCACAACTCAAAGTAGTTATGGTACCCGGTTCGAATAAAGTACTGCATTGGGGGCATTTGTTTGCTCTCTCAAAGTCAAAAGCAGAACCAGTGACAGCGTCAAAGTTTTTATTATCAACAACATGATTACAGGCTCCCTCAGTTTCCTGTTGTACAGCATTAGCCTGCTGATATCTCTTTTTTTTGTGTTGAGATCTACCCCGACTATTATTACCTCTGAAGTTATCAGAGTTATTATTATCTCTGCAGTTATTATTGTCTCTATTGTAATTGTTATCCTGGTTCGAATTCCAGTTTCCACGATTACTATCATGTTCACATTGATGCGAACATCTATTTGTTTGGTTTTGAGGTCTTCGGCAGGAATAACCTCTATTACCATATCCTCTTTTGAAATGCCTATAATTATTAGGGTGATAGTAACGAGTACTATCAGGTTGTCTCCAATTCTTCGAAGAAGAATCACCATGAAATTGATTTCCATGATTTTGACAGAAATTACCGCTACTCTTTCTATCAAAATTTTGTTGGGATCTACGAGCAAAGTTTTGACCATACGGAGCTGCCGAAGCAACTGGTAAACCTTCTTTCACCTTAGAGTTACCCATGGTTATGTGTGGGTGCGCAGTTACGTATTGGCAACAGAAATCTTCCATTTCTTTTATTGTTTTAGGTTTACGTTCATGAAGGAAAGCAAGGAAAGACTCATTGACAGACGACATGACTTTGTCTCTAAGTATTAAGTCCATAAGTCCTTCATAAGTTTTTTCCGTCTTAGATAGTTCAACCCATCGTGAGAAAGTAATGCGTATTCTTGCAATAAACTCGGAGAATTCAACTCCATTTTCAGGTAACATGTTTTTAAATTGTAGACGATAGCCGTCTTCGTTAAGCTGATATTTCTTTAACAAAGCGGCCCTGACAACCTCATAATTGTTCTTGTCAGGTTCATCCACCATATTTAATATACTTAGAGCTTTACCTGTCAGTATCCCTGATAACTGATAAACATATTTTGCTTTGTCTATGTTATGAGCTGTACATGCTTGTTCAAATCTGTCCAGATAGAACATTATGTCATCACTGGAAGGACTAAATGTTGGTAACTTAATCTTAAAAGTATCATTATTAGCCTTACCAGAAGATGAACCCTTGTTTGAATCATTACCATTACTCATGTTCATCAATTTCAATTTTTCCAACTCTAAAGCTAAGACCTTTTCTTCATGTTCCATTTTTGCTTTCTCTTTCCTCTCATCAGACTCTCTCTGTAATCTTCTTTCCTCAGCCTGAGCCTCTATTTGAAGTCTTTCAGCTTCTTTCTCAAGTCTTTTATTCTCAGCCTCTTTTTCAAGTCTTTTATTCTCAGCTTCTTTTTCAAGTCTTTTATTTTCAGCCTCTTTTTGAAATCTTTCAGCTTCTAGCTGGAGTTTTCTTTCCTCAGCTTCTGATTCCCTTTTTTGTTTTTCCATTTCCATTTGGAATCTTTTTTCATCCACCTGCATCTGCAGTTTCTTTTGTTCAGCTTCCATTGCTTTATCATATCGAGCAGTTGCAAATTCTTCTAACTTATCACCAGTCTTCCCAAGCAATTTACCCTGCTCAATAAAGTGCTCAAATGTAGACATGTTGTCTAACATATGAGTCCAAAACCTGAAATAATTAACTAATTTATTTCAAACCTAAGTGTAACAAGTCTTAATTAAGCACTTGTATATTCACATCACATTATATTATCCCAGTCTCTGTGGGAAACAAGTCTCCAATCAAAGAACTTGTATATGAAATATCAACACTCAATTCTTGATCATAAGTGCACTTCTCATTCAATAGTGCACGACACTATTCATCATTCATTTATCATCAGTGTAGTAGTAACAGTGCATTAGCATAGCCCATTAACTAATTACTATAACTGTAAACAATGACTATGTAAACACATGCAGAATGTAAACATTGAAAATGTAAACAATGCAAACAATGTAAACAATAACAATGTAAACAATAACAAAGATCAGCAACAATACAAAAACGTTCGCAGAAATCAACTAAAAATAAAGCAGAAATTAATGAAATATCACAAAAAATGTGACGATATCTGCGATAGAATTAAACAAAATACATGACACCACAGTGTATAAACAAAAATGTTGTATGAAACTAAATTATAGACAAGAGTAGGCTAACAAATACAAACAAATCAAAACAAAACTAAAGAATGCGAAATAATAACGAAAACAATATTAAAACATGTCATCACAGCTAACATAAATAGCAACAGAAGTCGCTTAGCAAATTCCAGTATCGGAAATTTGCAAACCCTACAGAAAACGCTCACAATAGACGACCTCTATGACGTGGCATAATCTAACGGAGACACCACCCAACCGAGAACCCGCTGAAATATAAACATATAAATATACGAATAACATATAACATATAGAATGAGATGATACACAGAAGACTCAGCAGAAGTATAAGGGCACAGTTTACATACAAACAGGCCACTTAACTTATAGGCTTCCAATCGTAGAACAGCAGAAAAAACGGATGTCAATCAACGTCCTAAAGAGCGAAGCTCCAACGATGATGGCACATCTGAACTGCTTCCACTGCTAACACGATGGTACAAGAGCTTCTGAAATACTGTGTGTTGAGTTGTTTCGGCACTTGACCTTCTAATCCAAAAGTAAATTGATGGAAATCGGTACTTGGCCTTCTTCAGAAAACAACCCGTTTCAACCGGCACTTGACCTTCACAAAAAACGACAGCACTGGAACCTTGACAGCAGCAACTTGCTTGACTTGCGTAAAAGATAACAGCAGTCCGAGTTATCCGGCAACATGTAACAACGCCGGGTACTGTCAAATTCTTGTTTCCGTAAAAAAATTGAAATTTTGACTTTTACCGGGCAACGCCGAGTACTTTGAAAATTTTGAAGATGTTGACTGTCTTGAAGAATGTTAATTTCTTGAAGGATGCTGATGAATTCTTGTTGAAAATGAAGTGGGTAAGGGACCCCGTGTTTGCTGGTACCAGATCAAACCAGCTTATGGCCACCAAATGAGTATGTCATTGCTCTTAGACAAAAGATCATTGAGGCATGTAAGCTAGCAACTGCTTCATCAGAAATTGCTAAAGAGAAGGCAAGGCAGTTTGCTAACAAGAATAGATGTCTACGACAACTTTGTCCAGGTGACAAAGCATTCGTCCTACTCCCCAGTAGGGAAAATAGACTTCTTATTGCATGGAAAGGTCCGTATGCAATAGTCTCTCGGATTTCCGATGTTGACTATGTGGTCGATATTGATGGAAAGCATAAAACTTTCCACATAAACATGCTTTCGGAATTTCACGAACGTCCGGACTATTTGCTGCCTATTTTCCAGGCAACGGATGATGCTCCTGCACCTCACGGTCATTATTCATCCCTGTCTGTCATACAGGATGAGGAATCTACCTTCTCTGATGTCAATCTTCCCCTTCCAGTGGTTCCATTACATTCCACGGAATCTTGGAAAAACGTTTCTGTTTCTCCTAATCTTTCTGGTGACGAACATCGACAAGTCTCGTCGATGTTACAAACATTTCAGGATGTTCTCACTGACATTCCTGGACACACAGATGTCATAGAACATGACATAATTCTTACCGACAATAATCCAATTAGGGTTAGGCCTTATCCTATCCCTATACACTTTCAGTCGCAAGTGGAAAAGGAATTGGATGAAATGATTCAATTAAATATAATTGAACCATCGACTTCACCATATTCTTCTTCCATGGTTATTGTCCGGAAGAAGGATAAGAACATACGAATTTGCGTTGATTATCGCAAATTGAATCAGGTCACAAAGTTCGATGCTGAACCGATGCCTTTGTTAGAAGATCTACTGATTAGACTTTCTAATTCTAGATTCTTCACTAAACTTGACTTGTCTAAAGGTTATTGGCAAGTGCCTTTAGCAGAGCATGCCAAACCTCTTACTGCTTTTTCTACACCTAGGGGTCTATTTCAATGGAATGTTATGCCTTTTGGTCTCATGAACGCCCCTGCCACTTTCGTTCGCATGATGCGTCGAATTCTGTCACATCGTTCGGATGTCATCGCATACTTAGATGACATCTGTCTCTTCAGTGATACCTGGGAAGATCACTATTTAGGGTTATATGACTTACTGTCCACTCTACGTGAGAATAATTTGACAGCAAAACCTTCTAAAGCTTTTGTTGGTTTTGGTGAAATCTCTTTCCTGGGTCATCGTGTTGGTCATGGTCTCTTGAAGACAGAAGACCACAATACTTCCAAAATACTGAACATCTCTGTTCCTAAAACGAAGAAACAAGTTAGGAGTCTCTTAGGTTTAATTCAATTTTATGGGAGATTTATTCCAAATTTATCTTCGATCATGGCACCTCTCTCAACATTGTTGAAGAAAGGTTCGCCTAATCTGGTCCGTTGGTCTGAAGAATGCCAATCTTCACTAGACCAAATCAAGAATATATTTTCTTCTCCTCCCATCTTAAGATTACCTACTCTTGATAGGACTTTTGTTCTTCGGAGTGATGCTTCATCCACTGGGATTGGAGCAGCACTGATGCAAGAATATGCAAATACTCTGCATCCTGTTATGTACATTTCTAGAAAACTAAATGCGGCAGAGAGGAACTACTCGGTTTTAGACCGTGAGTTGTTAGCGATGGTTTGGTCAATTCTAAAACTACAAAGATTCCTCCTGGGCGCACATTTCATTCTAGAGACTGATCAGAAAGCTCTTACAGCTATTCAGACTAAGAATTTGAAGAGTTCGAGATCCACTCGATATGCTATAGCTCTTCAACCTTTTCACTTCACGGTACGAGCTATCCGTGGTGCGGATAATGTGATGGCTGACATTTTGTCTAGATGCCCACATGACTCCAACTAATACTTCTGTCCTATATTTCCATATATTACAGAGTCATAACACACCTATATTACTACAATAGATTAGCACATCTGTACTCACTTTATATGTACACACTATCGTGCTTTGTTATCATCTTCTTCTGTTCGTTTTTTAAGATGATAGAGGAAGACTGAGTGGTTAATATAAGGGCCGTTAGTTTACTAAACAGCCACAATTATTAATAATGTATTGTACCTTATGAAGCATATTAGTTATTAATTAGCATTATATTGCTTGTACTTTCTCAGAATGTCATTGATGAGCTGAGGACTTACCTTACTATTATCAAGCATGACGAGTTCTAGATTGTGTACTTACCCTCGGAATGCCAGAGGATATGTCCTGGATCGTCATGTAGTTTAACTTTACTATGTACTTATGTCATTACATGTCAAATAATGTACTATTTAAATTTTTCTATCAGATTTGTACATCCATTTTTAAAGACAATATTAGATTATGCTATTTATTGATGTCTATGGTAACTTGCATACGTATATTGTGTTTACATGCTAACGTGATGTGTGTTGGTGACACCTCCCCGATGTGAATATTTTTTGAGACATATTTATTTTTCTGTTGAGGTATATCCTCACCAGACACTCTATATTTAGCCTCATGTTAGGCAATTTAATTAATTATCAGCGCATAATTCGTGCGTTTTGAGCCGCTTATCGCATGCTCTTTGATATTTAAAAAAAAAAAATATGTTCCACATTTTTTTTTATCGGGAGGAGGTGGTGATATGTTGCGTGAGAAATTCTCGCAACATCGTTTTATTACAATATATATTTTATAACGCAAGGGCAACAACTGCTTGAAATTTGTAGTCACTTTTCTCGGTGGGCAGTTGTCTCCTCGCGTTGGTATTGAATGCAGTTAAGTTTGCTATGCTAGGCCGTTTTCTCAGAAAAACGGTTGGCAACCTGTTGGGTTATCCTTTTAAGGTAATCATTCTTACGCTGGTTCGTAGTAAAGGTCCTTGCGTCTTAAGTTCTGAGCTGTGGTCATTTTGCGCTGGACTGCGCATGAATGGTCTTGCTTCTTGGTCGATCGATTTCCGCCCACGAGTCAGTGAGCGATTTTGAATAGCTAGGAAGATGCCTCGCTGAGAGAGGATCTCCGCTATTTTTTTGTTCTGTCAGGAATGTGAAGTCCTCTTAATGGATATTTCGTTTATTCGAGATAATACCTCTAGTGTATTTCCACATGCCGGGAGGCGTAATATTTCTGTGTATTTCCTGAAGGCAAGGTAAATTAACTTTTCATTAACTCTATCGATTTTTGGTCGTGAGCGATTTTTGATTCATAGCCTGTCTTCGAAAGGCGTCGTCACGAGATGTTTTCCCAGCTCACATGTCGCTGTATTGTACTGCATCGGTTGATGCATGTCCCAAGGACCATTACTTGCTACTTTGTTACATGAACTAGGTTTGGAAAACCTTTGTTATCTAGAGGATATTTTTGAGGACATTATTTATACTTCGGCAGACGTGCCTGTCTTGCTGAAGTCAGATTAAGGAGAGTGAACTGATCTCATACATCTGGTTATCTTCTGGCTAAGATAGAAAGGGATGGAGAATTTTCCCGGCTACATTACAGCCTTATAATGTATTGACATGCCTGTGAATCACCTTTATTATGATGCTGTCTACCGTCCATTGCTATACTGACATTGTTGCTGTGATAATGACTGTCTGATGTACCTACATATTCGCGTATACATTTTGTCACTGTGGCGTCCACAATAAATGATACAGAAAAACGTCACTAGCTGTTACAAGCATCATTGACTTTATACGTCGTGAGTTAACTGACGTCTTTGTATGGATTGCCCTGTTTTTGTATGATCATTGTTTGACTGTACATCATCTACACACTTCACAAAACCAGACCACGGGCACCATCACTCACCTCATGGTGCACGCGTCATTTGGCGGCCAATTACTCAATCATAATATAAATTGGGCGTCATCAGTAGTACTAGGAGAAATTCAAATGCCCGGACAAGCCTACCAATTTATGTAGCAAAGTTGATTTTGCTGGGGAGGTTATGATGGTATCCTAACAAAGAATGAACTCGGTGTCTGCATAAACCGTGTGAGGTCAAGCACATGTAGGCCCCTGACTCTAAAAGATGATGATGATGAATTATGTGCAGGGTACCTAACGCTACCTCCCTAGATCTCACACGGTCACTCTTGTGGCTCTAGTGTATGGTGTATGATGTACCTAGTGTCTAGGGGAGAAATGAGATGATGGTGCACACCACAAATAAAAAACACTTTAATTTTCTATGAGGAAGTGAATAAAACAGTGGTTAAAGTTTTCTATAAATTAATCTTTTCTGTACAATTTATTTTGCCTGTCCAGTCATATCTCTTGGACAGGTCTTTGAAAATGAGGACAAGATAGTTTACATAAAAAGGATCAACTAAAAGTATGTGTGGACAATTTGCCCAACACTATAAAGTTAATATATATATATATATATATATATATATATATATATTTATTTATCTCTGTCCTGTGGAAATGTTCACAGCTATTACTCTATTAATCTAGCAGGGAGAGTCACTGTGTATGAGGGGCTGTAGTTTCATCACGCCCCAAAACTTCCTGAGTATATGTTGAAATATCAGTGTTTGTTAAAGCGAAAGTGTCAGATGTACCCAGATGCCTAACTCATCACCTGGGATTCCTTGGTAGAATGAAATACAATATGTAGATGCAGAAAATCTCTTTCAAACGTGCACCAAGCTCCTCCCGTTATCTGTTGACAGCATATGAAGGGTCGGAGACTTGATAGTATGTTTCTGACTCAGCAGGTTTACTGTCACCAGCTGGCACTTGGAAATAGAACCTCTGCAACAAAAGGACACCCTGGCCTTTTACATCTGATCACTCACTATATTTGTTATTATCCTAGGGAGGTATGGGGTCAGCCTCGCGTGCCTTTCCATGGCACTCGCCCCTAATTTTACATGACTCCCACCTTGCTGTGACCACACCTCAGGTCCCTATGGCAGATAAGCCACTGTACGTTTACATATTTTTCCTCAATACAATAATGTGGAGTAACCACATTTCCTTTGGTATGATTTTCTCTTCTGTTTCTTTTTTAAATATAAATGCTTCAGGCATGCTGAATAGTGTTCATAGAACACAGAGGCTTATTACTATTCTAACGCAATAATATTCAAACAAAATCATGACAACATACACCAGTTAGATACATTTCAAAGTGAGGATTCAACAATGTCTGCTCCCGGCATGTCCTTCACTTTCCCCCATAGCAGTATCTAACTTTGGTAGTTGGAATAAACATAGTAATTCATAAAGCATCCTTACCACAATTCAAGAAAATATAAACAATTGACGCTGACTTTCCAAAGAAATGGCCTCAGTTTCCCTGTGCTCTGCCCAGACTGTGAATATTTATCTATTATTTAAGTTTAAATTTATCACAGCTGATCTCAGCGTAACTGAATGAAAATTTTCTCAACTGGCACTGAGCAGCGAAAGCTTTTTGCTAATATTTTGTATCTCTGGCCAATCGAAAACTTCGACTACCAGAATTCAAATGCAGTTCTTTAAAAAAAAAAAAAAAATAATAATAATTCCCAACTCTGCGTCTGGTAGTCGATTGGCCAGCCTGCCCTAGCTATGCCAATACAAAAGGATGTTTCGTTTTGGATTACATTTTCCTACCGCCCCCCTTTCCCCCTATACTCTCTGTTTACCCAAGCGAATTTGAATGTACCTCAATGCCGCTATTTCTAAGCCAGCGTCCCTACTAACGTTAAAAATTTAACAAGCAGGAACAACCGTCAGTCTGTTAGTGCGTCCGTAGACATTTAGCATTTCTTCAGTAACTGGGCTAATATTGTGACTATCATATTATTTCAAACATATTCTTGCTCATTAAACTTTAAGCTATATTACCATATAATTTTTATGGTCAGTTTGATATTGGTTTAGATTTTACAATTTTTTTCCACTGACCATCGTCAAGTAAAATTCTTAACAAGGCGGCCATCTTTTCCTCTCTTTCATTCCGCCAGCATGTATTTTCAAATAACTAACTTGTTTCAGTTACGTCAGAAATGCTACCGCGAGAATGAAAATAAATTTGTCTGCGTAGTTTTGCTTTGGTTGGCTTTGCTCGCGCGTGTATATCTGCATGGCAGAATGGGTCAAACGAAACGGGGGGGGGGGGGGGAAGGCATGGTGGGTAAGAATTGGCGTTAATAATTTGTATTGTATCGTGTAACACTACCGAAAAATGTAAGGATTACTACTAAATTTACGTTAAAGTTGACAGAATACGTTAATTCAGATAGTAGTTGGCGGCACACTTCCGCCAAAGCGTTAATTGTAAGTCTTGCCACAGTCTCTATCAAATCGGGCAAAATGTTAAAAATGTACGTCACAAGGAACGCGAGTAGGTTTAAACGGTGGGAGCGGTTCTAAGCTGTTCCTATGCACTAAATTCAGCGCTATGCTGGCGTGTGAGAACATCACTGTCAGACACAATAGGGCTGTTGTATTTATTATCATTTTATGACTAAAATCTTACTTAAATGAGCGATTATTCTCGCAGATTTTACTACAATACTAGACTACATGAAATTATGGAAAAAGTAAAAAGAAGAGACATCACAATTTTGATGGGTGACATAAATGCAAAGATAGGTACAGTCAACACCGGCTTTGAAGAAGTCATGGGAAAACATGGGCTAAGAATAATGAATGAAAATGGGGAACTATTCTCAAACTTATGTGCTTCAAATCAACTGGCTATAGGAAGAAGCGTGTTTCCACATAAGAGAATACACAAGGCAAAATGGATATCACCAGATCATAGAACAGAAAATCAGATTGATCATATATGCATAAACAAGAAGTTTAGATCAGCATTGCAGGATGTAAAGGTATATAGAGGAGCAGATGTGGCATCAGATCACCACCTTCTGATAGCCAAAGTAAAAATGAAACTCAAGAGATATGCATCAATGCAAAGTTATAGACAATAATTTAATGTAGGACATCTAAGAAATCAAGAAATTTGCGGTCACAATATCTAACAAATTCCAAGTGCTCCAACAGCTGGAAGATGTAGTGAATACAGAAGACTATTGACAGCAAATCAAAACTGTGTGGAATGAGACATGTGAAGAAATACTGGGGAAAAGGGAACGACAACAAAAAGCATGGATAACAACAGAAACCATCAATAAGATAAAAGAAAAAACAAGAAAGAAGATTTAAACACAAGCAAAACCAGAAGTTCCAAAGTCAAGGCTCAAGAAGTGTACACAGAAGCAAACAAATAAGTAAAAAGAAGTATCAAAAGAGACAAGAGGAAGTATACTGAGGAGTTGGCAAGAAGGAAGAAGATGCTGCAGCCAAAGGAAATATGAGAGAACTGTATAACAGCACAACGAAGCTAACAGGGAAATACAAGCAAACAAGTTGCCTCATAAAAAACAAGAATGGAAAACTGCTCAGCAATATACAAGAGCAAATGAAGACCAGCTCCACAAAACCCCCCAGAAATCCAGCCAGCAGAAGAAGAGCTACAAATTAACTGTGAAAGACCAACGAAGGAAGAAATAAAGAAAGTCAAAAAGCTTCTAAGAGATGGAAAAGCGGCTGGACCAGATAGCATTCCAGCAGAGGCCATCAAATCAGATATCGACACGGCTACAGAGATGTTATATAAATTACTTGGTAAAGTCTGGGAGAAGGAAGAGATACCAGCAGAATGGAAGGAAGGATATCTGGTTAAGTTGCCTAAAAAGGGAAATTTACAAGAGTGCACAAATTATAGAGGAATGATGTTACTTTCAGTGCCAGGAAAAGTATTAAATAGGATTATCCTCGAGAGAGTAAAAGAGTCCATAGACAAGACACAAAGAGATGATCAAGCAGGTTTTCGACAAAACAGATCCTGGACCAGATAGCCACTTTGAGAATAATAGTTGAACAACGTCTGGAATGTAATTCACCACTATACATTGGATTATGTGGACTACGAAAAGGCATTTGACAGTGTAAACAGAGAATCACTTTGGAAATTGATGAGGCATTATGGAGTTCCCCTGAAGATCATTAATATAATAAAGAAAACATATGAAGACATGACATGCAGAGTTCTTCATGAAGGACAGCTTACAGAACCGTTTGGGATAAGAACGGGAAGTGCGACAGGGATGCCTCTTGTCTCCATTTTTTTTCTTACTAGCAATAGACTGGGTTATGAGAACATCGACAACACACAACAGAAAATAAATCGAATGGACTCTGACTAAGCAATTGGATGATCTGGATTTTGCTGATGACTTGGCTCTTCTGTCCCATAGCCGTAATCAGATGCAGCACAAATTTAAAACACTCGATGAGAGGTCACAGCAATTGGTTCTGAAAATACGAGCCACAGGGAAAAGAAAAAAATTATGAGAATAAATGCAGGTAATGATAACAGGGCTGAACTTGAAGAAACACCACTACAAGATGTAGAATCGTACACATATCTTGGCAGCAACATAGACAAAGTTGGAGGGACAGACAGTGATATCAAAATAAGAATACCAAAAAGCAAGAGTAGCTTTCATTGCATTGGGAAACATATGGAGATCAAGAGAAATCGGATCCAACACGAAAATAAGAATCTTCACCTCAAATGTGAAGTCAGTCCTATTGTATGGCTCTGAGACATGGATAACAACAAAGACAACAACAAAAAGCTAAAGACTTTAATAAATGGGTGCTTGCGTAGAATAGAGGGATTAAAATGGTATGACAAGGTTACCAACGTGGAAATAGTGACAAGAACCAGACAAGTGCCAGTGGAATAAAAGATGAGAAGAAGACGCTGGCGATGGATAGGACACACACTGAGGAAACCTGTTGATAACATTACAAGGCAGTCCTTGTTCTGGAACCCCCAGGGCAAGAGAGAATGAGGTAGACCAAGAAGCACATGGAGAAGAGAACTGCAAACATGTGAAAATGATGAGGAAAACGTGGAAAGAACTTCAGATGATGGCACGTGACAGGAGGATTTGGCATGTGTTTGTTGAAGGCCTATGCTCCTTTGGGAGTGCTTTTCATTCATGAATGAAAAGCATCGTGGAAGGGAACTAGTCACTCTATTTCATAAAATCGGTTGACCTAGTATTGTGAAGTCATTAACACTTCATTCTCCTACGGCAGTATCTAGGTAGTATCTTTACTTGTTTTCTTAATACTTATTTTTCGATAACTTGTAGATCTGCAGAAAATCTGAATTTACGGTCTTGACCAGCGATTTAATATTGAGAATATTTCATATTCAGCTTTAGACAAGTCACTACGTGCTACAGGTTTGAGTGTCATATAATTGTTATATAATTGTTATATAATTGTTTTATTCCCCATCTCTCAACTGGAAACAGAAATGAATGAGATAAAGAAGACGTTGAAAGGTTTGGAGCAGATGGCACACATTCTGTGACGGAGTTTTGGTTGTGTTTTTTTACTCCCCTTCTTTCCCTCCTTCTTTCACCATTTATTTCTTCATTTTTCACACACACACGTGTCCCATTGTCGCGCCTTAGATTTGTTGACCTCTGTTCATACTGCGATAGTGTTATTTCATGGCTAATTGACCATCCTTTAAGGATTAATTGTAATCGCTTAAGTTGTTAAACCAGACTGACTTCCAACGGTAACCGTAGAAATGTCGATCTAGGCGCATTGTTCGGTACAAAAGCGTTCAGACACTTGGGCGGACAATACAAAAGGAAGACTAGGTGTTGTCTGGAAAAAATGTCTAGATACAACGGTATGTTGCAGCTTATCCTTCTGGGGACCAGGAAAGTACAGGTTATAATTGTTTAACTCACTTCCGTCCAGACATTGTCTGTGTAATTATTACAGAGAAATCCGTCTGGGTAGACAAATTACACTAGTCAACAAATTTTCAAAAGTTATTTGTACCAGAAATTAAATATACCATTTCTTATTGATTTTGACATGCTGATTTCAAATATCATAATGAAATTCCCCAATTGGCTCTGGTTTTTTTTTAAATGATGAATTTACATTACAGTAATACAAATAATGTATGCTTGTTTAATTCTCTGGGGTGAACAGCTAGTCTTTCTACTTTAGCATTATAAAAATTGTGGTTACGTACTCAATTAATTGATATTTCAACATAAAATGATAGAAAAAATAAAAGCATTATTTAAAGTTCACATATCATGTTTTAAAAAGGCACATTTGAACCCATTCCGTCATTATTCAGTCGCTGTTCGAGCACTCTTTGCTTGCTTCTTGTAGTCAATAGATGAGGTGTTTCTTGTCACAGTCCAACAGTAATCAGCAAGCATTGAAGGGCTCCAATTGCCTTGATACCTTGTCTCCATAGCAGCAATGTCCTGGTGAAATCATTCACCATGCTCATCACCGACCAATCTACAGTTTGACGTAAAGAAATCCAGATGAGAATACAGAAAATGAATTTTCAAAGACATGTTGCAGCCAAGACTCATACTTCAGAAGGAGATTTTCTACAATTTCATTGTAATTATCAGATCTGTTGCTTCCAAGAAAATTGTCCACCACTGACTTAAATGCTAGCCATGCTGCTTTTTCCTTGCCATGCAACATGCAAAGAAACTCGTCATCATGAAGACGTTTTCGAATTTGCGGACGAACAAATACTCCCTCTCTTATTTTAGCTTCACTCAGTCTTGGAAATTTTCTGATGAGGTATTTGACAGCCTCATCTGTTTTCTCCATTGCCTTGACAAAGTTTTTCATGAGACCCAGCTTAATGTGCAAGGGTGGCAACAAAATCTTGCTGGTGTCGACAAGTGCTGGGTTCGCAACGTTCTTACTGCCAGGCTGCAATGACTGCCTGATTGGCCAATGTCTTCTGATGTAATGGTCACTTCGTGCACGGCTATACCACTCACAGAGAAAGCAACAGTACTTGGTGTATCCACCCTGTAGTCCAAGCAAAAGAGCGACCACTTTTAAGTCACCGCAAAGTGACCAATGATGATGATCGTAGTTTATACACTTCAAAAGCTGCTTAATGTTTTCATAAGTTTCTTTCATATGAACTGCGTGACCAACTGGAATTGACGGTAACACATTACCATTATTCAACAAAACAGCTTTAAGACTCTTCTTGGATGAATCAATGAAAAGCCTCCACTCTTCCGGTATGTAATTGATTTTGAGGGCTGCCATTAAACCAGAAATGTTGTGGCACGCAGAAAGGTCACCCTCTTTGAAAAAGAATGTAATAAGTGGCTTATGGCGGTTCCTATACACAGAAATTGTAACATCTTCTGCCAGGAGATTCCACTGTTGCAATCTGGAACCCAAAAGCTCCGCCTTGTTCTTCGGTAAATTCAGATCTCTTACAAGATCATTCAGTTCACCTTGGGTTATTAAGTGTGGTTTAGTGGATGTAGTTTGCTCAAAATCTGGGTCGCTTGAGGTTGATGGTTCAGGACCACCAATGTCCTCTTCTTCATCAGTGGAAGCAGCTGAAAATGATTCTGGCACTTTGGGAACTGGTAGGTCATCGCCATGTGGTACCGGACGTATTGCAGAGGGGATGTTTGGATATTCCAGAGTCCATTTTTTCTTCTTTGATATGCCTTTCCCAATTGGAGGGACCATGCAAAAGTAACAGTTGTTGAGATGATCAGTGGGCTCTCTCCAAATCATTGGGACTGCAAAAGGCATAGCTTGCCTTTTGCCAGTCAACCACAGTTTAAGATGTGCTGCACATGTATTGCAGCATATGTGTGGCGCCCAGCTCTTATCTTGATCTCCTATTCTGCAGCCAAAATACATATATATAAATTGACCGTAATTAAATAAACTAGTAGCATATATCTTGAAAACTAGAGCCAATCAACATTTTTTAATGTCATTTTCGTTTTCAGCACACCAAAATTAGTTAAGATCAGCTATTTTCATTTCTGGTACATTTTGGTTGTTGACTAGTGTTAGCGATGACACTATCTGCAGGCGATGTTACAAATCGTAATTGAAAGGTTATCTAAGAGACACAGAAGAAGTCGGGTCATATATGGGAGATGAGGTCATGTGTTTGAATTTTAAAACGATATTTTAAAACACATGGGGGAAAGTAAAATAACTGACATACCGACCCACTACATTTTAGCTCATGGATTAGATTATATGAGAATCAGAAATAAACATTTATTCTGATTGGCAGTTTTATCGGAAACGCCAGGTGGAAGCATGGGCAGGAAAACTGAAATATACCTAGCAAATTCAGAGACTAAAACACACTGCATTCCAGAATCGTCAAGTAAACAGCTCGAACTGAAGCCAGGAAAGAATAGAGTTAGGATTCTGACCTTATGGGATCGGACAAAACACGTATTGGAACTCCTTCTGAACACTACATCAAGGAAGATTTACCTGTTAATACGGAAACCGGACTCCTGGTGGACCTACTCACAAAGTCACAGATGGATTCTAACATGAAATAATACTCCTGACGCATGTTCGAGGCATCTTTATTAAGTTGTCAGGATTATTCTACTGAGCGAGAAATCTAGAGTTCCCAACTAGTCTGGGTTCGTGGTTCAAGTTTACAAGACCATTCGTGCTACGAGTCTGTCATTCAGAACACTGATTGTCGACACTAGACGGCTACAACTGACAGGCCTGTGAAGATAATCAGCACTGACAACAGGAGAGGTTACCCTCCTGCATCCTTCGCTCTGGACGTGCCCCTTATTACAGAGAGACGAATTCATAAACAACAGCAACATTACTCAGCGATTTTCAGCTAAGTGCTTATTAAACAGGACACAGGAAAGAACATTTACCTTCCATCAAGTATCGATGACGATAATAAAGTTTTTCTACATCACATCTAAACATAACCTTTTTCATGTTTAAATGTTACATAATAATTGATCATTAAATGTGTTATATGTTGATTTTACAAATTCGTAGTTGATTCAGTTATTATAGATAGGAGTGTACACATATGAATAAGTATCTTATATATATATATGACGGTGCGAAGACGTTGTGTGAAGGAGAATAAGGATTTGTGTGTAATGTTGTCGTCACTCTCTCTGGCCTACTTTCACACACGTTCCGCAGTCACAGAAAAACTCTTGATGACAGGGGTCCCACTTTTATTAATGAAACCCTATCAGGTAGCACATGAATCATACTGAAACAATGTTGTCCACAAGTTTACTTTGAAGACAATTCCTAAGCAACACCATATAACCAAGCTATTTAGGTAACACCATCTAATAACCCAGCACAGACTGCTGGACTCTGAAATAAAATGAAACAAAAATAAACTAGCATCGTACTAATGGACAAACATCATCTACTTAATAATACATACATATGTGTGAAATTATGCAAGTACATGCACTTAAAAAATGACCATGTGTGTGTGTGTGTGTGTGTTCATGCAAGTCTGCGTATGTATGTGTAATCAACAATAAACATATCTCAATCAACAACAATGCCTTCATACGCATATTAGATACTAACTCCATCATCACGCGAGATAAAACTTAAATGAAGCACTTCTATCTACGATGAAATATTCCACACAGCGCACTGGTCTAAATGATATCAATTTATCAGTATCTTAGAGGTCTAGCTGCTCTAAAGAAAAAAAGGAGATATATACTCTGTTCTTACAGCTCTGTACTAAATGTAATAGGCATAGGCTACTCACGGAGCTAGAGGGTACGCTAATTTTTCTCTCACAATAATCACTGATGTAACATTAACCACACTTACGGCTCACAAGAATGCAATATAACCATTATTTAACACTACACAACTAATAATAATAATGGTAATAAATACACACTTGTATACAGCGCAATGCGACACTAGAATTCCTCTTATAAATTCACTTAGTACTTTACACATTTAACACACAGTCTCACTGTTGAAAATAGCGATGAGATATACGTAAAATTACACTTAAATACACATAAATCGCCAGTCAGCTTCTATCAAGCTATAGATAGACAAACGCTACCAAGCATTAACTTTTAAACCTGAAAGTATAATATTACTAAATCTAAAGTATTATAAAAATGTAATTATATGCAAGGATACCTCTATGTCGTTAGTTCTCTTAGCACAGACGCAACTATGCAAAAGCCCAAAACCTCAGTTGGTTATCGTACGAGGGCGCATTTTGCACAAGAACGATCTTGCTACTTCTCAGCTCTCTCACTGAAGCCTCTCACTGTTTCAGTTTAAATCTGCATCTCCAACCATGTACCACATGATAGCTACGTCAAAATGTCAGGGAAAGCTCCACCCATCTCTCTAGGGAGCAAATCAGGAGTCCTATGCCCAGTATGGATGACATGAGATCACATCTTAGTCAAGAAAATCTTCCTAATCGACACAACTTAAGATCCGCCCACTAATGATTACATTCCCACGATATCACTTGCCTGGAGTCACACCTCACGGTTTTAGTGCTCAACAAGATGTGTTATCAGACCGCGCCAGGATGTCTAACAACCGATGTCTGTCTCCTGTTACATCTGCGTCTCACACGTTTGTCTACTTCATGGATGGCAAAGGTGTGTTTCTTTTAAATCGCCCATTCTCCGTGTGAGAATGCCAACATGAGCACAAATATACACCGTAGACGAGATCGACAACTATTATTCAGTCAAAAATTAAACCTTTCTGGCCACACGGTCACATGTTCCGCCCCTAAATTTTTTGTGGTCCCCACAAACGTACTCTGCTCCATTGTCATTTCTAAGTTTATGTCTTTTTGCTTCTTGTGGTCTGGGAAAATTGTCCGCTCGTACAGCGTTGCTACTTGGTTGAGAGTTCAGCGAGTTAGTGCTTGCAGTTGTCGGCCTTGGCGGTGGATTGCTTCCAACGTGTTTTACACTTGTTTTTCGTCGATGTTGGCATGCATTCCCCCCAATCTGATTTAGATTGGTGTCCTCTCCAGAGCGTCGGTGTGTATTCCCTCCTATCTGTTTAAGATGAGTTTCCTCTTCTGAACGTTGACTGCTTTTCTTGGCGCCCTTAAGGTAACAGTTATTACGGCCATCTCTTGGCCTGCACCCTGAAGGCAACCTAGATGTGTCGGTACGTTTAGAGAGGGCGCTCTTTGAGGGACAAACCGATATCAAGTGCTCTGGGAACTTACACTGAAAACATCGCTTCGGAAGCGGGCCCCGAGGGCACTTTGCAGCCATGTGGTCTGAAAAGTCTCCACAATTGTAGCATCTTATTTTTCTAGGCTTTCTCTGTGCCATGGGTCGCCTCCTGCTGCCCTTACATTCCTGGCCGCCAATGCCGCATACAAAGACCGCTTCAATGCCCTGAACAGATGGTTTGCTGTCAAATTCTACTTTCTCATTTCTCTCCAGACTACGGAATCCCTTTCTGAAAATTGTTGTCTGATGTACAAAAACATCAACGCCTCCATCATCCGGTGTAATGAATCCCCATCCTTTGTCGACATTATACCATTTACAAAATCCTTGTCGCCTTGTTAGTGCATCTGTGTTTTTACTAACCTCTAAATCACAACATGCACTATCAACTGCCTGACTCTCACCTACAGGAAGGTCTAGTTTTGGTTCCAATTGATCCACACCTTGGTTCTGCTCTAGGTTTTCACGCGGTTGGCACTGTTTCCTTCTTCTTCTCGTCTCCTTTTGTGCTGGCGAACTGGTCTGTGATAGCTGTGCTATCTGGGACTTTAGGCGAGCTACTTCAGCTTCGAGTTCGTCCTTCTCAGTGAGGGCTTCTACACTGGCTACCTGCACTGGTGCATCATGCTTTTTGCCTTCCCAGAAAAGGGCATAGTCCCTAACTTCCCTAAATGAAACACCAGGATTCTTTAGCACATGTTCCTTCACAAATGTCCTGCTCAGATCATTACTAAGCTGGGCAACAAAATGATCTCTGAGCATGGATTGGTCTGCGGGAGCCAAGCCTTTCTTCACGCGCGTTGCATTCAATCTCAGAAATAATTCATGCAAAATGTGAGAGAATTCCATTACTGATAAGCTAGGCCCTTGTTTCATGGCATAGAAACCCCTAGTCCTCTCATTGACTAGTTGTCGTTCACTGTAGGCTTCTTCAACAATTTCGAGCAACTTCTCAGGGCCGGCCTTGGCTCCGCCACGTATCCGTAATTCCCTAGAGACCACTGGTGTAACATTAGTCCACACAATGTCTAACTTATCTTCTACAGTTAAGGACCCTACCTTCCATGCAGCCTTGACCTCCTTCACAAACTCTTGCCAAGTGGGGCCTGGCTTTTCACCAAATCGTCTCACCTCTGGCACTGTTATGTAAATCACCTTCACCTGCGCATTGCTCTGGCTCTTTCCTGGTGTGAGGATTTCTTCATGGGAGCCACCTTCAGCTGTCGAGGCGCTCTCAGGCTCTGACCGGCATGTTGCGTCTGCGCATTGAGTTGACATCACTGCTCTAGCCCTAACCTAGCAAAATACAATGCAAAAACAGATGGAAAGAAAACACTTATTATAATATTACAATAAATAATAGAAAGTGTCTCTTATTTTTTTTTTTTTGCTTGCTCTTGTCTTCTCTTCGCTGTTGTGGCCTGTAGCAGTTTCAGGTGCTGCCTGGTGATACAATTGAGTCCCTGGCTGAATGTCAATCGTGGTAGGTCGGCCACTGGTTTGGCATAATATAACTGGCGTAGCAATAGTGTTCCTGTTTGTTATGATGGAGTATCATTAGCGAGGATACTATTGCAGGAAAATTGATATAACTGCAAACGGCTGGTCCCTGGCTTGATAAGATAGGATGTACGGTGGTATGATTCTTCTCTGGGCCTGCGTTGGTGCAAATCTTCAATGGGCCTATGGTGCTTCGATTCTTCATGCAGTGGTGCGATTCTTTGCTGGGCCTATGGTGGTGCGAATCTTCACTGGGGAGATATACTAGGTAGATGTGCTGCTCCGTCTGTGCTGGGTGTTGTAATACTCTTGGAAGGTTTAGCTCAGGTATCCTTGGTGCTCACTGGTTGTAGTGCTCTCTTGCAACACTGAACATTCCGCGTATGACTCTATACTACACTGTCTGTCAGTATCCTGTGGACGACGCCATTTGTGACGGTGCGAAGACGTTGTGTGAAGGAGAATAAGGATTTGTGTGTAATGTTGTCGTCACTCTCTCTGGCCTACTTTCACACACGTTCCGCAGTCACAGAAAAACTCTTGATGACAGGGGTCCCACTTTTATTAATGAAACCCTATCAGGTAGCACATGAATCATACTGAAACAATGTTGTCCACAAGTTTACTTTGAAGACAATTCCTAAGCAACACCATATAACCAAGCTATTTAGGTAACACCATCTAATAACCCAGCACAGACTGCTGGACTCTGAAATAAAATGAAACAAAAATAAACTAGCATCGTACTAATGGACAAACATCATCTACTTAATAATACATACATATGTGTGAAATTATGCAAGTACATGCACTTAAATGACCATGTGTGTGTGTGTTCATGCAAGTCTGCGTATGTATGTGTAATCAACAATAAACATATCTCAATCAACAACAATGCCTTCATACGCATATTAGATACTAACTCCATCATCACGCGAGATAAAACTTAAATGAAGCACTTCTATCTATGATGAAATATTCCACACAGCGCACTGGTCTAAATGATATCAATTTATCAGTATCTTAGAGGTCTAGCTGCTCTAAAGAAAAAAAGGAGATATATACTCTGTTCTTACAGCTCTGTACTAAATGTAATAGGCATAGGCTACTCACGGAGCTAGAGGGTACGCTAATTTTTCTCTCACAATAATCACTGATGTAACATTAACCACACTTACGGCTCACAAGAATGCAATATAACCATTATTTAACACTACACAACTAATAATAATAATGGTAATAAATACACACTTGTATACAGCGCAATGCGACACTAGAATTCCTCTTATAAATTCACTTAGTACTTTACACATTTAACACACAGTCTCACTGTTGAAAATAGCGTTGAGATATACGTGAAATTACACTTAAATACACATAAATCGCCAGTCAGCTTCTATCAAGCTATAGATAGACAAACGCTACCAAGCATTAACTTTTAAACCTGAAAGTATAATATTACTAAATCTAAAGTATTATAAAAATGTAATTATATGCAAGGATACCTCTATGTCGTTAGTGTAAAGTGCAATCTTTACTATCTTGCAATATAATACATTTATATACTTATTATGTTCGCAAATATTTTGTAAACAAAGTATTTCCTTTTTTAAGTGCTTAAGGAGAAGTCATTTTTGAGTTACTTCCCTTGAAAGGAGTTCCGTCATCTTCGATCGGACTCCGCGGACGAGTCTAGGCCTACTGCGATTTATTCTTTGCCTGGGTAGGAATAGATTGTTCTTGCTTCAGTATATCTATGGCCTGAATTTATACGTAGTGTTTGTATGAGTAGGACGAGTCTGTCTTATATATGGATATCTTTACATTTCTAAGTCGAACTATGTTGGTTGTCGCTAGAAAAAGTCAAAGGCTATGCAGCGGAAGTATCGCTAGCAGGGGGTGTGATTCATGGCTGTCATCCTGTCGGGATGTCGAATTTTGTTGTAGCAGGCTTATCGCCGAAAAAGTGATCTATAAGTAGATGGGGAAAAGTGATAGTCATTTAGACATGTTGTATGTACTTTACCCCAGTGTTTATTCTCTTTTGCCAAGGAATGGCAAAGTTATATTTCGCATAGAAAGGTAAAACCACAATTTATTATGAACTTGGGCTTCGCCATCGTTGTCGATAAGCAGATGCACAGTGGTACTTTTGAAAAGAATATTTATTCAAAGGAAGATGACATTCCTATGTATCAGCACTAGATTATATGATATTATTCAATTACCTCTATGATAGAAGCTATGAAGAAATGAGGACATTTAACGAATGACCAATTTTGGTCTGTATTCAATAGTGAGTGAAGCTCACGAGAGAAGCACAGCCATGTTGAAATCCATATACTTTGTATTTATCGAGTGAGAAAAAGGGATGCCTGTACTATCGCTCGATGAACCAAGAGATCACTGCTACATGTGAGAACCCATGTCTGGGATTCCTATATCTTTATGAAAAATATATATATTGAACTTTACGTGAAGGGATATTCGCTAGACGAGGTTAGGTCTAGGAGCCTTCCTATATATTGGTTATGGTCTGACGTGCCCAGTCAGTAAAGCCAGATGATTTACATGATGGAACTCTGAATGCTTATTTACGAATGCTCCATTATGATATTTGCCAAGCATGAATGCTAACTTAAGATGATATTCCTGTGATCAACATTATGCTGTCTATGTCGACATTTGTTCCGGTAACCATACACGTACTGTCCAAGTGTGCGTCTCATTAAATGTTATAAAAAGACCACCGTAGTTCCAGTACTTCTTGAATTCGAACAGTGTGAGTATGAGTGATGTACTACCAACCTGTCAACTCTATCGAATCATTCTACCATTCGCGTTCTGACATTCATATACACACTCATTGTCTACACTCACATTCTTGTCGGAGCCTCATCACGTTCCAGGACAAGATGACCTGTATGACCAAAACTGTGCTGGGTTTAATGAGTTGACAATCGTTACACTTTACTACACCAGTCCCAACATCTACATTTATCAACTGGTGGACATTCACGGCATTTAACAAATAAAGCGTGATTTAACAACTGGTGTGCCAGCTTCCTGGGTCAACCTGCACAGTGACCATATTGAGAAGTAAACTACTGAGACCAGACGTTCCTTGGGGTCTGTTACGACACACAAATACATCAACAGTACAACTCTACAGTGATGTCAGCGTGACCTGTCCTGTCGACAGTATGCAGTAACTAGGTCAGCGTTTGTTGACATTTGGTTCGTTGGACATTTGCCATACAACTGACAGTGTTACACAGCAAGCTTGGTTGAAACATAGAACATTACACATCAGGACTGGAGAATATTTGACAGTGTTTGCGAAAGGAAATGTTATTGAACTGAGAAGTCCTACATCGATTGTTATCATTCACATCAACGATGGAGCTTCTATTTCTGTGTTGAATTTAAAATAATTAGACCAGAAGTATTTGTTTAATAAAGTACCACAGTACTGTACTATTAGGCAGTGTAACTGAGCCTTCATTCCAACACATTCTTTCTGCAACACTCTATTTACATCATATTGCCATACTATTTATGCATTTATGTATTTATGTTTAAATATTTATATGTGATATTTGTTTGTATCCAGCGGGTTGTTGTTTTGGTTGGGCGGTGTCACACAACAGAGTATCCCACGTAATAGAGGGTCTGATGTGTGCGTTTCTATAGGTGCAATTTTCTTGATTGAAAATTTGCTGCGACAGCTGTTGCTATTAGTGTTAGCTGTGAAGACTGTACTCATTGTTGTTTTTGTAATATTCCTCTGTTCTTTAGTTTGTTTTGATTTGTTTGTAATTTGTTGGTCTACCCTATTCTATCTTTCAGTTCTATTCTCAATTTATATTTATATACTGTGGCGTTATTTGTATTTGTTATCCTCTTGCGGTTTATCTTTTATTGTTTTTCCCATTTGATTTATTTCATTTCCGCAAATGTTTTCATGTTCTTCTGTATAACTGTTTTGTTTTGTGCCTGATCGACATACACTATTTAAAATATAGTTGATCATATAAATTGATGTACAAGAATCAACTGATAGTTAATTGCTATTACTAAAGGTACACAGTTGATGATATAAAACACTATTTCTGGTGCACTGCACTTATATTATAGAGTGAACCAGCAACTTATAGCTGTTATTATATAAGGATTTATACAAGACCTTTGTAAGGCTTGTTTCCCACAGTGATTGGGATAGTTAAGTACTATTTTCCACAGGTTACAAAGTTATCATACAAGGTCTTTGATTAAGACTAAGAAAGTGAATTTATTTACTTTTGCAAATTACTGATCTTATTAGACAAGATGTCTACATTAGATTATTTTATCACACAAGGCAAGGCTCTTGATAAGACTGGTCAGCAATTAGAAGAATGGGCAGTTGCTCAATATGACAAAGCATTAGCTGCAGAAGAGAGAAAACTTGCTGCTGCTGCTGAAGAAAGAAAAGCATTGATTGAAGAAAAGAAATTAGCAGCTGAGGAGAAAAAAATTAGAAGCTGAGGAAAAAAAATTACAAAGAGAGGATGAACAAAAGAAATTGCAGATACAGACTGATGAAAAAAGATTCCAGATGGAAATGGAAAAAGAGAAAAGAAAAGATGAAGCTGCTGCAGAAGAGAAAAAAAAGAGAACATGAACACAAAAAAGAACTTTTAGCATTTGAGTTAGAAAAGTTAAAGTTAACAAACATAAGTAATGTTAATCAAGCATCTGGTGGTAATGGTAAACCCTTTACTTACAAGGTCAAGGTACCAGCGTTCAACCCTTCCAGTGATGACATAACATTCTGGCTAAATAGATTTGAACGCTCGTGTCGAGCCCATAATGTGGACAAATCACAATATGCTAACCAGTTATCAGAAAATCTGAAAGGTGATTCTCTGACTAGTTTAAGTTTGGTTGAAGAGGCTGACAAAGATAACTATGATGTTATTAGGGCAGCCTTATTAAAGAAGTATCAGTTGTCTGAAGAGGGTTATCGGAAGTTGTTTAAGACAATGGTGCCTGAGGCAGGTGTAGAATTCTCAGAATTCATTGCAAGGACACGTCTTACATTTGATCGTTGGATTGAGCTATCCAAAACAGAAAAGACTTATGAAGCCCTTATGGACTTGATACTCAGAGACAAGATTATGTCAAGTATAAATAAACCTTTCCTCGAATTCTTACATGAGCGTAAACCTAAGTCTCTAAAAGAAATGGAACAGTATTGTACCCAATACGTCACTGCACATCCGGACGTAGCTATTAGCAACAGTAAGGTTAAAGAAGGTATGCCAGTTGCTTCTGCAACACCATACAACCCTAATCACTCTCACAAATTCCAAGGACCTCAAAATAGGTTTAATAAAAAAGGTAACTATTACAGTTATCAGAACCAAGGTAACCAATCATTTCAGGGTTCTTCTTCGAATACCTGGAGAAGAGCTGACAGCCCTCGATTCAGGGGTGGTCATAATTACAGGAACTTTCGCAAAGGAAGTCATTCTAGAAACTATCCAAGTTTTCCTTCATGGAGACAACAAGATCATAATTACCGAGATACTCATTATAATGAATATGATGATAGTAACCAAAGGAGCTATGATTCAAACCCGAGTAGGGGTTATAATAGTGGAAACAATGATAAGTACAGAGGCAATAATAACAGAGGTAGAGCACAATTCAAAAAACATAAAGCTCATTACCAGGCGAACTCTGCACAGCAAGAGTCCCACGAAGCCTATAAACAAAATAAAGATAATGATGACTCTAATAATATGGCATGTGCCGCTTTTGATTTTGGGAGAGCATCTCAGTGCCCCCAATGCAAAACATTATTTGAGCCAACCACAGTGTCTACTTTAAGCTGTGGCCATCCTCTTCCCGCTCTTCCTGCGTCAATCGCGCATGATGGGAGAGGTTCTCTTGTCTTACACAAAGGTTTAGTAAATGACAATCCAGTCTCAGTACTTTTTGATTCTGGATGCACAACTATTGGGGTTAGGCAGTCACTCATAGATCCTTCTCATTCTACAGGCAAAGTAGTCAAATGCGTAACATTTGGCGGCACCATAGAGAAATACTCTACCGCTATCATTAGGATTGCTACTCCTTTCTTCACAGGAGATGTACACGCATGTCTTTTGCCGAATCCGATCGCTGATCTTATCATCGGTCGCATTCACGGAGTCAAAGAATGCACTCCGGAGCAAATTTCCGTTTGGGAAAATCAAAATATGCAATCTGCTAATGCGGTAGTCACTAGAGCTCAAGCTCTCAATATGCCTGAAACTTCATCTGTTGAAGATAATGAAGTGCATAACCAAGATGATCCCTTGGTAATTTCTCGTGACTCGTTTATAAAACAACAAGAAGAAGATCCGACTCTTAAGAAATTCTTCACTCTTGTAACGAAAGGTGATCCGAATAAAGATTCAAATTGTAAATCTTGGATTACAATGAAGAATGGCGTACTTGTACGTATGGTGCAAGACTCCACTAAGTCAAGTCACTCTCAAATTCTTGTACCCAAGAATTTGAGAGTTAAGATCTTACAACATGCACACGACTCTCAGTGTGCTGGTCACATGGGTTTTTCCCGTACAAAGTCAAGAGTTCTTGCGGCTTTCTTTTGGCCTTTTGTGAACAAGGACATACGGATCTATTGTCGATCCTGTAAAGTATGTCAAGAAGTCAAATCCAAAGGTCCTCGTCATGCTGCGCCTATTCAGGCTGCAGATATTCCTATTCGTCCATTCCAGAAAATGGCGATAGACATCATTGGTCCATTCAAGATCAAATCTGCTAGAGGACATCAGTTTATCTTAACGTGTGTAGACATGTGCACACGTTGGCCAGAGGCTATCCCTCTAAAGAGCATTACTACCGCTGACATTGCAGATGCTCTTTGGCTTATATTTTCTCGGCTGGGATTCCCCGGAGAAATATTATCAGATCATGGCACCCAACTGATATCGGATACCATGTCTCAAGTAATGTCTACTCTACAGATAGAGAGATCTTTGAGTAGCATCTATCATCCTATGTCCAATGGGATGGTCGAGCGACTAAATAGAACACTTAAGAACTTATTAGGGAAGATAACTGAGGATCATCCTCAAGATTGGGATAGGGTTTTACCCGCGGCCCTCTTCGCGTACAGAGAGGTCCCCAATGAACATACAGGGTTTTCTCCCTTTGAACTTGTCTTTGGCGCGCGACCGCGCGGCCCAATGTCTTTGCTGCATGATCTTATAACAGCTGACAATATTGACGATGACACAAAATCTTCTTACGAGTATGTCATCGCGCTGAGACAAAAGATTATCGAAGCATGCAAATTGGCAACGTCCTCTTCTGAATTTGCTAAGCAGAAGGCAAGACAATTTGCTAATAAGAAGAGAACTTTACGACAACTTTGTCCTGGTGACAAAGCATTTGTTTTGCTACCTTGTCGTGAAAATAGACTCCTTATTAGTTGGAAAGGTCCGTACGATATAATATCGAAAATTTCAGATGTTGACTACATCGTCGATATTAACGGGAAGCATAAAACCTTCCACATCAATATGCTTACGGAGTTCCATGAACGTCCTGACTATCTACAGCCTATTTTCCAGGCAACGGACGATTCTCATGTCAAACATGGTCATTACTCATCACTGTCTGTAATACAGGATGAGGAAACAAGTTTTTCGGATGTTAATCTTCCGCTTCCAATGATCCCACTTCATTCTAGTGAATCATGGAAAGACGTTACTGTTTCTCCTGATTTGTCTCTAGGAGAACGGCGACAAGTTTCGTCTATGTTACAAACATTTCAGGATGTCCTCACTGACATCCCTGGACAAACTCATGTCATTGAGCATGACATTGTTCTAACTGAACATACTCCAATTAGGGTTAGACCTTATCCTATCCCTATACATTTCCAAACACAGGTTGAAAAGGAGTTGGATGAAATGATAGATTTACAAATAATCGAACCATCCACTTCTGCATATTCTTCGCCGATGGTTATTGTTCGAAAAAAAGACAATAACACACGTCTTTGCGTTGACTATCGCAAATTGAATCAAGTTACGAAGTTCGATGCTGAACCTATGCCTTTACTAGAAGAGCTACTTACTCGTCTTTCTAAATCGCATTTTTTCACTAAACTTGATTTGTCTAAAGGATATTGGCAAGTTCCATTATCCGAACGCGCCAAACCTCTTACCGCTTTCTCTACTCCCAGAGGCCTTTTCCAATGGAATTTTATGCCTTTCGGCCTTATGAACGCACCAGCTACATTTGTACGCATGATGCGTCGAATCCTATCGTATCGGTCAGATGTCATTGCTTATCTAGACGACATCTGTCTTTTCAGCGATACTTGGGAAGATCACTATTCAGGGTTAGTTGAATTATTATCAACTCTGCGTGAGTATAACCTGACAGCAAAACCATCTAAAGCTTGTATTGGCTTTAGCGAAATTGCTTTCTTAGGCCATCGAGTAGGTCACGGTTTCTTGAAGACAGAAGACCATAATATCACTAAGATACTTAACATCTCTATCCCTAGGACTAAAAAGCAAGTGCGAAGTCTTTTAGGTCTCATACAATTTTATGGACGTTTCATTCCGAATCTGTCCTCTATCATGGCACCTCTCTCTACACTATTAAAGAAAGGGTCGCCTAACATGGTTCACTGGTCTCATGAATGCCAATCTTCACTAGAGAAGATCAAAACTATGTTTTCATCACCACCTATTTTAGTGTTACCTACAACAGATAAGACATTTGTTCTTCGTAGTGACGCTTCATCCACTGGGATTGGAGCGGCACTAATGCAAGAGTACTCTGGAACTCTGCATCCTGTAATGTATATATCCAGAAAACTTAATGCTGCAGAAAGGAATTACTCGGTTTTAGACCGTGAATTATTGGCAATGGTTTGGTCAATTCTCAAACTCCAAAGATTCCTTCTGGGCGCGCATTTCGTAGTGGAAACTGACCAAAAAGCTCTTACGGCTATCCAAAGTAAGAACTTGAAGAGCTCGAGATCAACTCGATACGCAATCGCTCTTCAACCTTTTCATTTCTCGGTACGAGCTATCCGTGGTTCAGAAAATGTGATGGCGGACATTCTGTCCAGATGCCCACATGATGCCACTTAACTGTTAAATATTGGATCTTTTTAATATGTATAACTTTACAACAGTTATTTTTTGTTTCTTTACTAAGATACACATTTGTAATTTAATAATAGAATGATGGTATCGCTACTTAGCGGTTTATTGATGTTTATTCACCGCTGTTCTTTGATGATTGTTTCTTCATAAATCATAAATTTAAGATTATAGTGTGAATTTTTGGTATGCATTGTATAATTACCAGAATTGTATTATACGTACATCACACCTTCCTGGAAACATTTATTCGTAGAGAAACAATTTCTCTCAGATTTTGAGATATATTCTCACCGGTCATATTAGGAATTATAGTTATTCCTGATATTTTCATCTGCGCAGTATTCTTGCGTTGTGAGCCTATTCTACGTTGCTCCTAGATGTATTTAAAAAAAAAATTTTTTTTTTTTTTCCCGGGAGGTGTGGTAAGACTGTAAAGGGCAATTTTTACTATCTTGCAATATAATACATTTATATACTTATTATGTTCGCAAATATTTTGTAAACAAAGTATTTCCTTTTTAAGTGCTTAAGGAGAAGTCATTTTTGAGTTACTTCCCTTGAAAGGAGTTCCGTCATCTTCGATCGGACTCCGCGGACGAGTCTAGGCCTACTGCGATTTATTCTTTGGCTGGGTAGGAATAGATTGTTCTTGCTTCAGTATATCTATGGCCTGAATTTATACGTAGTGTTTGTATGAGTAGGACGAGTCTGTCTTATATATGGATATCTTTACATTTCTAAGTCGAACTATGTTGGTTGTCGCTAGAAAAGGTCAAAGGCTATGCAGCGGAAGTATCGCTAGCAGGGGTGTGATTCATGGCTGTCATCCTGTCGGGATGTCGAATTTTGTTGTAGCAGGCTTATCGCCGAAAAAGTGATCTATAAGTAGATGGGGAAAAGTGATAGTCATTTAGACATGTTGTATGTACTTTACCCCAGTGTTTATTCTCTTTTGCCAAGGAATGGCAAAGTTATATTTCGCATAGAAAGGTAAAACCACAATTTATTATGAACTTGGGCTTCGCCATCGTTGTCGATAAGCAGATGCACAGTGGTACTTTTGAAAAGAATATTTATTCAAAGGAAGATGACATTCCTATGTATCAGCACTAGATTATATGATATTATTCAATTACCTCTATGAGAGAAGCTATGAAGAAATGAGGACATTTAACGAATGACCAATTTTGGTCTGTATCCAATAGTGAGTGAAGCTCACGAGAGAAGAACAGCCATGTTGAAATTCATATACTTTGTATTTATCGAGTGAGAAAAAGGGATGCCTGTACTATCGCTCGATGAACCAAGAGATCACTGCTACATGTGAGAACCCATGTCTGGGATTCCTATATCTTTATGAAAAATATATATATTGAACTTTACGTGAAGGGATATTCGCTAGACGAGGTTAGGTCTAGGAGCCTTCCTATATATTGGTTATGGTCTGACGTGCCCAGTCAGTAAAGCCAGATGATTTACATGATGGAACTCTGAATGCTTATTTACGAATGCGCCATTATGATATTTGCCAAGCATGAATGCTAACTTAAGATGATATTCCTGTGATCAACATTATGCTGTCTATGTCGACATTTGTTCCTGTAACCATACACGTACTGTCCAAGTGTGCGTCTCATTAAATGTTATAAAAAGACCACCGTAGTTCCAGTACTTCTTGAATTCGAACAGTGTGAGTATGAGTGATGTACTACCAACCTGTCAACTCTATCGAATCATTCTACCATTCGCGTTCTGACATTCATATACACACTCATTGTCTACACTCACATTCTTGTCGGAGCCTCATCACGTTCCAGGACAAGATGACCTGTATGACCAAAACTGTGCTGGGTTTAATGAGTTGACAATCGTTACACTTTACTACACCAGTCCCAACATCTACATTTATCAACTGGTGGACATTCACGGCATATAACAAATAAAGCGTGATTTAACAGTTAGTTCTCTTAGCACAGACGCAACTATGCAAAAGCCCAAAACCTCAGTTGGTTATCGTACGAGGGCGCATTTTGCACAAGAACGATCTTGCTACTTCTCAGCTCTCTCACTGAAGCCTCTCACTGTTTCAGTTTAAATCTGCATCTCCAACCATGTACCACATGATAGCTACGTCAAAATGTCAGGGAAAACTCCACCCATCTCTCTAGGGAGCAAATCAGGAGTCCTATGCCCAGTATGGATGACATGAGATCACATCTTAGTCAAGAAAATCTTCCTAATCGACACAACTCAAGATCCGCCCACTAATGATTACATTCCCACGATATCACTTGCCTGGAGTCACACCTCACGGTTTTAGTGCTCAACAAGATGTGTTATCAGACCGCGCCAGGATGTCTAACAACCGATGTCTGTCTCCTGTTACATCTGCGTCTCACACGTTTGTCTACTTCATGGAGGGCAAAGGTGTGTTTCGTTTAAATCGCCCATTCTCCGTGTGAGAATGCCAACATGAGCACAAATATACACCGTAGACGAGATCGACAACTATTATTCAGTCAAAAATTAAACCTTTCTGGCCACACGGTCACATATATATATATATACACATATATAGAGCCAATAATAAGAAGGATTTTACTGTTAATTCAGTTGGGTGTTTGTACGAGCTAAATTAAATTATATAATACCTCTTCACAGAAGGCAGCGGGCAGATAAGAGCTTAGACACATTCAGCATTGTTCTTGACTTCTGAAATATCTTGTGAACACTCCCTCGAGGGAGAAGCATCATCATCCTTCTATCTGTATCTCTGCCAAGAGTAATCTTGTGCGAAGGTAGACACCTTTGAAGACTCACATTAGATACTTTAGATTTTGGCCATTGTTGGACCATCACTGCAGAGCAAATGGGAGGCAACCCGTGACACATTCTTTGAAGGCACATTCTCCTTGAACCAGAACTGGTGGCAAGAACTTGACTATCACCGGATTATTTATTAGGCCCACTAGACATGAGCCTAGGGCCCCAGGCTTATAGGGGTCCCGCGAAAAAAAGCAACGGAGTCATAACACAGGAGCTCTGCAGCAATGGCACATGCACGATAGTGCGTTCGTGCGTGCAAGGTAATAGTATCTGTAGAACAGTTAGTTTATTAGTTACTTCCACCCCAGGAGGTTTTTTTGTGTGTTGGTAGATTGTTTGTTCGTTGGTGTTTAATTGGATATTTGTTAACTTGATGTGAATATTTATGACTTTCTTATGTTGTTGTGCTGATATACTTATTTCATATATTTTTTTCTTTCAAGAACCTTTAATAAATTGTACTCATTTATCAGGTTCACGACCCTTCATCCATACTTAATATTGCAGCTCTTACTAGTGTCTCTATTCGACCAGAGAAAGGAGAGAGAGAGCAGGTGGTATATATACACTATATAAGTGTGTTGAGGCTTGGAAAGAGAGATAGCTTTAATGAATCCTCTTCCAATTGTCTCAAATTCACCCTATTTTACACATTATCTGTGTGTTGTCTATAATTCTGTCACTTCACTTTCATTGTCGATTTCAATACAATTGTCTGACTTGACAAATACTCTAAAACCTTAACTCAACTACGACCCCCAGCATGTTTTCTTTTTTTTTTAAATATTTTTTTTTCTTTGCAAGTGCCCCACCACCTTTAACAAAATCTAGGGGTTGTCCCGAACACTTTTTTTCAGTTATATATTACTAAAAACATTTATCTGAAATCCATTAGTTTTTTTTTTCTTTTTTCTTTCTAGTTGTACCTTTAAGAAGATTGGAGAGGGGCCCCGAAGTATCATGATAGCCTAGGGCCTCCGGAGTTCATAATCCGGACCTGAGCTTGACAAGTACCAGTGGAACAGGATATGAGAAGAAGACGCTATAGAAGGATAGGACACGTTGAGGAAACTTGTGATAGCATTACAAGCCAGTTGTTATTCTGGGTTTCGCAGGTAAAGAGAGATAGAGGGACACACCAAAGAACACATGGAGAAGAGAACTGGAGACAGACATGAAGGGGTTGAAGAACACACGGAAAGACCTTGAGCTGATGGCACGGGACAGGAAGACTTGGCATAAGTTTGTTGAAGGCCTATTCTCCTTGGGGAGTTGTAGGATAATGACTATGCCTAGTTGAGAGCTGACGGCTCATGAGGGTGCCGATACATTTCTCACCTAAAGAGCAGCTTTGCATTCATATTTCAAAAAAGGGGCAAAGATAATCAGATATCCGATACTGCCGTAGTGAGTGAAGTGTTAGAGACTCCACTATACTAGATTCGGAAAATCTATGGAGATACAAATAGCCTGAAACTGACCACTGCTTTCTTTGAAAATATTCAAGTAGAGACGTCTGATAGTAAACACAGAAGAAGATCGAGATTTTACGATATCAAACCTAAAGCTCTTTTATGTTTGAACATGCGCCCTAATATAACCGACTGGGTTGAACCATGAAGCGAAACGAGGCAAATTTTTTTTTTTTTAAATCCAGATTCGAGAGGGGATTTTGACTAGTTTCCTACCTCGCTAACTCAAGAACAGAGTCATGTACCCATTTACATTAATAACACATAAGGAAGGAAAACCCGAGGCCTGTAAGCGTGACGTCATCTGCTTTCGAACCCAGTACCTATGCCGCAAGAGGCCAGCGCTCTAATCGTTCTGCCAGCTGGATGCTCGGTATTCATATTAGCGCTGAAAGATTACAGGTTTGACAGAGATGTTTATTTCTCAGAAGCATGAGATGTCGTCAGGCCATGCCCTTTGTAACTATGATACCTTTCTCTTGTCCTGGCGTTGATGCTCAAATACGTTACTGTTGAGGTTCGCTTCATGGTGCGAATCATCTTGGATGCTTCAACTTTGGTCGAAGTTGGTGCACCATGAGACACTCTCAACTACGAACGTAAATCAAATAGGACGCAGGAATGTGATGACGTGTGAGTGGTCTCTGAGTAGAGTCTGCGATTCGCCGCTGAGCGAACAACAAGTGTTCTTAACAAGTCTGGCTTAGCCACTTACGCAAGTGTGAAAGATCCACTTAAAGTGTGTATGTCAGTTCTAATGAGGCGAAGTGTTTGAACATATAAGAAAATAACAGATTATTCAAAGCGTGGCACGTTTAGCCAATCGATGAACTAATGCGTATATAAATGGTGCATTATGGTACACATAGATGTTTATTTCTCAGAAGCCTGAGATGTCGTCTTGCCATGCACCTTGTAACTATGATACCTTTCTCTTGTCCAAAAGTTGATGCTCAAATGCGTAATATTGACTACATCTGCATCTGGCAGACTTTCCTGCTTTATAAAACGGTGAAGTGGAGGGAGAGAACAACAAAATAAATGGCAATACATCTTACTAGGACCGAAGACAAGACAAATCTACGTTGCGGGGTCAAGGGCTTCGTCAGGGTCAGAGGAAGAAAAAAAAGGAAAGAAAGTGAGAACTAAGTTTTAAAAAACAAGACAAATATTAAGAAAACAGCGACTACACCCAATAGGAAGCCATGGTAAGAAGAAGAAAACAGCGACTACACCTAATAGGAAGCTATGGTAAGATGAAGACAACAGCGACTACACCTAATAGGAAGCTATGGTAAGAAGAAGACAACAGCGACTACACCTAATAGGAAGCTATGGTAAGAAGAAGAAAACAGCGACTACACCTAATAGGAAGCCATGGTAAGAAGAAGAAAACAGCGACTACACCTAATAGGAAGCTATGGTAAGAAGAAGACAACAGCGACTACACCTAATAGGAAGCTATGGTAAGAAGAAGACAACAGCGACTACACCTAATAGGAAGCTATGGTAAGAAGAAGAAAACA
The DNA here is from genome assembly GCA_024509875.1 of Oreohelix idahoensis. NCBI lineage: Eukaryota > Metazoa > Mollusca > Gastropoda > Stylommatophora > Oreohelicidae > Oreohelix > Oreohelix idahoensis. The sequence continues at coordinate 11,917 of JAMPIV010007434.1, read as the reverse complement.
GCGACTACACCTAATAGGAAGCTATGGTAAGAAGAAGAAAACAGCGACTACACCTAATAGGAAGCTATGGTAAGAAGAAGAAAACAGCGACTACACCTAATAGGAAGCTATGGTAAGAAGAAGACAACAGCGACTACACCTAATAGGAAGCTATGGTAAGAAGAAGAAAACAGCGACTACACCTAATAGGAAGCTATGGTAAGAAGCAGAAAACAGCGACTACACCTAATAGGAAGCTATGGTAAGAAGAAGAAAACAGCGACTACACCTAATAGGAAGCCATGGTAAGAAGAAGACAACAGCGACTACACCTAATAGGAAGCTATGGTAAGAAGAAGAAAACAGCGACTACACCTAATAGGAAGCCATGGTAAGATGAAGACAACAGCGACTACACCTAATAGGAAGCTATGGTAAGAAGAAGACAACAGCGACTACACCTAATAGGAAGCCATGGTAAGAAGAAGACAACAGCGACTACACCTAATAGGAAGCTATGGTAAGAAGAAGAAAACAGCGACTACACCTAATAGGAAGCCATGGTAAGAAGAAGAAAACAGCGACTACACCTAATAGGAAGCTATGGTAAGAAGAAGAAAACAACGACTACACCTAATAGGAAGCCATGGTAAGAAGAAGACAACAGCGACTACACCTAATAGGAAGCCATGGTAAGAAGAAGAAAACAGCGACTACACCTAATAGGAAGCCATGGTAAGAAGAAGACAACAGCGACTACACCTAATAGGAAGCTATGGTAAGAAGAAGAAAACAGCGACTACACCTAATAGGAAGCTATGGTAAGAAGAAGAAAACAGCGACTACACCTAATAGGAAGCTATGGTAAGAAGAAGAAAACAGCGACTACACTTAATAGGAAGCTATGGTAAGAAGAAGACAACAGCGACTACACCTAATAGGAAGCCATGGTAAGAAGAAGACAACAGCGACTACACCTAATAGGAAGCCATGGTAAGAAGAAGACAACAGCGACTACACCTAATAGGAAGCTATGGTAAGAAGACGAAAACAGCGACTACACCTAATAGGAAGCCATGGTAAGAAGAAGACAACAGCGACTACACCTAATAGGAAGCTATGGTAAGAAGAAGAAAACAGCGACTACACCTAATAGGAAGCCATGGTAAGAAGAAGACAACAGCGACTACACCTAATAGGAAGCCATGGTAAGAAGAAGACAACAGCGACTACACCTAATAGGAAGCCATGGTAAGAAGAAGACAACAGCGACTACACCTAATAGGAAGCCAAGGTAAGAAGAAGACAACAGCGACTACACCTAATAGGAAGCCATGGTAAGAAGAAGACAACAGCGACTACACCTAATAGGAAGCTATGGTAAGAAGAAGACAACAGCGACTACACCTAATAGGAAGCCATGGTAAGAAGAAGACAACAGCGACTACACCTAATAGGAAGCTATGGTAAGAAGAAGAAAACAGCGACTACACCTAATAGGAAGCTATGGTAAGAAGAAGAAAACAGCGACTACACCTAATAGGAAGCTATGGTAAGAAGAAGAAAACAGCGACTACACCTAATAGAAAGCCATGGTAAGAAGAAGACAACAGCGACTACACCTAATAGGAAGCTTATGGTAAGAAGAAGAAAACAGCGACTACACCTAATAGGAAGCTATGGTAAGAAGAAGAAAACAGCGACTACCCCTAATAGGAAGCTATGGTAAGAAGAAGAAAACAGCGACTACACCTAATAGGAAGCTATGGTAAGAAGAAGAAAACAGCGACTACACCTAATAGAAAGCCATGGTAAGAAGAAGACAACAGCGACTACACCTAATAGGAAGCCATGGTAAGAAGAAGAAAACAGCGACTACACCTAATAGGAAGCTATGGTAAGAAGAAGAAAACAGCGACTACACCTAATAGGAAGCTATGGTAAGAAGAAGAAAACAGCGACTACACCTAATAGAAAGCCATGGTAAGAAGAAGACAACAGCGACTACACCTAATAGGAAGCCATGGTAAGAAGAAGAAAACAGCGACTACACCTAATAGGAAGCTATGGTAAGAAGAAGAAAACAGCGACTACACCTAATAGGAAGCTATGGTAAGAAGAAGAAAACAGCGACTACACCTAATAGGAAGCTATGGTAAGAAGAAGAAAACAGCGACTACACCTAATAGGAAGCTATGGTAAGAAGAAGAAAACAGCGACTACACCTAATAGGAAGCTTATGGTAAGAAGAAGAAAACAGCGACTACACCTAATAGGAAGCTATGGTAAGAAGAAGAAAACAGCGACTACACCTAATAGGAAGCTATGGTAAGAAGAAGAAAACAGCGACTACACCTAATAGGAAGCTATGGTAAGAAGAAGAAAACAGCGACTACACCTAATAGGAAGCTATGGTAAGAAGAAGAAAACAGCGACTACACCTAATAGGAAGCTATGGTAAGAAGAAGAAAACAGCGACTACACCTAATAGAAAGCCATGGTAAGAAGAAGACAACAGCGACTACACCTAATAGGAAGCCATGGTAAGAAGAAGAAAACAGCGACTACACCTAATAGGAAGCTATGGTAAGAAGAAGAAAACAGCGACTACACCTAATAGGAAGCTATGGTAAGAAGAAGAAAACAGCGACTACACCTAATAGGAAGCTATGGTAAGAAGAAGAAAACAGCGACTACACCTAATAGGAAGCTTATGGTAAGAAGAAGAAAACAGCGACTACACCTAATAGGAAGCTATGGTAAGAAGAAGAAAACAGCGACTACACCTAATAGGAAGCTATGGTAAGAAGAAGAAAACAGCGACTACACCTAATAGGAAGCTATGGTAAGAAGAAGAAAACAGCGACTACACCTAATAGGAAGCTATGGTAAGAAGAAGAAAACAGCGACTACACCTAATAGGAAGCTTATGGTAAGAAGAAGAAAACAGCGACTACACCTAATAGGAAGCTATGGTAAGAAGAAGAAAACAGCGACTACACCTAATAGGAAGCCATGGTAAGAAGAAGAAAACAGCGACTACACCTAATAGGAAGCCATGGTAAGAAGAAGAAAACAGCGACTACACCTAATAGGAAGCTATGGTAAGAAGAAGAAAACAGCGACTACACCTAATAGGAAGCTATGGTAAGAAGAAGAAAACAGCGACTACACCTAATAGGAAGCCATGGTAAGAAGAAGAAAACAGCGACTACACCTAATAGGAAGCCATGGTAAGAAGAAGAAAACAGCGACTACACCTAATAGGAAGCTTATGGTAAGAAGAAGAAAACAGCGACTACACCTAATAGGAAGCTATGGTAAGAAGAAGAAAACAGCGACTACACCTAATAGGAAGCTATGGTAAGAAGAAGAAAACAGCGACTACACCTAATAGGAAGCTTATGGTAAGAAGAAGAAAACAGCGACTACACCTAATAGGAAGCTATGGTAAGAAGAAGAAAACAGCGACTACACCTAATAGGAAGCTATGGTAAGAAGAAGAAAACAGCGACTACACCTAATAGGAAGCTATGGTAAGAAGAAGAAAACAGCGACTACACCTAATAGGAAGCTTATGGTAAGAAGAAGAAAACAGCGACTACACCTAATAGGAAGCTATGGTAAGAAGAAGAAAACAGCGACTACACCTAATAGGAAGCTATGGTAAGAAGAAGAAAACAGCGACTACACCTAATAGGAAGCCATGGTAAGAAGAAGAAAACAGCGACTACACCTAATAGGAAGCTATGGTAAGAAGAAGAAAACAGCGACTACACCTAATAGGAAGCTATGGTAAGAAGAAGAAAACAGCGACTACACCTAATAGGAAGCTATGGTAAGAAGAAGAAAACAGCGACTACACCTAATAGGAAGCTATGGTAAGAAGAAGAAAACAGCGACTACACCTAATAGGAAGCCATGGTAAGAAGAAGAAAACAGCGACTACACCTAATAGGAAGCCATGGTAAGAAGAAGAAAACAGCGACTACACCTAATAGGAAGCCATGGTAAGGAGAAGAAAACAGCGACTACACCTAATAGGAAGCCATGGTAAGAAGAAGAAAACAGCGACTACACCTAATAGGAAGCTATGGTAAGAAGAAGAAAACAGCGACTACACCTAATAGGAAGCCATGGTAAGAAGAAGAAAACAGCGACTACACCTAATAGGAAGCCATGGTAAGAAGAAGAAAACAGCGACTACACCTAATAGGAAGCTTATGGTAAGAAGAAGAAAACAGCGACTACACCTAATAGGAAGCTATGGTAAGAAGAAGAAAACAGCGACTACACCTAATAGGAAGCTATGGTAAGAAGAAGAAAACAGCGACTACACCTAATAGGAAGCTATGGTAAGAAGAAGAAAACAGCGACTACACCTAATAGGAAGCTATGGTAAGAAGAAGAAAACAGCGACTACACCTAATAGGAAGCTATGGTAAGAAGAAGAAAACAGCGACTACACCTAATAGAAAGCTATGGTAAGAAGAAGAAAACAGCGACTACACCTAATAGGAAGCTATGGTAAGAAGAAGAAAACAGCGACTACACCTAATAGGAAGCTATGGTAAGAAGAAAAAAACAGCGACTACACCTAATAGGAAGCTATGGTAAGAAGAAGAAAACAGCGACTACACCTAATAGGAAGCTATGGTAAGAAGAAGAAAACAGCGACTACACCTAATAGGAAGCTATGGTAAGAAGAAGAAAACAGCGACTACACCTAATAGGAAGCTATGGTAAGAAGAAGAAAACAGCGACTACACCTAATAGGAAGCTATGGTAAGAAGAAGAAAACAGCGACTACACCTAATAGGAAGCTATGGTAAGAAGAAGAAAACAGCGACTACACCTAATAGGAAGCTATGGTAAGAAGAAGAAAACAGCGACTACACCTAATAGGAAGCTATGGTAAGAAGAAGAAAACAGCGACTACACCTAATAGGAAGCTATGGTAAGAAGAAGAAAACAGCGACTACACCTAATAGGAAGCTATGGTAAGAAGAAGAAAACAGCGACTACACCTAATAGGAAGCTATGGTAAGAAGAAGAAAACAGCGACTACACCTAATAGGAAGCTATGGTAAGAAGAAGAAAACAGCGACTACACCTAATAGGAAGCCATGGTAAGAAGAAGAAAACAGCGACTACACCTAATAGGAAGCTATGGTAAGAAGAAGAAAACAGCGACTACACCTAATAGGAAGCTATGGTAAGAAGAAGAAAACAGCGACTACACCTAATAGGAAGCTATGGTAAGAAGAAGAAAACAGCGACTACACCTAATAGGAAGCTATGGTAAGAAGAAGAAAACAGCGACTACACCTAATAGGAAGCTATGGTAAGAAGAAGAAAACAGCGACTACACCTAATAGGAAGCTATGGTAAGAAGAAGAAAACAGCGACTACACCTAATAGGAAGCTATGGTAAGAAGAAGAAAACAGCGACTACACCTAATAGGAAGCTATGGTAAGAAGAAGAAAACAGCGACTACACCTAATAGGAAGCTATGGTAAGAAGAAGAAAACAGCGACTACACCTAATAGGAAGCTATGGTAAGAAGAAGAAAACAGCGACTACACCTAATAGGAAGCTATGGTAAGAAGAAGAAAACAGCGACTACACCTAATAGGAAGCTATGGTAAGAAGAAGAAAACAGCGACTACACCTAATAGGAAGCTATGGTAAGAAGAAGAAAACAGCGACTACACCTAATAGGAAGCTATGGTAAGAAGAAGAAAACAGCGACTACACCTAATAGGAAGCTATGGTAAGAAGAAGAAAACAGCGACTACACCTAATAGGAAGCTATGGTAAGAAGAAGAAAACAGCGACTACACCTAATAGGAAGCTATGGTAAGAAGAAGAAAACAGCGACTACACCTAATAGGAAGCTATGGTAAGAAGAAGAAAACAGCGACTACACCTAATAGGAAGCTATGGTAAGAAGAAGAAAACAGCGACTACACCTAATAGGAAGCTATGGTAAGAAGAAGAAAACAGCGACTACACCTAATAGGAAGCTATGGTAAGAAGAAGAAAACAGCGACTACACCTAATAGGAAGCTATGGTAAGAAGAAGAAAACAGCGACTACACCTAATAGGAAGCTATGGTAAGAAGAAGAAAACAGCGACTACACCTAATAGGAAGCTATGGTAAGAAGAAGAAAACAGCGACTACACCTAATAGGAAGCTATGGTAAGAAGAAGAAAACAGCGACTACACCTAATAGGAAGCTATGGTAAGAAGAAGAAAACAGCGACTACACCTAATAGGAAGCTATGGTAAGAAGAAGAAAACAGCGACTACACCTAATAGGAAGCTATGGTAAGAAGAAGAAAACAGCGACTACACCTAATAGGAAGCTATGGTAAGAAGAAGAAAACAGCGACTACACCTAATAGGAAGCTATGGTAAGAAGAAGAAAACAGCGACTACACCTAATAGGAAGCTATGGTAAGAAGAAGAAAACAGCGACTACACCTAATAGGAAGCTATGGTAAGAAGAAGAAAACAGCGACTACACCTAATAGGAAGCTATGGTAAGAAGAAGAAAACAGCGACTACACCTAATAGGAAGCTATGGTAAGAAGAAGAAAACAGCGACTACACCTAATAGGAAGCTATGGTAAGAAGAAGAAAACAGCGACTACACCTAATAGGAAGCTATGGTAAGAAGAAGAAAACAGCGACTACACCTAATAGGAAGCTATGGTAAGAAGAAGAAAACAGCGACTACACCTAATAGGAAGCTATGGTAAGAAGAAGAAAACAGCGACTACACCTAATAGGAAGCTATGGTAAGAAGAAGAAAACAGCGACTACACCTAATAGGAAGCTATGGTAAGAAGAAGAAAACAGCGACTACACCTAATAGGAAGCTATGGTAAGAAGAAGAAAACAGCGACTACACCTAATAGGAAGCTATGGTAAGAAGAAGAAAACAGCGACTACACCTAATAGGAAGCTATGGTAAGAAGAAGAAAACAGCGACTACACCTAATAGGAAGCTTATGGTAAGAAGAAGAAAACAGCGACTACACCTAATAGGAAGCTATGGTAAGAAGAAGAAAACAGCGACTACACCTAATAGGAAGCTATGGTAAGAAGAAGAAAACAGCGACTACACCTAATAGGAAGCTATGGTAAGAAGAAGAAAACAGCGACTACACCTAATAGGAAGCTATGGTAAGAAGAAGAAAACAGCGACTACACCTAATAGGAAGCTATGGTAAGAAGAAGAAAACAGCGACTACACCTAATAGGAAGCTATGGTAAGAAGAAGAAAACAGCGACTACACCTAATAGGAAGCTATGGTAAGAAGAAGAAAACAGCGACTACACCTAATAGGAAGCTATGGTAAGAAGAAGAAAACAGCGACTACACCTAATAGGAAGCTATGGTAAGAAGAAGAAAACAGCGACTACACCTAATAAGAAAACAGCGACTACACCTAATAGGAAGCTATGGTAAGAAGAAGAAAACAGCGACTACACCTAATAGGAAGCTATGGTAAGAAGAAGAAAACAGCGACTACACCTAATAGGAAGCTATGGTAAGAAGAAGAAAACAGCGACTACACCTAATAGGAAGCTATGGTAAGAAGAAGAAAACAGCGACTACACCTAATAGGAAGCTATGGTAAGAAGAAGAAAACAGCGACTACACCTAATAGGAAGCTATGGTAAGAAGAAGAAAACAGCGACTACACCTAATAGGAAGCTATGGTAAGAAGAAGAAAACAGCGACTACACCTAATAGGAAGCTATGGTAAGAAGAAGAAAACAGCGACTACACCCAATAGGAAGGTTATGGTAAGAAGAAGAAAACAGCGACTACACCTAATAGGAAGCTTATGGTAAGAAGAAGAAAACAGCGACTACACCTAATAGGAAGCTATGGTAAGAAGAAGAAAACAGCGACTACACCTAATAGGAAGCTATGGTAAGAAGAAGAAAACAGCGACTACACCTAATAGGAAGCTATGGTAAGAAGAAGAAAACAGCGACTACACCTAATAGGAAGCTATGGTAAGAAGAAGAAAACAGCGACTACACCTAATAGGAAGCTATGGTAAGAAGAAGAAAACAGCGACTACACCTAATAGGAAGCTATGGTAAGAAGAAGAAAACAGCGACTACACCTAATAGGAAGCTATGGTAAGAAGAAGAAAACAGCGACTACACCTAATAGGAAGCTATGGTAAGAAGAAGAAAACAGCGACTACACCTAATAGGAAGCTATGGTAAGAAGAAGAAAACAGCGACTACACCTAATAGGAAGCTATGGTAAGAAGAAGAAAACAGCGACTACACCTAATAGGAAGCTATGGTAAGAAGAAGAAAACAGCGACTACACCTAATAGGAAGCTATGGTAAGAAGAAGAAAACAGCGACTACACCTAATAGGAAGCTATGGTAAGAAGAAGAAAACAGCGACTACACCTAATAGGAAGCTATGGTAAGAAGAAGAAAACAGCGACTACACCTAATAGGAAGCTATGGTAAGAAGAAGAAAACAGCGACTACACCTAATAGGAAGCTATGGTAAGAAGAAGAAAACAGCGACTACACCTAATAGGAAGCTATGGTAAGAAGAAGAAAACAGCGACTACACCTAATAGGAAGCTATGGTAAGAAGAAGAAAACAGCGACTACACCTAATAGGAAGCTATGGTAAGAAGAAGAAAACAGCGACTACACCTAATAGGAAGCCATGGTAAGAAGAAGAAAACAGCGACTACACCTAATAGGAAGCTATGGTAAGAAGAAGAAAACAGCGACTACACCTAATAGGAAGCTATGGTAAGAAGAAGAAAACAGCGACTACACCTAATAGGAAGCTATGGTAAGAAGAAGAAAACAGCGACTACACCTAATAGGAAGCTATGGTAAGAAGAAGAAAACAGCGACTACACCTAATAGGAAGCCATGGTAAGAAGAAGAAAACAGCGACTACACCTAATAGGAAGCTATGGTAAGAAGAAGAAAACAGCGACTACACCTAATAGGAAGCTATGGTAAGAAGAAGAAAACAGCGACTACACCTAATAGGAAGCTATGGTAAGAAGAAGAAAACAGCGACTACACCTAATAGGAAGCTATGGTAAGAAGAAGAAAACAGCGACTACACCTAATAGGAAGCTTATGGTAAGAAGAAGAAAACAGCGACTACACCTAATAGGAAGCTATGGTAAGAAGAAGAAAACAGCGACTACACCTAATAGGAAGCTATGGTAAGAAGAAGACAACAGCGACTACACCTAATAGGAAGCTATGGTAAGAAGAAGAAAACAGCGACTACACCTAATAGGAAGCTATGGTAAGAAGAAGAAAACAGCGACTACACCTAATAGGAAGCTATGGTAAGAAGAAGAAAACAGCGACTACACCTAATAGGAAGCTATGGTAAGAAGAAGAAAACAGCGACTACACCTAATAGGAAGCTATGGTAAGAAGAAGAAAACAGCGACTACACCTAATAGGAAGCTATGGTAAGAAGAAGAAAACAGCGACTACACCTAATAGGAAGCTATGGTAAGAAGAAGAAAACAGCGACTACACCTAATAGGAAGCTATGGTAAGAAGAAGAAAACAGCGACTACACCTAATAGGAAGCTATGGTAAGAAGAAGAAAACAGCGACTACACCTAATAGGAAGCTATGGTAAGAAGAAGAAAACAGCGACTACACCTAATAGGAAGCTATGGTAAGAAGAAGAAAACAGCGACTACACCTAATAGGAAGCTATGGTAAGAAGAAGAAAACAGCGACTACACCTAATAGGAAGCTATGGTAAGAAGAAGAAAACAGCGACTACACCTAATAGGAAGCTATGGTAAGAAGAAGAAAACAGCGACTACACCTAATAGGAAGCTATGGTAAGAAGAAGACAACAGCGACTACACCTAATAGGAAGCTATGGTAAGAAGAAGAAAACAGCGACTACACCTAATAGGAAGCTATGGTAAGAAGAAGAAAACAGCGACTACACCTAATAGGAAGCTTATGGTAAGAAGAAGAAAACAGCGACTACACCTAATAGGAAGCTATGGTAAGAAGAAGACAACAGCGACTACACCTAATAGGAAGCTATGGTAAGAAGAAGAAAACAGCGACTACACCTAATAGGAAGCTATGGTAAGAAGAAGAAAACAGCGACTACACCTAATAGGAAGCTATGGTAAGAAGAAGAAAACAGCGACTACACCTAATAGGAAGCTATGGTAAGAAGAAGAAAACAGCGACTACACCTAATAGGAAGCTATGGTAAGAAGAAGAAAACAGCGACTACACCTAATAGGAAGCTATGGTAAGAAGAAGAAAACAGCGACTACACCTAATAGGAAGCTATGGTAAGAAGAAGAAAACAGCGACTACACCTAATAGGAAGCTATGGTAAGAAGAAGAAAACAGCGACTACACCTAATAGGAAGCTATGGTAAGAAGAAGAAAACAGCGACTACACCTAATAGGAAGCTATGGTAAGAAGAAGAAAACAGCGACTACACCTAATAGGAAGCTTATGGTAAGAAGAAGAAAACAGCGACTACACCTAATAGGAAGCTATGGTAAGAAGAAGAAAACAGCGACTACACCTAATAGGAAGCTATGGTAAGAAGAAGAAAACAGCGACTACACCTAATAGGAAGCTATGGTAAGAAGAAGAAAACAGCGACTACACCTAATAGGAAGCTATGGTAAGAAGAAGAAAACAGCGACTACACCTAATAGGAAGCTATGGTAAGAAGAAGAAAACAGCGACTACACCTAATAGGAAGCTATGGTAAGAAGAAGAAAACAGCGACTACACCTAATAGGAAGCTATGGTAAGAAGAAGAAAACAGCGACTACACCTAATAGGAAGCTATGGTAAGAAGAAGAAAACAGCGACTACACCTAATAGGAAGCTTATGGTAAGAAGAAGACAACAGCGACTACACCTAATAGGAAGCTATGGTAAGAAGAAGAAAACAGCGACTACACCTAATAGGAAGCTTATGGTAAGAAGAAGAAAACAGCGACTACACCTAATAGGAAGCTATGGTAAGAAGAAGAAAACAGCGACTACACCTAATAGGAAGCTATGGTAAGATGAAGACAACAGCGACCAGACCTAATAGGAAGCTATGGTAAGAAGAAGAAAACAGCGACTACACCTAATAGGAAGCTATGGTAAGAAGAAGAAAACAGCGACTACACCTAATAGGAAGCTATGTTAAGAAGAAGAAAACAGCGACTACACCTAATAGGAAGCTATGGTAAGAAGAAGAAAACAGCGACTACACCTAATAGGAAGCTTATGGTAAGAAGAAGACAACAGCGACTACACCTAATAGGAAGCTTATGGTAAGAAGAAGAAAACAGCGACTACACCTAATAGGAAGCTTATGGTAAGAAGAAGAAAACAGCGACTACACCTAATAGGAAGCTATGGTAAGAAGAAGAAAACAGCGACTACACCTAATAGGAAGCTATGGTAAGATGAAGACAACAGCGACTACACCTAATAGGAAGCTACGGTAAGAAGAAGAAAACAGCGACTACACCTAATAGGAAGCTATGGTAAGAAGAAGAAAACAGCGACTACACCTAATAGGAAGCTATGGTAAGAAGAAGAAAACAGCGACTACACCTAATAGGAAGCTATGGTAAGAAGAAGAAAACAGCGACTACACCTAATAGGAAGCCATGGTAAGAAGAAGAAAATAAAATGGCTCCCGCCTCTGCCGGAAATATTGAGAAAATACTAAGTACGAAAAAAAGACACTGAAAAATTAAGTTAGGGAAAATTACGAGACGAAACGAAATGGAAAAAAAAAGAAAACGAATAGAGAAGGAGTAATATATATATATATAAATATTAATGGAAGGGGGAAATAGGGAGAGAAATACATTTTAATAAAAAGGGGGAAGAGAAATGCATTAAAAA
>JAMPIV010007433.1:125000-141477 GCA_024509875.1 Oreohelix idahoensis | reverse complement strand
CACCACAAAAATCTTTAATACAAGCAAAACTTGCTTCCTACGCTAAGCGCGTTCAAAACTCTGACTAATTAAACTAATGCGTCGATTTACCATTACAATTATTATTCGAAGTTTCTCGATTAAAACAGTTCAAGCTTTCCCGTGCGTGCAATTTCTGCGCGTAATTAACTCACTAAAACTCATCGCTTAATCCCTCAATGGCCGTAAAAATGAGTAGTCACCCTTTGACAATCAGTCTAAACGTCATGTATTTATCACCCCTTTAGTTCAGATAAAATGACTGCTGAACATTTCAGACGTCTACTTGAATGTTTTCAAAGAAAGCAGTAGTCAGCTTGATGCTATTTGAGTCTCCGTAGAGCTTTTCCACGAATGGTACTGGTGTCGGCCATATGCGCTATGTCTGTTTCGCTTAAGTTGGGCAACTTTGAAGCAGATGTTCAGCAGTCATTTTATCAGTGCCATAGTTACACTCATTGGTAGTTCCTATCTTTAGCTTGTAGAATAGATGGTATCTCAATCTGTTGTGACCAGTGCGGAGTCTGATGATTTCCACTTGTTCTCTTCTGTTGAGCTGGTAGTATGCATCATTTTGTGTGTGACCTGGATTCTCTAATCCCATTTGTTTCTGTAACTGATTCTGATAAAACTTCTTTGCCTCCTCGAACGTTATGCTTGCATCAGACTGAGGTAGATTTCCACCTTCTATTGCCAATCTGTCAGCCTCTTCATTGCCGGTGATGTTACAATGGGATGGGATCCATTGGATCACACTTTTGAATCGTTGACATAGATTGTGGAGCACTATTTTGAGGTCATCCATTTCTGCATTATTTTGGCTTTTCAACGTTGCCTCACTGACGGTGCATCGGTAAAAAAAAGCAACTTGTACCTCTGTGCTTTCATCTTTATATTATAACTTCTGCTGCAGTGTTCAAGGCCGCTGCCTCTGCTCTGAAGTTACTTGAGAATTTATCTGAAATCCAGAAGGTTAAAAAAAAAAAAAGGGAGAACCCCTAAAAATTGAGGAGAAGTAACTTTGAGACAGACCTATACATATTAAAGATGACATGAACATAAATTAAACGGATGAGACAGGGCAGGGTGGTGTGGCGTGAACTAGCTATATTACTGGAAATTAATGGATGATGATAATGATAATATTGAGGATCAGTGATTGTAATGATGTCGTTAATTTTACAGGTAAAACAAAGAACTGTAACATCTGTAGAGCGGACTTGAAATATAAGACGTCATCATGGCTCAGATGACGTAAGTCCCACCACTGATACATCATCAACTTCGTGTAATAAATTAATTGTACATGAGAAAGACATTTGTGTTATTGTTTATTTACATGTTATAATTTCTGTTTGTTGCTGATTAATTTTTCTGTTGTCACATGTGGTTGATGGACTCCCTGTGGAGCATAAAGAATAGGACTACTTGTATGTCGTAAGAGGCCATTAAGGTGGATTGTGCATTCGGGCAGCTACATCACTGGAAAAAGGACTGCCTTTTAACTGGTATCATGGGTATGTGTCCTATCCAACGCCAGCGCCTTCTTGTTACTTCTTGTTCCACTGGCACTTATCAAGTATTTTCCATTCGCTTTCACATTGGCTATCTTGTCCTACCCAACTTACTTACTTTTTCGTTCCAATATTGCCGTTCCAATATTGCAAATTTGAGCTCTACACTAAAGAGCTGAAGTTTACGTTCTTGAGCCACGAGTGTCGACTTGGCTGCTACAAGCCCACGTTATTGTAGGATGTCCGTGATGTTGTCTGTCCATCTGCTTCTTGATCTTCCCCGTGCTCTGAATCCAGATCTTTTAGTGTTGTATGCACGCAGTCATAATTTATCGGGCTCAGTTCTCATAAGATGAACAAACCACTTGATTTTCTGAGTTTCTATGTACTTGATGCAGGATGTAGATCCTGGAATTTTTCTCATGTCATCTTTTCTCATTCTGTCTTTTCAGGTTGTGACGAAATAACCTCAATCGTTACATTTTCCTGTGCCATTCTGTAATTTATTATGTGCTCTTCTCTTTCTTTTTCCCATCTCTGACAGTATTTTCATTTTTTACACTTTATTCCGTCAATCAATGTCATGTCTGGGCATAATTGAAGAACCTTTTTGAGATTAGACTGGCGGGGTAATATATGCCTTAAGTCATGATGGTCAATTTCGTGTAGTGATACCAGGTATTAATAGGAAGATAACGACAGTGAACTGGAGCGCCCGGATTAAGACGCAAAAATGCTGAAACGAGTTGTTCTTATCGCGTGTACGTCTATTGTTAACTCCGACGTTCTGTCTTGGAAGATACATAGCAAATCGCGAGTTGGAGACATGGTCAGCTCAGTGATTGACACAACCCAGGATGTTGCCTGATAAGTTGTTAAAGAACGCATATGCTGTGTCCAAAAAAAAAAAAAAACCCACGGTAAATACCAATCTGGTGACAGATTAAAAACAAGCACTAAAGATAACGAATGGGATTTTGGAGCACGGAAGTGATATAATCGTTTCCGGCCAGATTTGTTGTAGGCAATAGTTACGATAATTTGCCAATCTGGGAAGATATTACCAATGTCAGATCTTTGAAATAGTGAGACGTAAACATGATCAATATCAACGAAAAAGGCAATGCCTCATTTGGGAGGGGCTATTGAAAATACACATCTTAAGTGTCACGCAAGAACTTTCTATGAGAGGGTAGTGGAGAAAGCCCCTACCAAAATACGCAAGTTGATTGCTGTTGGTTTGGCATTAAAATCAACACCCTTTTACAGTTACGGCACTGATAATTCAACTTCTCAAGAAGTAAGTCAGACAAGCCAGGATAAGGAATAGACTCAGGATTCTAATTTAAAGGACCGGACAATGTATTTGAGCATCTTCTGGACTTAGAAGTAAGAAAACTCTACCTTTACTAATACGGAAAGCTCGGATCCCTAGGGACTTAAATACGAAGTCAAAGTAGGATCCTATTGTAAAGTAATATCCCAGACCACGTGTAAGAGGCATCTTAATCAAACTGCTGAAACTGTTCCCCTGAGCCAGAAGTCTTTACCTCCAAATTGGGGTCGGCGGTACCAATTGGTGGTACTAGTCTGTGGAACAAGTGTGTGGTATAAGTGATTGTTAAATCAAAGTTTGGTGGAGACAGGGAGAGAATGTCATATAGTAGCTGATAGATGCGAATCAGCATAGGTGGGGATTACGGATGGCCGACAAGTGTGTAGATATGTATCTCTGCATACGCGAATGTTAAGGGTTCTTTCATCTAGACAGACTGAAATCACACACCACAGCAAAACGTAGGAGTCAGGGAATGTTGGAACTCCTGGTAACGTTATACAGTTTAATACGACAAACTCACGTGAACATCATGGGATGACATTTCATAACAAGTCATCAACAGTTCACAATATACTCATACAGCATCAGGTATAAGATATCCATAGAACATTCACTTCAATAAACAGTACATAGCAAGCCGTTATATCCAAGGCTTTGAATAGCAGATACAATATCTCTCAATCTTCACTTCACTAAACAGTACATTAGCAAGCCATTATATCCAAGGCTTTGAATAGCAGATACAATATCTCTCAATCTTCACTTGAATAAACAGTATATTAGTAAGTCATAATATCCAAGGCTTTGAATAGCAGATACAATATCTCTCAATCTTCACTTCACTAAACAGTACATTAGCAAGCCATTATATCCAAGGCTTTGAATAGCAGATACAATATCTCTCAATCTTCACGTGAATAAACAGTACATTAGTAAGCCATAATATCCAAGGCTTTGAATAGCAATTATCAAATATTCCCTTTCACAAAAATCTCTGGTACACACTAGCGAAATGGATAACGTCCATTCCCAAGCTCTGCCAGAAACGTACTGTGTCGAGATTACCGTATCTCAGTACAGCTCAGCCAAAACACATGCGCGGGCTAGCCGCGAGAGACTACCGCTCAGCTCAAACCGTACCTACCCCAAAAATCTCAATAGGAACTTTCGAACAGTTTTCTTTATCATATTTTAAAACAAACTAACAACTAGTCAGGTAACAGTTTAAACATTACTGAGCATACCACCCCCAACTAAAAAATTCTCTCATCACGCAGAGCGTGTTTACTAGCGTGTACAAAAATCCGACCGTACATTCAAGTCTTTAACACTTTACCTTCAAAATGGGATCGGCGGTACCAATTGGTGGTACTAGTCTGTGGAACAAGTGTGTGGTATAAGTGACCTTCAGTCAAAGCTAGACACCAACATCAGAAGAGTCTTGAAGACGCTGGGCCATCTTCGTAATTACCACACGATACCACGAGCCTTTTTTTAGCCTAAACAACATCTGGAAGTCCTCTCAATACAGCACAATCATAAAATTAAGATTATTTCAGAGCTGTGTGCTTTCTGTGCTTCTCTACGGTGCAGAATGCTGGAGAGTTACAGAGAAGGAAATGTCGAAATTGTCCTCTTTTCATACAACATGCCTAAGAAAAATTCACCGAATCTTTTGGCCGAATACCATCACCAACCAAGATCTGCTTGCTCGGAGCAAGCAAGAGGACATGCACACCATCATAGCTGGCAGACGCTGGAGCTGGGTTGGCCATGTCCTCAGAAGAGACCCCGATGCCATCACAAGAACAGCTATGCTTTGGACCCCTGAAGGAAAACGAAAGAGAGGCCGACCAAAAACAACCTGGCGGTGGACTGTGGAGGCTGAGATGCAAAGAATGAACCAGAGTTGGGGCACTGTACGAAAGATGGCCGCCGACCGAGCAAAGTGGAATCAATTTGTGGTTGCCCTACAAGACGCCACTAGGCGTGATGACCACTGACTGCTTTGACGGTCGGCGGTTAAGGATCAAAGAAGAAGAAGACCACGAGGAACGTGTTACAGCCACCAGACTTAACCAGTGATGAGAGAACCAGTCTACAATCTGTAAAAAACCAACATCGGCTGGAGCAAAAGCCAACCGACACCTTATGGCAGCTAAATACCCACTTAAAGCTACCAAGTGAACTCTTTAAGCAAATTTCCTACACTAACCAGATCATCATCTGTGATGAACCCTTAAGGCTAAAATTTTTCTATATCTATACCCTTATTCCACAACGGGCTGATCACCCGTTTGCCAGTCACTTCGATTACGGAAACAACAGCAAATGGATTGATTTGCCGTTGCCCTAAAGACGCCACTAGGCGTGATGGGAAACAATGGCAAAGAAAATCTATCTGCTGTTGCCCTAAGACGCCACTAGGCGTAATGGCCACTGACTGCTTTGACGGTCGGTTGCTAAGGACGGAAGAAGAAGAAGAAGATACCCTTATTCATTTTACAATGTTAACTATAATTGGTTATTAAACTTGTTATCCGTACAAACTTATGGTTGATTTAATTATTTTTTTGAGTGAACTGCAACCGTATGTCTCAGTCATTTTAAATACACATAAACAGAGCTATTGAAGTAATATTTTACTGATTTAAATCAGCTGAGGGCTCATCAAACGAGCAGAATTTTCTTCTCCTCATAGTACAAGTAGGTCTGGGAAGAGAAAATGTTTATTACGGCATGGATAGTATCAGCTGTAGTACTCGATTTCTTAAATTACTTTGAGGCTCTCTAGAATTGAAGCATCGATTCAAATCTCTGCCTAGAGTAATCTTGAGTGAAAGGTAGACACTTTTGAAGAACCTCAGTAGATACTTTGAATTTAGGCGATAGTTGGACATCACTGCCGAGAAAGGGGAGAAATCCCGTGACACTGGTAACATTAAAAGCATTTCTTAGACATCTCATCTCACAGGGTGTGTTTTTCCCTACCTGTGCTTTGATCATGGCCGATTTTTTACACTGATAGCAAAGAGTGGGTAAGAATTTACCATTTAACAGCTGTTTCGATACTGATATTCTGATGTTTTAGTAGTGTAATTGTGACAGTTGGTAAGTCACTGCACTGGCTTGCTGACATTTTGTTTCAATTTCTCTGTCATGTTTTCTATTTTCAGTAAAAATATTTCCTAAATATTTGAACTCAGTAACCTGATTAATCCTGTTGTTGTTGATATGTAAGTTAAGTGGGCTACATTCGATGTGTTGATCTTCACGTTGTATCTTCCACAAAAGTGCATCTGTATGTATCTGCATTTTGTTTCCATCTTTATACATTGTTACTTTGGTTGTGTGTTAAAAGTAACTCATTCAGCGTGTTGTATTCTTCACTATCTATGTTTTTTTCGTCTTCTGTGTTGGCTTCAAGGTTACTTTCTGATGTTGTTTTGCCCATAGAAATGTTGAACAGTAATGGTGATAGTATACAGCCTTGTCGAACTGTTGTGGTTGTATCAACTGCTTCAGTGAGTACATCAGTTGTTCCAGCTACACTTTTTTTTTCGCGTATAGTAAAGAGCTCACACGTCATCTCATAGCTGCCCCTAGAAAACGTGGTGTTATAGTACCGTTCCTCAGGAAAAGAGAAGTTTCCAAGAAAACGAAGATGGCTGTATACCACTCCACCTATGTCTCAGTCTTGACGTATGGATGTGTGTCACGGATTGCCTCCCCTTAGCTCTGCAGTTGTGGTCCAACAGTGGCCACAACTTAAAGAGTGACTACAAGGGGATTGACATAAGTCACAGAGAGCTGAAATTTTGTATAGTGTTTATTCCTTTTCAATATAGCCACCGTCTGAATTGACACACTTCTGCCATCTCTGCTTGACCTTGAAAAGACCTTGGGAGTAGAACACCCTATTTTTCAAACTAAACCAGTCATCACATGCCAGTATAACCTCTTCATCGCTGTCAAAATGATTTCCTTTTAGCTGTTTTTTAAGATTTGGGAATAGAAAAAAGTCTGATGGAGCCAAATCTGGAGAATATGGTGGGTGTGAAAGAATTTCAATATTCAAATCGTTGGCTGCTAGCTGCACAAGCCGTGCTTTGTGAGAGGGCGCGTTGTCTTGAAGCAAAGGAAGATCTTGAGTGCGCGTTATCCCTCGTTTCCTGGTTTCTTAGTTTGGTGAGAAGATCTGCATAGTACTGTCCATTAACTGTGTTGCCACGAGGCAGATAATCTTTCAAAAGGACACCTTTGCCTTCCCAAAAAACAGTCAGTATCACTTTTCCTGCAGATTTCTGCGCTCTCGGCTTGACAGGTGTTGGGGAGCCCGGGGTTGTCCATTGCATGCTGGCAATTTTGGATTTGGGGTCATAATGGTGTACCCAAGTCTCATCTACTGTCACCATGGTCTCCAAACAATTTTTGACTGACACTTTTTGAGCACCTGTTGACAGCAATTTACCCTCGTTTGCTTCTGTTCACGTGTCAACTGTCGCGGAACCCAGAGTGCATTCACTTTTCTCATGTTCAGTCTGTTGTGTAAAATTCTATAAACTGTTCTTTCATTTAGTTTTACTCTACTAGCTTGTTGCGTGCATATTTTGACGCACATATTACAAAAATCGATATGGCTATTTAATATGGAAAAAATATAGACATTCATTCATTTGTGTATGAAAATGCTGTCTATGATAAAGCTAGATAATTCATGATTGATTTACACTTTTGATTATAGGAGTAATCGTTCTTGATATTGATGCGGCGCATGGATATTGCACTCATGTCCGTACTTATTTGTTAGGGCCAGAAAATAGATTAATTTGCTTATTATGTTTATGGCCTGAATTCATATGTATTACATATTATTAGTACAAGTAGAATCAGTCCTATATTGTATATTTTGGATGGGTAGGCAGGACTATATTCTTGTTATGCTGCTCTAGCGGAAGTATGAGTTGTCTTGACAAGTCGTGATGAGTTCCGATGTACCGTTTACAATGGCGGGTACGCATTTTCAAGGGCTGGTACATTCTTAAGTAAAAATGATTTATGAAGTGGTTTTTCTTCTGTAGGAGATTGTGTCTCTACTAGAGTTGGTGTTACAGACTCTCCTAATGTACGGTATCATGTATGATTCGAACTCCAGGTAATGCCAGACCCTATTTTTGATGATCTCATGTCGGTTAGACCTAGCTGGAATATTATGCTTCGCAACGCTAGGGTCATGTTTGTATCGACGAAGATGACGGGCTTCCATACAGCAGTTATGTCTACGTGAAGTAACTGGATTACTGTAGAACTGTATGGAGAAACTTTAGGAAATTATTCATATGCATTTCAAATTAACTTTGGCTTATATATACCCTCCTGTGAGTGAGTGAGCGACAACTCAGGAAGGCGGCCATGTTACATTCCTGTCATCATATTTTTGAATCACTGTCCAAAGAACGGGGCATGTATCTTACTATTCGGACAGTGGCAAGGAGATCTCAATTTTGATAGAAACCCCTTATCGTGGTTTCATAATATGATATAAACTATGAACATAAAGCAACTTTAGTTACTTACCGATCCGCCTTCACTGACGCGTTTAGTCAGATAGGGGATGCGGCCATAATGTATCATGACATTGGAAGCTATTGATGTACTACCCATTATTTATGAATGTGTCATGATATGGGATCTACTATGTATGCCTGCAAATTGATGTGTCAACATATACCCATGATTTACTCGTTATGTCCCAGTGTGTGCGTCTAAATAAACTGTGTAAACAAAGATTCCAGCAGTCTGCATTGGTGCCTTGTAGATAAGTGAATGAGTGCTTAGATTGGTCAGAACACGAACAGTCCACCATTCGCGTTAATCACACTCTACATTTCCACTCCATATATACACCATCCTGCGTCGGTTGAATTGACCAAGTTTAGGGCCTGCTCCCCCTGGAGTCTTAGAGGGAAACTACTGCTTACAGTTGCCTTTGCCTTCCCTAACTCAGGACTAGGGTGAGTTACCCATTTACAGCTGGGTAGACTGGAGCATGCCTGATCTCAACAACTCTGTACACTACAATGGACATATACAGTAGTGGCACCACAAACAACATGCTACAGTGATTGATAGTGGAGCTTTACAAAAGAAAGAGAACACACCATACACCACACACTTTACAGTGGTTTACAGTAGCACTTTACATAGCTATCTCCACAATTGTCATTTTTTGATCCTGGTCAATGATTTTCTTCACTCTTGTTGCATTTTCATCGTTGCACTCTGAGGCTGGTCTACCAGATCTTGGCAGATCAGCAACATTTGAGCGGCCGCACTTAAACTGTTGACACCAGTTTTTTACCGAAGTATATGAAGGACAAGAATCACGAAACACTGGTTCCATCTCCCTGTGTATTTCTGTAGGTGTTTTTCCCTGAAACATCATTAATTTTATCACAGCTCTGGCTTCCTTCTTTTCCATTGTTTTGTCAAATCTTTGGAGCAGCAGATCCTGTAAATAGGGTACATTGCGCCGTGCACCGTAGCGGGAAAACCCATTGAAGAAACAAACACATACTTCACACATTCAGTGCAAATGTGATGACCTTTAAATGTGGCAAGTTTCATCTTCCTCCTGTGACTCCTTCATGGTCAGGCCCAAGACTTATGTCAATCCCTGTTGCGAGTTGATCCTATGAAAGGGCAGTAATCCTGAATATGTTTTTTGAACAGATTAGATTGTGGGTTGCGTTGCTTGAATACGTGAGTAGCTATGATGTTAGGTTAAATTGAGATAGGGGAATTCTCTCGTTTGTTCGAGAAGTTTCGAAGTCAGTAAGCGTGGTGAACGCTGGTCAGTTCAACTGTGGAGATGTATTCACTTTGAACTGTTTTGAGCGATGGGTGTTTAGCTCTTGTGTTGAGCCCCGTGTATGTATGGAGACTGTATGTATATTATGTGTAGTGACATTAGTTCCTTGAAATTGTTTTTTGATGTTTGATGTATTTTTCTGTATTTAGCGCGTGACTTTGAGTCAGTGCAAACCTTTTGATAGCGTTTTATTTTTGTTTATGTGATATCTTGTATAATTTATTATTAGTTATGTATAAGTTTTATAATTTGGTTAAATTACTTATTATTCTTTTTGTCATAAGTTTTTTACTTTGTGTTGTTAGTATAGATATACTTTGTCATTTTGTGTTGTAATTTTTGATTATGATTGTATTAATTTAGACAATATGGTGTTTAATTTAGATAGTTATGATAATGTATCGTTACTATCTTTTTCTACATGTGCATCTTTACTTTTCATCTATCTTTATTGACTATTCGTCATCCCTTTACATCTTTTCTGTTGTCTTTTCAGCATGATCTGATATGTTGTTTATACTTTCGTGTTTCATCTTTGTCTCACTTTATGCTTCGTGTATACTTTTTCCTGTTACGCTACTTAGACTTTCATTCTTTGTATTGTTCAAGTAATGATGTAACTTTAGATCAGGTAATTGGTCCTGATAGTTGTATTTGCATTACATGATTTAACATTGTGATATTATTTGTTGTTTTTCATATGATGATTTCATATTTTACTTCTTTTCGAATTATACTTCATTTGCTTGATATTGTCATTTCTATTACTATTGTTTGTTGCTTGTTTGAGTATTATTGTATTATTGTATTATTGTAACTTAGTTCTGTAATAGATTAATTTTGAGATACTTAGCTTGGTCTTCTAATAGATTAATTTTAGTATTCTTACTTGATTACGTTGGATGATTGTTATTTACTTTACATTTACTGCTAATATTTTGTAGATATACTATTTCTGACTTATCATAAGATGAATTTTGTAAAACATATGTTAGAACTTCATTATCTTTTAAATTTTTTCGTTTTGGGAGTTAATTTTCAAAACAAAAATGATAGAATCATTTTTTTCCCCCGGGTGTGTGGGAAACTGTTGCGAGTTGATCCTATGAAAGGGCAGTAATCCTGAATATGTTTTTTGAACAGAGCAGACTGTGGGTTGCGTTGCTTGAATACGTGAGTAGCTATGATGTTAGGTTAAATTGTGATAGGGGAATTCTCTCGTATGTTCGAGAAGTTTCGAAGTCAGTAAGCGCGGTGAACGCTGGTCAGTTCAACTGTGGAGATGTATTCACTTTGAACTGTTTTGAGCGATGGGTGTTTAGCTCTTGTGTTGAGCCCCGTGTATGTATGGAGACTGAGCCGTGTTTTTGAACAGCGAAGTCTTGAGACTGTTTTGGGCGGGAGATGTGTGTTCCCGGGGGCAGTCTGTTTTTGGGCATCGACCGAAGTAGTCGGCCCCACTGTGTGTTTTTCGATAGTATGCCTGCGCAGTGCTGAAGATAAGAGGCCATTATTTGTGTAGGCCATTATTTCCTGAGAGAGGATAATTTTGAGATGTGAAGACATGATGATAGGTGAGGTTATTGCAAACTGTAGGGTGTGCAGTATTGTAAGTATTTTGAGATGTAAAGATCCATTAACTTATATTGTCATATAGTCGCGCTGAGATGAGTGAAAGCGAGATTATTGCAAACTGCCGGGTGTGCCGGGGGTAAGAAATTGCTAGTAGGATTCATTATATCATTATAGCGCAGAAGTGAGTCGTGAGGACTTAAGGCCATAATTTATGTTAACTGCTGTGTGCAGTCTTATAGCGCAGAAGTGAGTCGTGAGGACTTTAGGCCATAATTTATGTTAACTGCTGTGTGCAGTCTTATAGCGCAGAAGTGAGTCGTGAGGACTTTAGGCCATAATTTATGTTAACTGCTGTGTGCAGTCTTATAGCGCAGAAGTGAGTCGTGAGGACTTTAGGCCATAATTTATGTTAACTGCTGTGTGCAGTCTTATAGCGCAGAAGTGAGTCGTGAGGACTTTTAGGCCATGATATTATTGTTAACTGCTGGGTGCAGTCATTCTAGCGCTGAAATTATTGTTCAATGTGTTCGTGCTGTGATCTAAACTGTATATGAACGACGGATTTTTCGCTGTGGGTACAGCGTAGTATAAAACTGCAGTTTGGATTATTGTGAAAATGTGTATGAGGCCAAGATTTTGTGTAGGCCATTTTGATAACTGCAGTGTGCAGTCCTTAAAGGCCATTGTTTCCTGTGAGAGGATAGTAGCTGAAGATTTTGTGTAGGCCATTTTGATAACTGCAGTGTGCAGTCCTTAAAGGCCATGATCTCCTGTGAGAGGATCGTTATTGATGGTACTTTAAAGCGCTGATGAATATATATATAGGCTATTATTTCCTGTGAGAGGATAGTTGTTGATGAGTTATATAAAGGCCATGATCTCCTGTGAGAGGATCGTTATTGATGATACTTTAAAGCGCTGATGAATATATACATAGGCCATTATTTCCTGTGAGAGGATAGTTGTTGATGAATTATATAAAGGCCATGATCTCCTGTGAGAGGATCGTTATTGATGATACTTTAAAGCGCTGATGAATATATATATAGGCCATTATTTCCTGTGAGAGGATAGTTGTTGATGAATTATATAAAGGCCATGATCTCCTGTGAGAGGATCGTTATTGATGATACTTTAAAGCGCTGATATTTATTTCTGTGAGAGGATAGTTTGTTGGATGATTATATAAAGGCCTTTATCTCCTGTGAGAGGATTGTTTTGATGATACTGAATATATATATATATAGGCCATTATTTCCTGTGAGAGGATAGTTGTTGATGAATTATATAAAGGCCATGATCTCCTGTGAGAGGATCGTTATTGATGATACTTTAAAGCGCTGATGAATATATATATAGGCCATTATTTCCTGTGAGAGGATAGTTGTTGATGAATTATATAAAGGCCATTATCTCCTGTGAGAGGATTGTTATTGATGATACTTTGTAGCGCTGATGAATTATATAAAGGCCATTGTTTCCTGTGAGAGGATAGTTGTTGAGGAAGAGATAGCGCTGAATTATTGATGATACTTTATAGCGCTGATCTCATAGTAACTGCCGAGTGCGCAGTCCTTATGTGTTAAGATATATTTCGTGTTATGCTGTGAACTGTATCCTGACTATGTGCATTTTATATCCATGTGTTGTGACGTGAATAAACCAGTATTAAATGTCACCAGTCGTTTACGGCCATCCATGACTCTTGTGTACGTACCTGTGGTGTAAACGACTAAACCAACAATCGCACTCAATATTCTAGACGTGACAGTAGTAACACATATTTATTACTAGCCTATGTGGCGATGATGTAGACTTGAACACACATACCTTTGAAACATAACCCTATTCTTATCAAGTGGTGGATTACAATCAAGCAGGATCTACTGCTATATTGCAAGACTGATTATACCTACTTAACATATTTAGGAATAGCTCTGTGTGGGCGTGGCCTGTAATACAGAATCCTTTAGCAACGTATCTCTATATTTAGCCTGTGTGGCGTATGAGTATGGATCAACAATAGACGCTTTGTAATGATGACAACAAACTTATCGGGATCAGTAAGCCACTTTATCGGTATCAGTCAGTCATTACAAGTTGGAAGGAACTCTCAATATATATATATATATATATATATATATATATATATATATATATATATATATATATATATATATATATATATATATATATATATATATATATATATATATATATATATATATATATATATATATATATATATATATATATATATATATATATATATATATATATATATATATATATATATATATATATATATATATATACATTAACAGTTAATAACAATCCCCTTGTAATTTGGTCTTTAAAGGTGTCTACCTTCACAAAAAATTACTCTTGGTAGAGTTGTAGATAGAAGGATAATGATGCTTCTACCTCAAAGAAAGTTTTCACAAAATATTCAGAAAAGCGAGAACAATGCTGAATGTTTTTAACAATGTTAACTCTAGTATCTGCCGTCAACTTTTGTAAAGGATTAGGGTTATCTTATAATTCGTTAGCTCGTTAATCCCCCAGCTGGTTTAATCCAGCGACATTCATATGATTATTATTATTGTTATTATTGTTACTATTGTTATTATTATTATTATTGTTAGTGGCTCTTCAGGTGTAGATAGAACTATATATATTAAAATCAGGACTCGCACATGTGCCTTACGCTCTGTAATCATTAACTCGTCTATGGATTTAACAAAATCAACATATACCAAATTTAATTATCAATTGCTTTTGGAACAAATGTAAATAAATATAAACTAGTAATTCTTTAAGATAATTATTATAATTGACTGTCTTTCAGTTTTAGAAATAAAGTCTGTTGTTCTGGCCTGCCAGAACTATAGCTATACACTGCTATAAAGAGCATACGTCGATCATAAGTGGTTTATACCACACATTCCGTGAATACTGCCAATAGGCTCAAAAGCCACACATGGACTATACGGCACGAATGCCACGCTACGACTAGGCCTAATATATACATATTCCAGTGGCTATGCCACATTTTCCATGAACACTGCATAGTGGCTATGCCACACATTCCAACACATGCCGTTGGGGCAGGATCCTACAACTCGACTGATTCGTTACCAAGCTTACCGCGTCAGCAAGCTCTTTACGCGTAACGTCATAAGTTTACCTAGTTGTGGGGCTGCACGGTGCAATCACCCAACTCAAAGTAAAACCAAGATGATAAAAAGCCATGCAGCAATCCTCATCACTGACATTCATCATACACTAGCGTATATATAGTTTCTCTGATTGCCAGGCTGGGTTGAGAAGTTCCAGTTAGTTTCTTCTGTTTTTGTTGAATATTGGTGTTCCATTGCTATCATTAATAATTGTAGTAGGATTGAAGCTTTCATCTCTCACCCACCCTCATTGCTTTGATACTTTTGTAAAAATCTCGCGAGAGTTCTTTTCAGATGGCTGTTACCTCATCACCGTATTCACGACATGAATCTTATTTTACACTCTTGATTACCTATTTGACACTTCTTGTTATTTAATATAATTGTCTTGTGTCTTTGATTTCATTTTGGCCTGTATAGTTTCATCTTTCCACGTGTTATGTGGCCATTATAACTGGTCGGTGACTCTATTTCTATGCTGATATTGAGGATGACTGTGGAATCTGTTATGACTTTTCTCTGCCTTTGTCTGGCTAAAACATAATTAATCTACGATGTCATTGACGGGTTTCAATCTGTAAAAAAGATAAAGGTAATCCCATAGCAGATACTGTCGTATGGAATAAAGCGTTAGAGACATCACAATACTAGGTCCACCATCGAGTGGTGGTGGGGGGGGGGGAAACCAGTTCCATTCCTCGCTGCACTTTCCTTCCTTAACTCTAAGCAGGTACCCATTAACAACTGGGTAGACGTGAGCGTGCCGGTACCGTGATTTCAACCCAGCAACTTGCCGCAAGAGACCAGCGCTCTAACCAATCTATCAATTGGATGCACTTTCAATCTGTACCATCCTATATATAAAATCCCAGCTTTTTCTGTCAGTACGTAACGCTAAGGGATGTGACTTTGGTTGAAATTTAGACATTAATTGTATTGTCTCCCTTATATGTACTCTCTGTTCATATATTTTAGGAGTTCCGATTCTATACTACTCCAATGTGATCATACTCGAATTATTGTATGATTTACCGCATAGATGTTTTGGGTTTGTTTGTTTGTTTGTTTTTTCTTATTTTCTTTGCTTTCTTGTTTCTTAAAAAATACTTTATTTTGATTATGATAGGGTAATGTGATTGTATGCTGTTACATAACCTTTATAATGTTGTATGCCTTTAATTTCATGCTTAAAGTAACATGTGGGAATGAAAGGGTATAGTATGCAAGATAAGTGAGAATCGAAGGGCAGAATGTTAGACGGACCTGCGAACCCAATTCTTAACCCTTTGAAAATAAAGTTCGTTCGTTTGTTCGTTCTACCGAAAATAGTAACACTTACCAAAGACGAATGCACAAATGACGGTGTGCACAAAAATATTTATAGAATGTGTGATCCCGCATACACACATTGGGATCCTCGCTGCTGCTTCGTACTTCGTGTACTGTGGTGATGCACAGTGGTTTTTTCTAATACTTTTAAATAAGTAAAATTGTCGTTAGGTATTGGTGCTTTTGAATTTAATTCCCGTCTTATGACGGGCTTTTACACTAGTGTATTAATATGATTCTGATGATGTTGGAAAAGGGTGTTGGTTATTATAAGCCCGTGTTCAGTGCACAGGTTGATTCGCTTTTCCTCCATTGCTGTTGCGTTCTGATGAGGTGTAACTGAACGCTCCTCAATAGAATTCTCGTGATGCTTTTTTTCAGCCTACTCTTCTACTGAAATCACACATAACGACCAGATGATCTTTCTCGTTTACCCTATTGACAATATTTGACAGGCACTCAGAGAATTCTCTTCTCTCTTCCTCGCTGTAACTGTCACTGCAGGGCAATAGAGCTGTATCAATGTGGTTGTTTTTCTTCGTTCTGCTAGTTGCAATGCGTATTCATCTCTCAGATGTATATTCTATTTCTACTATGGACTTTGCTTTCTCGGAATATACTAAGAATCCCATGCCATGATTTGCTCTTTCCT
>JAMPIV010007433.1:0-117500 GCA_024509875.1 Oreohelix idahoensis | reverse complement strand
CATACATACATACATACATACATACATACATACATACATACATACATACATACATACATACATACATACATACATACATACATACATACATACATACATACATACATACATACATACATACATACATACATACATACATACACCCATACATACATACATACATACATACATACATACATACATACATACATACATACATACATACATACATACATACATACATACATACATACATACATACATACATACATACATACATACATACATACATACATACATACATACATACATACATACATACATACATACATACATACATACATACATACATACATACATACATACATACATACATACATACATACATACATACATACACAGATAATACAGACAATTAGACGCACACCAATGTGAAACCCCCCACCCCCTCATTATCCTCCCCAACGCCGGGACCCCATAGACCCCCACACAACCATTTTGCACAAATGTCCATAAAACAAACCCCACCCTACTTACCAAACCAACCAACGTCGTTCCCCAACTACCGTGAGGTGTAGACGTACGAAAGCCCCATAACTTTACATCAACTATTATTGAATATCAAACACAAACATATATATAAAATCATCACCAATATTAGAATTAGTAAAGGAATAGACTCATAGGTGTAATACCCCTCCCTCTGTTGAGACAAGATCCCGTTAGAAGAAAGTTATTAACCCCCCAAAAGGTCAAAAAGATTTGCGCTATGGTCTAGAATTTTCCAATACCGTAAAGAACAGAGTTTATAAGTTAATCTATTCTGAAATGGACAGCATTAGCAAAACCAAATAAGAAATAAACAGTGTGAGTACAATAGAGAGAATTATTCATTCCTCTCTTCTCAGTCGACCGTGGCCACGTTCATTCTTTCTTACCGTATTGTAGATTTAACAGCATCTGGAACATAGTTTCATGGGTCACACAGCAAATCCAGTGTTATTTTGGCAAAATAAACCCCAGCTCCACAAAGATTGATTAAATCCTCTTCTTCGGGGAACGTTTATTTCGTTACTTGTTATTAGGATTTCTGTTCATGTCACATTAATACTCCAGGTAAGAAAATTAACAGTGCTCATAGTGTCAGTAGCTTGAGATTTCCATTTTACATAAAGGAATGTCAGATCGGTAAATTCTCTCAGTATAAAATTACTTGTCACACCACAAATGGTCGATGGTCGGGAAATGTTAATGTTTGTTTTTGTCGCCACAACGGGCTGAATGTAAATGAAATTGGGAAAAAGAAATCTGGATAGCTATAGGCCCAGTTAAAAAAGTTATTCTTAATATTCTTTGGGTTGGTACTCTGTCTCTTTCTGGGTGTAAACAAGAGGCCAGACAGGTTCACCTTGAAGACCCTATATATATGTATATATATATATATGAATGTTATGTTTGTAATTTTGGACTTAGATCCGTTATTCTCCGATTCAGGTTTAGGCGTAGGCTTAGACCGCTGGTAGGTTTTTGGGTAAGTGACCCAGTACTAGATATGGGAAAAAAAAGAAACAACCATATAATCACAATAACCACAACACCACTATTCTATCCTACTTAACCCGCGCAGAATTATAATTTATTATACACTCGGTTATTTAACTTTGAATAGAACTAACCGGGTATAGCTTATTTACCGTTAACAAAACCCCCCGTGAAATAAGCGCTAGGAAGCTAGATGTTCTGAAATAAATCTGTGGGTACTGAATAATGGATTTTAAAGGCAGACATACATACATACATACATACATACCTACCTACCTACCTACCTACCTACCTACCTACCTACCTACCTACCTACCTACCTACCTACCTACCTACCTACCTACCTACCTACCTACCTACCTACCTACCTACCTACCTACCTACCTACCTACCTACCTACACACACACTCACACACACACACACACATATATATAAATGGTAGAAAAGTCGCTGACCAGTGTTACATATAACACCTTTGGGGATTTCTGTGTTCAAATTCTGAATGAAAGGAAAATTTGCCACCTTTTCGCAGCCTGCTGGACTCTGGCAACGAGCGGACGGTCTTAGATCTTCGTCGTTCTGTAGCTTAATTACGTTTCCCGAACGAATGGATAAGGAAGGGGGGGTAATTGTAATTTATCTCCCCTTATTTAAGATTCTCTCCTCCTTGTACTCAGATTAATTCCTCCTGATCAATGTCTACCGAAAATACGTTTCAACTTATCGCCCCCTTGGTTTTTCTTCATTAGCTCATCCACCCCTTCTCTCTCGCTACGTGCATCATAGTAAACATTCCTAGTGTAGAGAAAAGAAAGAATTAGGCGTGGCTAAATTAAGAAAGAGGCCGATATCTAAGTGTAGGAGAGTTCTGCATAAAAAAAACGCGCATAACTAATAAGGAGCAAGGCAAAGCCAGGTGTAAGAAAAATGTAGCTAATAAAATCTATTTTTTTCACAATTCTCTGCCACAGTGGTTAAAAAAATGTATAAACTTTCGATACTATCTATCTATCTATCTATCTATCTATCTATCTATCTATCTATCTATCTATCTATCTATCTATCTATCTATCTATCTACCTATCTATCTATCTATCTGATTCTCTGTGCATGTAGGCATATCTGGAGTCATCCTTACATGACCACCAGCTATGCACAATGCTAAAATATACGTACGTGGAACTGAACCTATGTCTGTGAGGCTAATTACATCCTCATTGACTTGAAATCATCCACACACTTCCATGGATTCCCTCCTGTGGTGAAACTTGTTGAGAACCCAGCATTGCACACTAAGCTTGGAGAAGTCACTTGAGCCCCAGGCGTAATTCTTTGGCTTTGACTTGGATGACTGCATGCAGAAGAATCTCACTGTGGACCCAGCGGTAGGCAGGGGAAGCTGAGAAGTGGCTCTGTGCAGGACGTGGCAATTCCTTGGGAGAGCCTAGAACAAGAGTACGGTATTTTAGCTCTGCGTAGTTGGAGAGCCCCCTTGGATGGCGAGGAATGCACAGAAATGGTTGGTTTATTACCCCCTATGGAATGTCACAGAACCGTGGAGTTACAAATTGGTCTCCGGTAAATATGTGAGTAGGCGAGTGAATATGTGAGAGTGGAGCAAGAAACCAGTAAACATATAAATTACATCTTTCCACGGCCATTAAATACACCGGGGCACTAACGTTATCATTCACAATGCTACAGGTACACTCGGTCGCCACGACCCGACCGACCACAAAAGAAACTAAACAGAAGGACTACATTTTAAATGTAACTAAAGGGTTAAAATATATAGCGAACAGTACAGTCAGCTGGACAAGGAAGTTAAACGCCAAACCCGAGCCAACAAAAGGAATTTCCTAGACGATCTTGCAAGACAGGCAGAGGAGGCAGCACTGAGAAATGAACAAAGCACAGTATACAAAATAACTAAATTCATCAGTGGAAAACGAGGTGCAAACAATATTACATTAGTAAGAGATAAGCAAGGTAATCTCATCACGACAGCAGAGGGACAAGAAACAAGATGGGCAGAGCACTTCAGAGAAACTCTGAACAAGGAACCACCAGAGACACAAGTGAATGTTCCTGAGGCTGAAAACGATCTAGATGTGAATACAGACATTCCACGAAAAGAAGAAATCATCACAGCAATCAAAGGGTTAAAGAACGGCAAAGCTCCGGGCCATGATAACTTAAATGCAGAGCTATTTAAGACAGACCCTGAGCTAGCAGCAGAACTATTAGAACCACTATTTGCACAAGTCTGGAAAACGGGGACAACACCATCAGAGTGGAACAAAGGAATAATTGTCAAATTGCCAAAGAAGGGAGATCTTGCAGACTGCAATAATTGGAGAGGAATCACTCTTCTCTCAGTTCCCAGCAAAATACTAGGCAGGATAATTATACAGAGAATTTCAACGGCAGTAGATCACAAACTGAGGAAAGAACAAGCAGGATTTAGAAAGAACAGGAGATGTGTAGATCATATATTCACTCTCAGGAACATTATAGATGTTACGGTATATGTTATTAACGCCGTCTGCTAAAGGTTAGCAGACGTGCAATTGTAAAGGTTAAGACATTTAATATATTGCGATAGATGTTTCAATTATTGAACGCTCCATACACGATCGATTATGACGTGTCTAGCGTTGTTTGGGTCACAGTCGGTAACTAGGAGACGCTACCCTTTGTTACTTGACCGCCAAGCTGAATAGCTGCGTTTTTCTAACCTTCCAATTCAATGGCATGATATAGCCATTTATATGTGCATTTATGATGGACCAGGGTCAGTCCTAGAACTCTATATGAGAGGAAACTTACGGAGGTTAGTGTTTAACTAGAATCCTCAGAAGGAGGAGAATAATCGTCCAATTCGTATGAAATATTCAGACTCGCAGTCTCACTGTCGGCAGGTAGCCATGTCTATCTGCGCGTGCATATAGCTGTGATGTTCTGACGACAATACTGCATTGTATCCTTAAACGGACATTGACACGTAAACCAGCAGTCTACGTTATTGATTAATTTATGCATGACTTATACGGACTTATGTTCTGCTCATATTTGAAATGATCATCCTGTGTGTACATGTGATTAAATATTACGGACTCAACCTGAAGGCATTAATTACTTCATTAATGTTGCTGAGTTCAAGTATTACATGTTACTTCTTCATATCATGCTACTGAGTTGTATGAACG
This sequence comes from Oreohelix idahoensis, assembly GCA_024509875.1. Lineage (NCBI taxonomy): Eukaryota > Metazoa > Mollusca > Gastropoda > Stylommatophora > Oreohelicidae > Oreohelix > Oreohelix idahoensis. The sequence goes on along the minus strand of JAMPIV010007433.1, from coordinate 112,769 downwards.
CTTCACCCTAATTCGCGTAATGATAAAACAAGCACGATCAACAAGAAATCATTAAAATAACTATACTCAGCACATGATCTTCAACCGGCAAATAACTCAGCAACAAAGTGGCGGCCGAATGCGGGGAACGACAGAAAAAAGAAACAAACTTCTGTTCCTTACGCACATGTTAACCATAATATTTACGATCAAGTTTCGATCACATGATCCAGTCGAAGATGACGTTGTACTCATTCTAATGCCTAAAAACGTGACGTCACCGAAGGTCGTGTAGGTGAACTGTCGGAGAAACCAAAGCCGTTTTCTAAGTCTAACCAGGGGAAACATGAGCCATTGAAGCAAACACACGATATGGACTACAGGAGCAGACAGTCAGGGGCATTAGCCTAGCTGTTGACGACCTCTAGCACTGATCTAAGCAACGGAAAAGATAAGTCTAGTTGTTTTAATACTGTCGTCATTGCAAACAGTAATACTGAGTCCATGCCTTTTGCCTGCATAGGCATGTCTTTTCTGAATGTGTTTCATGTATTTTTTGGGTTGTTTTAATGTGTTGTTAATTAGCGGGCCGGTTGGAGGGAACTGAAATCTCTGGGGAATGTCGCGAACAGCTGACCACCTAGATTTCAGTCGGTCTTAGGGCAGTTAAACGATTGCACTTTTGGAAGCCCATTGAGGTTTGCCGGTGGACTGCCTGTCCAGATCTGCTATCGTTTGACGATTGTGTTAGCTGTACTGTTCCGTAGATAACTGGTGTATTTTATTTGTACTAAGTTCACATTTTTATTCAGTTTTGTATCATGTTCGTTAACTATTTCATCCAGTCTAATCTTACTATCATTTATTTGATGACTGTTAAATGTTCGTCCGTTATGAGTCCTGTGATGTCATCATTTTTTGCATTTTTTTTTGTGTACTTTGCATATTCAGTTGACCTCGGGTCAATCTTTGACCCTTCGTTTTCCGTGTGACACTTCCGCTTGTTTTATTTAGTTCATAAATTCATTTTTAATTGTGAAAATGTCTTGTTTGCGTCTTGACATTGTTTGTACCCTTTAGTTGCATCATTGTTTTGTTTGTACTCATGATATATATTAAATACTACATTAATAATATGACATTATATTCAATAATACACTTGTAATTTAATTAAATTAATTTTTTCTGACTGATGCCTCCTTTATTGTATTCTAAACACTCACGGGTAGTCATCAGGTTATACTTCGGTTGAGTGAGTACACACCAACTTATGTTGATGTTTGTTTTTTATAAATGTCTTCTGTCACGCACGAATATGCACAATTTGGTGTAGGGGAATTCGTGCGCGCTGGTGGCCAAGCAAGGCAGATGACGTGAGAGGTTAAAAAAATGAAAGCCAGCATCTCAAGCCAGACATTGAGTCTGTTGCCTATATTCCTATATATACCCAGTGTGTTGGGTTAGTTATTCTTCTGGTACAATGACTTCTTGGTAGAAGTCATTGTCGGATTACACTACACGTAAGTCCGAACCAGTTTTTGGTAAGAAGTGAATTGTTTACTTGAACTTTCGTGTCACCATCCTTCGTTGGCATCTAGCTAGCACCTTTCTGCAAAGGGGTGCTATAATGGATCAACGGGGAATTTCACCGAAAGTATTTTAATATTATAAAGGATTCAAGGCTTCATCCTTTACGGTTTATTGGATTGTAATAATATATGGATTGCCGTCGTACGAGTCACGGCGACGAAGAGAGGTTAGCCAAGCACTAGGACATAACCTTCGTTGTTTATATTATATGCAAGTATGTATGGATCTGCCATGTCAGGGGTACCAAGCTACTAAAGTACCCGACCAGAATTGTAGGACAGAATCAATATATTTATTCCAAGATCTTTATGGTTGAATAGTCCTAACGGTCATGACATTGACGCAAGGTCAAACCCTGATCTTACGTGAGGAAGTTATTATGCCTGTACCATGCCTATATATATGCTACATGTACGTTTACTGTGGAATCCATGTTGGAGTACTGTAACCTGTTGTCGTCAACGTATTTTCGTCCTAAATAAATTATGATGTCAGTAAACCTAACGAGTTCGTCCCTATACACATTGGCACTCGTTGACGTGCCTGCTTGTTATTGAAGTCCTTCCTTCACGTTCCAAGAAAGAAACATTCGCGTTATTATTGTCAAGTCCAAATAGCATCGCCCGTGTTGGACCGTTGTCATTACGACACCATCAACATCCTTTAGACAGCGGTTCACACCCCAGTAAAAGCGAAGGCTACACTGACATTTAAGGTTAATATGGGACATTGCATAATTATGCAGTGATAGTCCAAGAAATTAGCACTACAATTTATAAGAGATGCCTAGGGCATCATAATAATAATAATATAATATATATATATATTGACCAAATAAAATAATCTTATAGTCTACCTTTGAGGTGACAGACCCATTGTATATTATTTAATATACTTTTCTGGTACTAAGAGAGTGACTTAGTACATTGAACAATATAATTACTAGGAATCATACCCAACATTATTGGATATTGAGATTAATTGTGTGATGTAATTACATTATAGTTAACAGATATCATAACTATTTATGATATAGTTAGTACTTAGATACAATATTGTTACAAAATATTGTCTATTAGTTGAACTTAGACATAAGAGTTCAGTACTATTGTGATTATTATATTGAATATTCCTAAGTTGAGTAAGTATAATAATTACTCTGAAGCTACTATTGACTATTTTAATCAGTAATTATCAATAATTACTTACGGATAAAAGTCAAAATGCTTACTATAGACCATTTCGTTAAAATTGGTAAAGAATATGGTTATAAATCCCAAGAACTTCGTCAGTTTGCTGAGGCAGAACTGGAAAAACATAAAGCAGAAATGGAGGAACAAAAGGCTGCATTAAAGAAAGAGGAAGCAGAACGTGAGATGAAGCAAATTGCCAAGGAAAATAGATTAAGAGAAATTGCTCAACAGGAAGAAGAGAATAAATTGAAACGAGAGGAAATTATTTTACAACAAGAAATGGAATTGGCGCGTATTAAATTGGAGACAGCAAGATTACAAGCACAAAGTGCTGATGCAAACCAGAATAATAACGCACAAAATGGATCGTCATCCAGCCAAACTAAACATTTCTACAACTTTAAATTACCCACTTTCAACTTAAACGTGGACGACCTTTCATCGTTCCTGTCACGTTTTGAACAGACTTGCAAAACAAATCATTTGCCCGAAGAGTCATGGGTACTCAAGTTAAATGAATTCTTGGTTGGAGAACCATTGACGGCTTCTCAAAATGCTGACCCATCAATAGCAAATAACTACGGTGCTATTAAGTCCTTGCTTTTACGAAGGTTTCACCTGGACGAGGAACACTGTAGGTTGAAATTTAAGGGAATTTTACCTGAATCTCCAAAAGATTTTGCAGGATTCATTGCGAACATACGCAATACATTTAATAGATGGGTTGAACTGGCAGAAGTCAACAAATCGTACGACAAATTAGTTGATTTGCTACTACGGGATAAGGTATTATCTTCGGTTAGCCAGCCATTCTTTGCATATTTGCAGGAGCGTAAACCAGGTACTATTGACGAGTTGGAAAAAATTTCTTTAAACTACTGTTCGGCACATCCGAATGCAACCATTTCTAACTCCTCATTAAGAGAACCTCTACCTGTGGCGTCTAATATGGCCTACAATCATAATAACAAACAAAGACATCACAGTGTAGACAGAAGTAGGTTCCAAAGAAATCACAATGTTAACTTTCAGAAGGGACATAATAATGATTTCAACAATAAAAATGAGTTCAACAGAGGTAAATCACGAGATAGAAATTATTCACCTCAAACAAACTACCACAATAGTCAACATAACACTAATTATAATCGATCACATACCCCGAAAAATAACAATAACTGGAATGGTAATAATCATGGCTCGAGACATCGAGATAATAGTTACTATAGAGGACGACGAGATAATTCTAACAATTATACTCGGAATCGATCTCATTCTCGGGGATCATCTCAGTACAACCATAATACAGGGGCGGCAGTTACAAATAATACTACCCCTATAGCTCAGGTCCCACTTGACAATAATACAACACAGTCTTCTGCTGCATGTTTTGCTATTAATTATAATGTGGCAAATAGTTGCCAACAATGCAATCTTATTTTTCAGAAGGCGAAAGAAACAGTGCTTAACTGCGGACATATTACACCAGAGGTAGGTCTTGCAGTCAACGATGGAACAGGCTTACTAATTTTTAACAGGGGAATCGTAATCGTTAATGGATCCGTCGTCTCAGTGCTGAGAGATTCAGGATCCACGACGATTGGTCTACGTCAGTCGCTGGTACATCCTAGCTGTGCGACAGGAGAATACGTCCGCTGCATGACATTTGGTGGAACTATTGAGTTTTACCCCACAGCTATTGTTCATATTAGAACACCCTTTTTCACAGGGAATGTAAAAGTATGTATGCTAAAAAAAGCCTATTGCTGATCTGATGGTTGGTCGTATACACGGCAGTAAAGATTGTACTCCAGATGAGATCATAGAATGGGAGAAACATAACCTATGCACTGGAAACGCCGTGACGACTAGAGCGCAGACTCAACTCATGGAGAAAGTTGGTGATAATAAAATGGATGTAGACAACCAAGAGGAATTTGTAGTCAATTCACCTATTGACAGGGAAACATTTGCAACCAAACAAAAAGAGGATAAATCTTTAAAAAAAATTTTTAAGCTGGTTGATAAAGTTGACAATCTATCCTCAGGTAATAATAACAAACATTGGTTTGTTATTAAAAATGACATATTGATTAGATGTTTTAATGACAAATCACAAATGAAACAACAAGTTATGGTCCCGTATACTTTTAGACGGTACATTCTTCAACATGCGCATGACTCACAGTGTGCTGGACATATGGGATATACTCGAACACGATCTCGAGTACTGTCTTCATTCTTTTGGCCAGGAGTGTCAAGAGATATTTCGCAGTATTACGTTCCTGTACTACATGCCAAGAAGTGAAAGCACGTGGAGCTTTTCACACGGCGCCTATTCAGGCTTGCGATATCTCAGTAAGACCGTTTGACAAGATGGCCATAGATATTATTGGTCCATTGCTACCATCGGCCAGAGGACATAGATTCGTCCTTACGTGCATTGATTTGTGCACACGATGGCCAGAAGCTATCCCATTAAAGACCACCACTACCACAGATGTAGCTGATGCACTACATCTCATCTTTTCTAGAATAGGGTTTCCTAGAAAACTTTTATCAGACCATGGGTCACAGTTCATATCTGACACCATGAAGGAAGTCATGAAAACTTGGAACATTGATAGGAATTTAAGTAGTATTTATCATCCTATGAGTAATGGTGCAGTTGAAAGACTTAACCGTACACTTAAACAACTACTACATAAGGTTACTGTTAAGCACCCTCATGACTGGGACAGAGCACTCCCAGCTGTTCTATTTGCTTATCGGGCGGTACCCCATGAACAAACTGGCTTCTCTCCCTTTGAATTAGTTTTTGGTGCTCCCCCAAGAGGTCCTATGGGACTAATAAAAGACTTATTAATTGACGCAGAGATGACTCAGGACACTCAGTCATCTTACGAGTATGTGATTAATCTTCGGAAGAACATTATTGAGTCTTGCCAGTTGGCAACAGCTTCTTCTGAGGCTGCAAAAGCTAAGGCTCGATCTCTACAAAATAGGTCTCGACGATTACGCCAATTATTCCCAGGCGATGAGGCTTATGTGTTACTTCCTCACAACAACAATAAATTATTGATATCTTGGAATGGTCCTTACAAAGTCATTGATAAAATTTCCGACGTTGATTACGTCTTAGATATCAAGGGACACAAAAAGATATTTCATATTAACATGCTCAAGCAATTTCATACACGTCCTGAACACTTACAGTCAATTTTTCATGAACTAGATGACAACACAGTATCTACTTGTTATTATTCCAACTTATCCGTCATCCAGGAAGAAGAATCTTCTTTTCCTGAGGTACAGTTACCGTTACCGGTACCAGTAGTTCAACCTACTGAATCTTGGCGGGATGTAACCATCTCTTCAACGGTTACACCGCAACAGCGTCTACAGATTGCTAATCTCTTACAATCTTATCCAGATGTGTTGACCGACGTCCCGGGTCGCACATCGGCTATCAGTCATGACATTACTCTCAATGACGATACACCTATTCGTGTACATCCCTATTCGGTTCCTTTACATTTCCTTGCTAAAACTACTAAGGAACTTGAACAGATGTTGTCTCTGGGAATCATTGAGACTAGTAATTCGCCATTCTCTTCTCCATTAGTGATTGTCCGGAAGAAGGACAATAACATCAGACTATGTGTTGACTATAGAAAATTAAATGCTAAGACTATAGTTGACAGCGAACCACATCCACTTATCGACGACTTACTGCCACGTCTATCCAACGCAACTATATTTAGTAAGATAGACTTAACTAAAGGTTATTGGCAGATACCACTGACCGAAAAGGCTAAGTACTACACCGCATTTTCCACTCCACAAGGTCTATACCAGTGGAATGTGATGCCTTTTGGGCTTGTTAATGCGCCAGCTACCTTCATTCGCCTGATGCGACAAATTTTATCAGGTAGATTAGACGTTATTACGTATATTGACGACATATGCTTGTTTAGTTCGTCGTTTGAGGAACATGTTTCGGGACTTAGATATGTTTTCGACACTCTAAGGAATTATCATCTAACTGCTAAACCTACAAAGGTGCAGATCGCGTGTAATGAGATAACCTTTTTGGGACATATCATTGGAGCGGGATATATCCGAACGTTACCTAGTACGGTCTCCAAAATTCTAAACATAGCAGTTCCTCAGACGAAGAAACAGGTCAGGAGTTTGTTAGGACTTGTTCAATATTACAGTAGATTCATACCAAACTTGTCATCCATCACGGCTGTATTGTCTTCATTGTTAAAAAAAGACATGCCGGTGAAGGTGACATGGACTGGTATATGCAATGAAACTTTCAACAAAATTATAAATTTGTTTTCGCATGAACCAATTTTAAGACTTCCCGATGCTTCCAAAAGATTTTTCTTACGAACAGATGCTAGTAACTACGGCATCGGTGCATGCCTGCTCCAGAACCATGATGGCGTTCTACATCCTACATTATATATTTCAAGAAAGCTAAAGCCGGCAGAAACAAAGTATTCCACAGTGGACAAGGAACTTTTGTCAGTTATATGGGCAATCACAAAACTGGAAAAGTTCTTGCTTGGTGCTCCATTCACCATTCAGACGGACCAGCGTGCTGTAGCATCTTTGCGTAGATCAAACCACAAAAGTCCAAAACTCGCCACATACGCGATCATCCTGCAGCCATTTGAATTCTCCATTGAACATATTCCTGGCACTGAAAACATTGTGGCGGATGCGTTGTCACGTAATCCTATTGACGACGAATAATCAACATTGACATTCCTAAACTACGTCAATCATCACTACATTGGATAGAACGAAGTATCAACTATAAGGGAACTAACCTTGACTTCAATTTAATAATTATAAACACTATATGCATCACAGAATTGAACTAAAGACAATCAAGGTATACATATTGACATTGAAACTTCGTCTAACGTCCATACACAATATATGAATATTCGTTGAACAATCATGGAACAATATTTGACGACAAGTCGAACTTATTATCCTATGTGCACTTAATTCTTGGATCCTAGGATAATTGACATTTCTGTCCGACGGAAACGTTTCAACACTTTGTCTAAAAGAATTCATCAGGATCAGGACTACGGATGGATCATCATATCCTATACTAATTAATTAGTTAACTTAACTTCTTAATTGAATTATTATCAATAAAATGAAATGTGAGAAAAAAATGAAATGAAAAAAACAAAAAAAGAGAACGAAATATAAAAAGAAGAAATTATGAAAAGAGAAAATAAATCTCACACAAGTATTACATTAATATTTTTTTTTAATGTACCTATACGTTATTTAGTTAGTTAAATTAGATAGTTATTATTCACTAACACTTAACACACACAATTAAGTTAAACTTATATTCGAATTTCTTTCTATTTCTTCTCACTTATTTGTCTTTTCTTCTCTCATAACATCGTGTTACATTAGAATCTTAATAATTTAACTCTTAGTTTAATTAATTAATTAATTAATTTTAATTAGTCAAATTAATTCCTATATGACATACTAATACGACAGACCTTACTTTAATTTAATTCTATCATTCACTATTGACATTACACATTTTATTTAGTTGATATAATAATATGCATAATATTGATATATAATATGATTAATGTTAGATGACTATGACAAATAGTTAGTTGACATGACCGCGACACGGTTCTACTCAGAACATCGTCGGCCATATGTCACAATGGTGTTAAATTTTTTGAAAAATTGTTAAGTCGGATAGATCTTGAAAAAAAATCTATCGATTTTTTTTTTCCCCAGTGTACAGGGAATTGTTACGGTATATGTTATTAACGCCGTCTGCTAAAGGTTAGCAGACGTGCAATTGTAAAGGTTAAGACATTTAATATATTGCGATAGATGTTTCAATTATTGAACGCTCCATACACGATCGATTATGACGTGTCTAGCGTTGTTTGGGTCACAGTCGGTAACTAGGAGACGCTACCCTTTGTTACTTGACCGCCAAGCTGAATAGCTGCGTTTTTCTAACCTTCCAATTCAATGGCATGATATAGCCATTTATATGTGCATTTATGATGGACCAGGGTCAGTCCTAGAACTCTATATGAGAGGAAACTTACGGAGGTTAGTGTTTAACTAGAATCCTCAGAAGGAGGAGAATAATCGTCCAATTCGTATGAAATATTCAGACTCGCAGTCTCACTGTCGGCAGGTAGCCATGTCTATCTGCGCGTGCATATAGCTGTGATGTTCTGACGACAATACTGCATTGTATCCTTAAACGGACATTGACACGTAAACCAGCAGTCTACGTTATTGATTAATTTATGCATGACTTATACGGACTTATGTTCTGCTCATATTTGAAATGATCATCCTGTGTGTACATGTGATTAAATATTACGGATTCAACCTGAAGGCATTAATTACTTCATTAATGTTGCTGAGTTCAAGTATTACATGTTACTTCTTCATATCATGCTACTGAGTTGTATGAACGCTTCACCCTAATTCGCGTAATGATAAAACAAGCACGATCAACAAGAAATCATTAAAATAACTATACTCAGCACATGATCTTCAACCGGCAAATAACTCAGCAACAATAGAGCAGTGCTCAGAATGGCAAAGACAGCTTTACATTAATTTCGTTGATTTTGAAAAGGCTTTTGACAGCATACATAGGGACAGTTTATGGAAAATACTGAGGGCTTATGGAATTCCAAGCTGCATAGTGTCAATCATAAAAAGCCTCTATGCAAACTTTACGTGCAGTGTTGGGCAGAGCTACCTAACCTTTGAGGTGAAGACAGGAGTATGACAGGGATGCCCCTTATCAACCACTCTATTTTTAACAGTCATAGACTGGGTGATGCGCCAGACAACAGAGGGCAGTCCAAGAGGAATAAGATGGACAACATTTTCTACATTGGAAGATCTGGAATATGCAGATGACATTGCACTACTAGCACATTCACATCAACACATCCAGGAAAAAACGGATAGACTTAATAAGTTTAGCCAGCAGGTGGGCTTGAACATCAATTTAAAGAAGTCTGAGGTCATGACGCTCAATGTGAGCAACCCTGAGCCCATATCGGTAGGGAATAAGCAATTGGTACAGACAGATACCTTCACATACCTAGGAAGCATAGTAACGCCAGACGGCGGGGCAGGCAAAGACATCAACATCAGAATGAATAAGGCAAGAACAGCCTTCTTTAGCCTAAACAACATCTGGAAGTCCTCCCAATACAGCACAAGCACAAAATTAAGATTATATCAGAGCTGCGTGCTTTCTGTGCTTCTCTATGGTGCGGAATGCTGGAGAGTTACAGAGAAGGAAATGTCGAAATTGTCCTCTTTTCACACAACATGCCTTAGAAAAATTCACCGAATCTTTTGGCCGAATACCATCACTAACCAAGATCTGCTTACTCGTAGCAAGCAAGAGAACATGCACACCATCATAGCTGGCAGACGCTGGAACTGGGTTGGTCATGTCCTCAGAAGAGATCCCGATGCCATCACAAGAACAGCTATGCTTTGGACCCCTGAAGGAAAACGAAAAAGAGGCCGACCAAAAACAACCTGGCGGAGGACTGTGGAGGCTGAGATGCAAAGAATGAACCAGAGTTGGGGCACTGTACGAAGGATGGCCACCGACCGAGCAAAGTGGAATCAATTTGTTGTTGCCCTACAAGACGCCACTAGGCGTGATGGCCACTGACTGCTTTGACGGTCGGCGGCTAAGGATCAAAGAAGAAGATGACATGTATTCTGATTGTTCGATCCATAGTTATTCCAGTTCCTGTTAAATGGAATAAAAGTGTCCTGCTTTCTCCAACTTCAGTTTTGTTGTTGGTAATTGCCTCTATTCTGAGGTGACTGGTTTCTGTAATGTTGTCTATCTCTGTTAGAACCTCCATTATTGTACCTCCCCGGTACAAAATTCCTTTTAAGGCTATGAGATCTCGGTCTGAAATTTGCATTGTTCCAGGTTGTGGCTGAAGCAACAGGTTCCAATTTCCTCCAATGAAGACAGACTAGAAGGTTTTCCTTCATGTAAGAATGACCAAAATGGTTTATTCACAGAGGATAAAACTTTGTCCCGCAATAATAAGTCCATGAGGCCTTCATAAGTTTTGTCAATACCTGAAAGTTGGACCCATCTGTTGAAAGTCAAGCGAATAGCTGAAATCAACTCTGAGAAGAATTTCCCAGTCTCAGGGGTCATAGTTTTGAAACGCACACGATAACCTCCTGCATCTAGCTGGTAACGTTTCAGTAATAGAGCCCTAGCAGCTTCATAATTATTTTTTGTTTGGCTCGTCCATTGTACAGAGAGCAGTCAATGGTTCTCCTTTCAAGAATTCCATTAGTCTGGCACACCATTGGGATTTGTCCAGTTTATGTACTTCACATACACTTTCAAAACGGCTTAGGTAAAAAAAAAAATGTAAAGAATCCCGTTACACGCCAATTGAGGCATATTGGGAATATGGTATTGGGAATATTGTGTTAGGCCCATATTTTCTTGACCATCGGAACACTAGGGGCTTAGGAAGCACGAAATGTCATCAAGATTAGGCTTAAAAATGGGCAGATGAAATTTAGTAGACCCAGTATTTTCCCTGATTGAGGAACCATGAACAGCTGAATCATCATTTTGTTTGCCTGACTTTTCAGTTTTAATTCTTCTAGATGAAGAAGCATAATTTCTTTCCTCATGGGCTAATTTTGCCTTCCTGTCCTCCATTTTCCTTTCATGTGCTAATTGCATTTTTTTCTCCTCCAGCTCAGTAATATGCCTCATTTCATCTAATTCAGCAATACGCCTCTTTTCAGCTTTTTGTTCCTCCAATTCATCAATACGCCTCTTTTCCTCCAATTTTCTAATTTCTCCTCTTATTGTTTCGCCCTGCAAACTCAGTCATGGCAAAGTCCTTTAAAGATTCACCTTCTAATCCAAATGCTTTGCCTTATTTGACAAAGTAATCTAAAGTAGCATGTTAATTGATAATATGACTTACTAAGTCAATACGTGAAACAATGGCTTGTTGCTCTACTTACTTACTTAGTAGTTCCCCTTCTACTGTGAGGTGTAGAGGTTCGGAAGAGAGAGAGAGAGAGAGAGAGAGAGAGCGCCAGACTATCCTATCGGCTGTCTTCTTCCTGGCCTGGTTCCATTCTAGTCCTCGGTCCCTCAAAGATTGTCTAATGTTGTCCTCCCAGCGGACTCTGGGTCGTCCTGGGGGTCTGGATCCCTGGCTCTTTGTTTCCCATGATTGTCGTGGTAGCCGATCTTCTGCCATTCTGCAGACATGGCCAACCCATCTTAGTTGGGACTGTTTTACTTGGGTCTGCAGGGGGTGGGATTTTAGGCCGTGACGAATCGTCTGGTTGCGTGCCATATCTCTTCTTGTTACTTCAACTACCTTCCTCATATACCTCATTTCTGAGGTTTGGATCTGGCTTTTGTGGGTTGAAGTCATTGCCCATGACCCTCATCCATATGTCAAGACTGGAACATAGGTGGAACGGTATACAGCCATCTTCGTTTTCTTACCAACCTCTCTCTTGCTGAGGAATCCTCGATTTATGGCCTGAAAAAGTCTCCCAGCTGCTGCTTTTCGAGTGGCCAACTCTTCTTTGATGCCTGCCTTTCGGTCTATAATAGCTCTGAGGTATTTAAAGTGGTCGACCTGCTCCAGGACCTGTTCTCCCAGCTTAATCTGATGCCTTCTTTCTTCTCGTGATATCACCATGGATTTTGTTTTAGAACTGCTTATGACCACCCTTTTCTTCTCCTTTTTGCTCTACAATATGATTAAAGCAAAGAAGGTAGCAATACTATTGAGCAATAATAACAAAGCAAATCATGTAGCAACAATTTGTGAAGAAAAAATAATGCAGGAAAAATATATAGCAATAAGATAGTATAAGGATATGGGCAAACAATTAAACACTAGCAGCAAGGAAAAATGAGAATACTAGTGGGAAACTGAAAGGAAAACAGCAAATGAACAATCTTACTGCCAAGAATCGTCAACACAGGACCTAGACAGAGTATAAACATGAATATTGTATAAACCAAGTGACAGGCAGGTGAGGATAACAGCACGAACAAAACAATCATAAAACCAAGGAAAAAGCAATACACAACAGTGCATTTACAAATAAATAGACGGAACGTGACACCTAAATAATTACTATTACAGAAAACATGCAATGAACAGATGCATCGGCGAGATACTCAAACTGGGAATTTCACTGTCTGGAATCTATAAACACACCTACAGACACATCTGCTGTGCGGTCATTTTACAATTGTATCGCCAACAACAGATCTCCGCCCAACCAGCCCGCGAAGACATAAGAACATGAAACACATAAAAAGAAAAAAGGCTTACATCACACATGCAATGATCAAACACATGCTAACAAGGCCACTTATCTGAAAAAGCGCGTTCCGACAGATGCTCGTCCGTGGGAGGCTTCCGTGTTGTTTGCAGAACACGGTGGAGCAAAGAAACTTCAGTAGACACTGGTTACTGTAAATAATATATAATGTATGGTGGATAGAAGACTTGAAATGACATCACGAAGTGGACTTGAAATCACACGATCGGTGCATCAACAATGGCGAATCTTGACGGGTGCGAGACCGGCAGACATGCGCAGTCCAGCAAACACTTATGCAAATTAGGCTCAGATGGTGAAGACTGGCGAAAAGACAAACTGGATTCGTTACAATTCAAAATGTCCTGTAAAGTCGTTCCAAAACATACTGGCCGCCAATTTATATGCTGTTACAACTGTTGTTTCTTTTAGAATGTGTGAAGATATTTTTCTTAAAGAGTTTATCGTGCTATGTTGTCGAATGCATTAGGGTTTGGTCATACAGGACATGATACTGGCAGAACAACTCAAGTCGGCGGTTAGCAGGTCCACAATATACATGTAGTACATATATTAAATTCCTTCACAATACAAGCAATAGAGAATCTTCAACATATGTCTCCTCAATAAATGTGGTCAGTCCATAAATCAATAAGCATGCACGTTGAAATCACATATATCTTCGTCTTCTCTATTCAGTTCTGGCCGTTCTGACTAAGAGGTGCGTGCCAATCACGGACACCCATGTAATGCGACCAAAAACATGAATTATGTTTCTTGAATAAAAATACTTCTCTGTAAGGTGCGGAACGTCTTCATAAGTTCGGGACCATCTTAACGATCGTTGAAAACAAGTGGCGGCCTTCGAGAATATAATTATGCCACATAAAAATTACTCAATTTCTCCACAACTCCGGGAGCTCGTCTTGCTTGGACGAATGAAACATACGAAAGGCCCAGAATATTAGCCGTTAGAATAAATTAGCGCCACCGCGTTACGTCATTGACAACCGGAAACGTATTAAAGTATACGGTGTTCAATACAAGTTAAAGATCATGCAAAAAATTCATTAGCACAAATAGACCTATCTCCTCAAATAACAATGCCTATATACCTGCGTGTGGCAATATACCATGACATATTTACTTTATTACTTAACAATCTCTGACTGGACTTCACCTCAAAGTAGTAATGTGGATGCGTGGGCCGAGTGTTTCTTAAAATCTACAATATATTAAGATTACCGCGCTGATAATTAAACTCGCCAGGAATACAATTCAGACAAGCGAGGATAAAGAATAGAATCAGGATTCTAATTTAAAGAACTGGACAACGAATTTGAGGATCTCCTGAACTTAGACAGTAATAAAACTCTACCCTAACTAATATTGAAAGCCCAGAATCCTGGGAACCTGAATGCGAAGATATATTGGCAGTCTACTGTAAAGTAATACACAAGACCACGTGTAAGAGGCATCTTAACCAAGTTGCCGAAACTATTTCTCTGGGCCAGAAGTCTGAATTGCCCAGATATTTGAGGTGAATTGTACATTTTTAAATTCTATATTAAGAAATATTAACATATGAAAATTGGGGGTGTATGTTAAAGTTCCTACGAGGCTGGAAGTCTCAGCATATAGAATAATGGTTTCATGAACTACCCCGACAAGAGCCGGTGACTGCTTCATGCGGATGTTTCAAACAGAACCAAACGCAGAGGTAGTTCCAAGTTCTATATGGAGCTGGGAGTGTATGATGACAGAAAAAATGTACATAATTATTATATTAACCTTTTCACCAGTGCATATCTATATGTAAACATGTTTTATATAAATGCAATGGGTGTTTTCCGCTCGCTAAGATTAACATTAGTGCTCGGAAAGGTTAAAGTTCTGAGGCAGATGGGATGGTGGAATGAAAGGGAGGGGCACCTGATTTTCATGTCAGAAGACCCAGTACTCAGGAGGGATATTTGTTTATCTCTCACTTTATGATACTAGTCGGTGGTACCAATTGGTGGTACTAGTCTGTGGAACAAGTGTGTAGTATAAGTGGCCATCAGTCAAAGCTAGACACCACCATCAGATGGGTCTTGAAGACGCTGGACCATCTTCGTAATTACCCCAGGATATTACAAGGGACGTGTTACAGCCACCAGACATGACCAGTGACGAGAAGAACCAGTCTACAACCTGCAAGGAACCAACATCGGCTGGAGCAGAAACCAACCGACATCTTACTGGCAGCTAAGTATCTACTTAAAGCTGTCAAGTGAACTCTCTAATAACGAACTTTTCAAATCATACCATCACCTGTGATGAATCTTTAAAGGTTAACATTTTTACCATCAAAACCTTTATTCATTTTTACATTGTTAACTATAATTGAATATTAAATTAGTAATCTGTAAATATATACAAATTTACAGTTGATTTAACAGAGCTATTTTAAGTAGTATTTTACTGATTTAAATCATTTGGGGGCTCATCATAACGTGCAAAATTCTTACTCCTCATAGAAGGTCAGGATCCTATCAGCCGTTGTACTTGATTTCTTAAATTTCTTTGAGGCTCCACAAAATTAAAGCACCATTCTTCAATTCAAAGCTCGCCAATGGTAGAGCTAAAGGTAGGTACCTTTGAAGACCTTCAGTAGATACTCGGAAATTTGGCCACTGTTGGACCATCACAGCAGAGCAAGAGGAGTAAGTCTGGTGCCACCTGTCAATCTCTTGATGTTATCTTCCCTAAAATAGCTTTGCCTTCCTTTAGCTCGCTATCTTTAAATATTCCATCTACTTTGGTTGTCAACAAAATGTAACTCTTTATGTTTCAAAAATATTTTATCTGCTTAATTTGTATTACTTCTTTTGCTATTCTTGGCTTTTCTATGAAATCTTTATCCGTATTTTGTTTTCTCTTTCCGTAACGTGCGCCATAGCCACATTCTCATGACACGAACTCTTCAAGGGTCTCAGTTATTTATTTTGAATCTACCATCAATGTCCAAATAAACAGACAGCGAGACACATTATGTGTTATTTGTTGAACTTCTTCTTGTTGCTTGCTTTTCTTTATTGTTGACGCTTTTTTGCCCCTTTCAAACCGAAATATGTCGTAAATCTACTATTGACATATTCATCTTTAGAGTTGCCTTATTCACCCCGAATGTAAACTTAACATCTTTTCTCATTAAAGCTGCAGTATTTTTCATAGTGCGTTGTTGGTGCGGGAACTAAATTGTCCGAATGTTGAGACAATACTCTTCTTGTTTCCAAAATAATAGCGGATATTTAATTCTGAACGTAATTTCTTGAATTCTCCCCATATGTAATTCGGGGTAGGGGGGAGGGTGGAAGTATGAATAAAGAATGGATTTCGTTACATTTGCAGTAACTCTGCCGATTTAGTCGCTGAAGTAGATACTCCCATAAATAATGATTTGGAGACGGAGTCATAGAAAGTTTATTCTGACATTTGTTTTTTTAGTTCGCATCAAGATTTAAAAAAAATATACATATATCCGTACATTTGCAACACATCTTTGATAAAGCAGCTGTAAATTAATTAGTCAAATTTAAATCTACTGGCTTTTTTTTCACTTCTCCCCGTGCCATTTTTGATACAATACTTCATAGCTTCATAACAAATACATCCAGATAAAAGACCACATGAGAATTACGCCTTTATCATGCATGCAGTAGAAAGAGCACACAGTAATGTTTTGGCCATATTTTAGAGGTATGGTGCTCGTTAATACCATGACATCTATTATCCCTGCTTAATGTCACTATGTTACATTTTGTCTCACCAAAGTTGCAATCTTTTATAACATTTAAGGAAGGGAAACCCGAGGCCTGTAAACAGTAAATACATATTAGACAAACATAAAGGTATGTTTTCAGGCACTCGTAAGAAATAAAGAAGTAGAACACTAGACAACAGAAAAACAACAGATCTGAGTGGCTTACCCAGGATTTGAACCCCAGACCTTCCGTACGACAACACCGCCTAGCTATACAAGCGAATCACACTATCCTCCCGGCCAGCTAGTTATCCCCATAAAAAGATGCTTTGATGACCGGTCATTAGTGCGAAACGCAAGACAACACCGGAAGTTTACAATGGGCAGCTTAGCCTTATTAATGACGCAATCACTTCTGTTGTTCCCCTATTATACAGTATATGTCAGTCCACACAAGACAAAGACCTTGATACTGTGTCTAGTAAATGATAGAAGACATAAGAACAGTAGTATAGAACAGAGGGTAGGTTTCTCGTTTTGTATAAACATTTATAACATATAAGGAAGGGAAACTCGAGGCCTGTAAACAGTAAATAAATATTAGACAAACGTAAAGGTATGTTTTCAGGCACTCGTAAGAAATAAAGAAGTAGAACACTAGCCAACAGAAAAACAACAGACGTGAGTGGCTTACCCAGGATTTGAACCCCGGACCTTCCGTACGACAACACCGCCTAGCTATACAAGCGAATCACACTACCCCCCTCTGTTCTATACATTTCTATCACTTACTAGACACAGTATCAAGGTCTTTGTCTTGTGTGGACTGACATATACTGTATAATAGGGGAACAACAGAAGTGATTGCGTCATTAATAAGGCAAAGCTGCCCATTGTAAACTTTCGGTGTTGTCTTGCGTTTCACACTAATGACCGGTCATCAAAGCATCTTTTTATGGGGATGCCTAGCTGGCCGGGAGGATAGTGTGATTCGCTTGTATAGCTAGGCGGTGTTGTCGTACGGAAGGTCCGGGGTTCAAATCCTGGGTAAGCCACTCACGTCTGTTGTTTTTCTGTTGTCTAGTGTTCTACTTCTTTATTTCTTACGAGTGCCTGAAAACATACCTTTATGTTTGTTTAATATTTATTTACTGTTTACAGGCCTCGGGTTTCCCTTCCTTATATGTTATAAATGTTTATACAATACCAGAAACCTATTTATTTGCAATCTTTTGCTTGGCGCATTTTTGGTATGGAACTAAATTGTGCACCAATTGAAACAACTCAAATTTTGTTCGCAATATACTACATGACGCCGGATATTACTTAGAAACATTCCTGCCTCTGTTGCTTTTCGGTGACAACATTTCTAGAATGTTCCCCAATTATATTATGAAGTTCGAGTAAGTACGGAATAGTGTCTTCGTCATCTGTATTTATATACATAGCCAGTGAAGCCGCATTGCTGATCATAGATGAAGCTTCTAAGCTTTCGTGCCACACTGTTTCCGTGTTTCTTGACTTCTGAAGCAAAAATTGAAATGAACAAATTAACCACTAGCGAATTTAGTGAGGTCATCAGGGCATGCAACATTAATTGTTTCCCGTCATGTTTTGCTAATGAATTTATCGTTGTTACTAAATTTGTAACTGATCATTTAAAAAAAAGCAGCTTTATTATTGCGTGCTATTTTTACTAACAACAAATAGTTATTTTGTTTTCCTTTTAAAAAAATGACAGTAATCTTGTCGTTGCTCACAAAATTGAAAAAAAAAATATATTGCAGTTAATTTACTAAGGCGTGGCCAGGTCGTAGATTGCCACGAGTTTTCTGAAAATAGCGACCAAGATGTTGATCAAGGCGATACTGACGCTCACTGTGGTTGTGATGTTGGCGGGACAGTGGCCCGTTCATTCCTGCATGGTGAGTCAATATTTATGTATAGACCACATCTTTGTCCATGGACGCATAGTGCTCTCTCTCAGACAGATAGATAGATAGATAGATAGATAGATAGATAGATAGATAGATAGATAGATAGATAGATAGATAGATAGATAGATAGATAGATAGATAGATAGATAGATAGATAGATAGATAGATAGATAGATAGATAGATAGAGGGACAGATTAATTTGTGAGCGCTAGATAAACAGGTCAACAATATAAAAGGAAAGCAGCGAATCATTCTTGGGATTCCAGGACAGAAAGAGACAAGATTGGATGGCACCAGAGGCGTTGATCACCATAGCGATGAGAAGAGAAATGAAAAGAAAGAAATCAGAAGCAGTGTCTCCAGGTTAAAGGAAATACATAGCGAACAGTGCGGTCAGCTGGACAAAGAAGTAAAACGTCATACCCGTGCCAACAAAAGGAAATGTCTGGATGACCTTGCGGGGCAGGCGGAGGAAGCGACACTGAGAAATGAACAAGGCACAGTATATAAAAAAACTAAAACTATCAGCGGAAAACGAGTTGCAAACAGTATAACGTTAGTAAGAGACAAGCAAGGAAATCTCATACCCACAGCACAGGGGCAGGAAACAAGATGGACAGAGCACTTCAGAGAAACACTGAATAAGGAACCATCAGAGACGCAGCTGAATGTTCCTGAGGCTGAAAGTGACCTAGACGTAAATACAGACATTCCAAGGAGAGGAAATCATCACGGCTGTCAAAGGGTTGAGGAATGGAAAAGCGCCTTGTCACGACAATTTAAATGCTGAGTTATTCAAGCGGACCCTGAACTGGCAGCAGAACTATTGGAACCACTGTGCGCACAAGTCTGAAAAGCAGAGACAACACCAACGGAGTGGAGTAAAGGAATAATTATCAAATTGCCCAAGAAGGGCGACCTTGCAGACTGTAACAACTGGAGAGGAATTACTCTCCTCTCAGTTCCCAGTAAACTACTGGGCAGGATAATCATCCAGAGAATTTCAAAAGCAGTAGACCATAAACTGAGAAAAGAACAAGCGGGATTCAGAAAGAACAGAAGATGTGCAGATCATATATTCACCTCAGGAACTTTAATTAAGCAGTGCTCAGAATGGCAGACACAGCTTTACATTAACTTTGTTTATTTTGAAAAGGCTTTTGACAGCATACACAGGGACAGCCTATGGAAACTACTGAGGGCTTACGGAATTCCTAGCTGCATTGTTTCCATTATAAAAAACCTATATTCTAACTGTACATGCAGTGTTGAGTTGAGCAACCTAATTTTCGAGGTGAAGACAGGAGTACGACAGGGATGCCCCTTATCAATAACTTTATTTTTGACAGTCATAGACTGGGTGATGCGCCAGAAAGCAGAGGGCAGTCCAAGAGGATTTAGATGGACAACATTTTCTACACTGGAAGACCTGGAATATGCAGATGACATAGACTGAATGGGTGTGGCCAACGTACGGGTCTGGGCGTCGGTATGGGGGACAGAGCCAATAACAAAAAGAAACCAAGGGCTAGAGCAGACGGGCACATTTGCATACTTGGGATGCATGGTGACACCAGTCGGCGGAACGGGCAGGGACATCGGCAGCAAAGTGAATAAAGCGAGAACAACCTTTGCTAGTCTCAACAACATCTGAAAGTCTTCCTAGTACAGCACAAACACCAAATTAGGATTATATGAGAGCTGTGTGCTTTCTGTGCTTCTCTATGGTGCGGAATGCTGGAGAGTAACAGAGAAGGAAATGTCGAAACTGTCCTCTTTCCACACAATGTGCCTAAATGAACATTCACCGAATCTTTTGGCCGAATACATGGAATGTGATTATAAATCACCGTTAATCTTCTGGTTACTTAAATGGAGAAAATGTGTCTGGACTGCGCGAGTGCAATGGTTTGCCTGAACTAGCATTATAAAAGTACATATATCTCACAAAATGATACTATACACCCTAAGCACATGTGAGGTAATCATCTCACTGCTCCGTTCGGAGTCTAGGGTCGCTTCGGCTTTCGCTTTCTTGAGCAAACACCAGTGCTTGCTGAAGTGGTTTATGAACATACTATTTTCAAATGTTGCAGTTGCCAGCCTCCTATGACCGGTATAACCACTTAGCAAATACAGACATGTCAAATTCACATTAACAAAAAATTTATGTTTAAACTCACCCCAAATGTTATGTACGATCTGCTGGCAACATAGAATGGACGCAACAACGTTGATTTGATGCTTCGACCACTCGGTCTGGGGTAGTTTCAAAATCCCTCTTATGACTTGTGCTTTCTGATTCCTTAAGTTTCCAGTCTTTATATTTAAAATTGCGGGTTCTCTTTCAAATAATAAAGACTCCCAAATACTTCGATCTGTCATTTTAAATTTTGGAATTCTTTGTCCGATCCGTCTGTCTGGCTACTGGGTGTTGTTACTTGACGTTTGTTGAAAATGCAGTCTGATTTGTGTCTCCGACTTCGCTAGATTATATTTCCATTTCTCAGTCCAAGTCCCATATGGTATTTTAGACAAACTTGCCGATGAGAACTAAAGTTTATTTCAGGCTCTCGATTTAGACCAATCCTGTCTCTTTAGAACTACGTGGGTCGGGGTGTTAAATTATTACTATCTCCCGCGTGTTTTAAAATATCAATGTTAAAATTTAAACTCGTGACCTCTTTCAAATATGGCAGTAATACTTCCGATTGAATTTGTACAAACTCACAAACACATCGCTGTACTTATGTCCTGCCTAATACTTTTCCCAACACAATATCACCAGACGGGTTATCTGTATTATTGATACAGAGATGGGCCATGGGATGCGATTACTTATTATCACCCGTGTTTACGTACATTTCCCAGACGGTTTCCCAGACCGACAATTTGGCTTTTTTTCCGTCGATCGTACGATACCAGCTTGGGTCAACAATGACCGTCTCTATCAAAGATGGCTAGACAACTTCAGTGATAAAAGTGTTACCCTCTGAGCAGTCTAATTAGCCTCGTAATACACGTGGTGAAAAGTAAACAAGTCTGGGAGTGACTAGGCAAAAAATGTAGGTGCATAAAATATGCCAAATAATAGGACGATGAGTGTGTCACAGAATTGCCTCCCCTGCTTTGCAGTAGTGGTCCAACAGTGGCCAAAACTCAAGGGTTTCTAATATGGGTTTTGTGTCTACCTTCGTGCAATATTACTCTTGGCAGGGCTGTAGATAGAAGGATAATGATGTTTCTATCTCAAGGGGGTGTTCAAAAGATATTTCAGGAGTCAAGAACAATGCTGCGTTGGGCAGGGCAATTGTTAACATATCTGATACCCTCTGAGTGTTGAGTTTCCCGACACATACTTATGTGTTCCCATCTTCCTTTTCCACCATCCCATCTACCTCAGACTTTACCCTCGATGAGAATTAAGCTTAATCTGTCGAGAAAAACTTTCTTTACATTTAAATTGAATAGCTTTATATTTACTGTACATTCAAAAGAAAAGGTTAATAGTATAGATACTATATGTTTAAATTTACATCTACACTGGTTGAAAAATGTTCACAATATGGATTGAATATGTTTTCAGTTATATTTGCACTGGTTGAAAAATGTTCACATTATAATTAGAATGTACATAATTTCTTTCATCTTTCCCTCCCTGCTCCATATGGAACTTGGGACTACCTATGCTTTTTAGTTCTCTTTAAGAAACTAGCGATAAAGCAGTCACCAGCCCTTGCAGTGGTAGTTCAAGAAATAATCATTCTATATGGTGAGGTTGCCATCCTCAAATGACTTGGACATCCACTAGCAATTTTTACATATTAATATATTATTAATGTCTAACCTGACATTGATTTTACGTGAGTATCCCTTCAGGCAGATACTCGCCGATTTCGGAGGTACCCACTAGAGCTGGGTCGGCTCAGGAGCCGCCAATCCCTGGTCGACGACACTTCTTCAAATGTCCTCGCCAGGTCTCGAGTTAATCCAGTCCAAATCCCGGTCGACGAAAAATCCTCAAATGCTGTCGCCCGGGTTTGACCCCTAATCACCCGGTCGCCAGAGCGGTGTTGTAACCACTACGCTAGCGCGGCTCCCTTATGAATCTTGTTTCTAGTCTTAACTCCGGCAGTCTGGTTGTCGACTTGGCGGGCTATTGTCACAGTGTTCTAATCTGTCTAAAGTGTCAGATTATATGGCCCTTTGCCTCCCCCGCAGTGTTTTGTTAAGATTTAGGCAGGGTCCGATCAGGAATTTGGTGGTGCCTCTATTTCGAACCCCCGCCAATCGTTTCAAAACTGCATATTTAGGTTGGGTAATTCAAAATTATTCCGACACGAAAAATTCTGTGCGTGATGCAAATGGGCACGTCTCCCCTATTTGGAAGGGACAAGTCCGTACACTCTTTCGACAATGTGTTTCAGATGTAACGTCTTACTTTTCTCTAAAGTAATATCTTTGAAATAGGTGGACAGGAAATTGTGGCCGTATGACCGGTGACGGTACCAAAGTGCAAGAACGTAACAGGGCACTTTGTATGGATAGACATGAATTTTTGCATGCAGTCTTAGATTTTCCATGCAGTTAAGATTTTGCGATCATTACATCCACAGCTGTCGCGAAATTTGCAAAACGGCGATTTTCTTTGATCTTCTTGGAACATTTGCCTAAATCTGCCCGTAACATTAATTCTTACAGTAAATCACAACATTTGTGCGACAAGACGGTTCAAAGGCGTGTCCTAAATGTGTGATTGGTTGTTCACGTGATTTTGATACGAGGAATGATGTTCTGATAATGAACCATGATAGCAGTAAATCATCAGGAAGCTATGACAAATCGTAACTGTTTATGTGTTATTATAGATTGGCATATGAAATTAGTTTATCACAAACGAAGGAATGCGATCGACGTGCCTCATTCCGAATCGGACGACTCCAATAAGTTCACAACAGTTATTGGTTGGATAAACTGCAAGCCATCTCGCTGCCAGTAATCTTCTTCTTCCTGTAGCACGTGTTCTTCACATTTAGCCCAGTACTCTGTGTCTATTCGTGAAAGGGCCTCACGAGTCATGTCTTTAACATCGCACATTTTAAAAGTGGTGTTCTGGGCGGCCACTTGCCCTTTAACTCTAGCCCAAACCAGCTCTATTGGGTTAAGGTGAGAATGGTAAGGTGGGAGTCGAAGAGAAACATGACCCTGCTCTTGGATGATTTTATCAATCAGATACACTTTTGTCTTATTCCTCTGTCTCACAAGCTGCAACAACTCTGGTTTTAAATAGCTGTTGTCAGCGA
The DNA here is from genome assembly GCA_024509875.1 of Oreohelix idahoensis. NCBI lineage: Eukaryota > Metazoa > Mollusca > Gastropoda > Stylommatophora > Oreohelicidae > Oreohelix > Oreohelix idahoensis. The sequence continues at coordinate 88,614 of JAMPIV010007433.1, read as the reverse complement.
AGATATTTTCATTCACAAGCCACCTCCTGATTTCGTCTTTCGTGCTTGCCGAAGTGGGAGCTTTATCCTCCTGCGCTAGAACATTATGATAGGACGCATTATCCATCACCAGGCAAGACGGCCTATCTAGAGTCGGGAGGAGTGTATTCACTATCCAATCTCGAAAAATTTGCCCATTCATTTCACTGTGGTAGTCCCTACCATCTACAGACTTTGATTGAAAAATAAGCTCTGCATCACGGACAAGCCCATTCTGTCTGCTGCCAGCATGTGCTAATATAATGCGTTGACCTTTGCTGCTGGGAATTTTCCTTCTATGGTCTCCGTCAACAGATTGCCATTCTTTCTCGTTCGTATGATGAGCATTAACCCAAGATTCGTCCAAATACACTATATCATAGCCGTCTTGCCTTCTCTCACGAATCTGCCTAAGGTATTTGCTTCGAGCTGCAACCAGATGTGGTTTTTTTCACATAAAAAAATTCCTTCCGCCAGACGTTTTTCTAAAAGTGAAGCCGACACTTCTGACAAGTTGCCAAAGAGTTGTTTTTGAGACGTTAATATCGCATTCTGCTTGCAGCCGACTTTTCAGCATGCGGAGAGTAACAAGTTGATTGGCATTAAACATCTTCAAAATCAAACGTCTAATGACATCCTTGTCAAAATCATCAATTTTTTTCTTCCTTCCTTGCTTAACCGCAGCCTCTGTACAATCACCGTCCTGTTGTATCCAACGTCGAAAAGATCTTCTATCCACACCCAGGGCCTTTCGTGTTCTCCTACCTGGTTCTTGGATGTCGTGGTATAAACAACCCATCTTAGCCTCTCTGCGAAAATGCCTGTACAATATAACAGTTACCTTCTGCAAAGTGATAAATTTGCATTTCAGATTCATTGCGCTTTTCATAATTATGCAGTTTAGTTTATTAATATATTATACGCTGGTGTCGTTTTGTTTCGTTGCAGCCAACTCATTGCAATTAGCATACGCCGCTGAAATAATTACTCGCGACTGTGTACAATAGGTGCGCACACGTGCGGACATGTAGTCACTACACTAATTCAAAAAAAAAAAAAATATTGAATAGCACATTTCATCGCTTGTGCTGTGCTGTAACAAAAATTAAGTGCGCAATTTTTGAACGGATCTTGTAACTTTCCTGTAGAACTAATAAAAATTAACCCAGACAACGGTAAGAGTTTTTTTTATATAACTTAAAGAAGAAAATTCGAACATGACATGAGTTTTGTAAGGGCAAAAAATATATTAATAACTGCATTGATATCAGTAGGGCACGTAGCAAATTTCAATAACATCCGTCAAGGGGTTGCAAAGTTATCACGACAATTTCCCGAACGGACTTTAATAGGTATTATACCGCTCTAATTATGGTTACTTCCTGTTTAGTAGGATTACGTCAAGGGGTTGCAAAGTTACAACGTTCAATGTGTGGGCACGAATTGTACCAAGTCCAAAGTTACAAATACACGTTCCTTTATTTGATCATTGTTGTCCAATATGCCAACTATAGCCTCAGAGGCAAAAGGCTATTGACTCTAGGAGGTGGAACATGGCATGTCTTTGCTGTGGACACCTAACTAAATAAATATTGCGAGAAAAACGAAACGTTCGCGGTACTTACATTGGTATCAAAGCCAGAAGGGCTGAAGAACCACAATAATATATAGCAGTGGACAACCTATGGTTCGCTATGACCACTGTTCGGTAGGATACGTCTTGAAGACTAGGAATATTATGTTTCACAACGTAGGAACCAAGGTAAGAAGAGGAGGTTTACACCGCGCCCATACATTCAGACCTTATCCAATAACTTTAGACTGCTGGTTGCTACTAAATCTCTATTTATTCGGTGCCTAAGGCTTGCCGGATATTATATCTTATTGGGAGGATAGACCGGAACTATTCAATGATTGGTCTAGGAGTCTAGCTTGCAGTTAAGATAGTCGTTAACCTAACTAGTTACAAAGCCTCTATTCTAAATTTATTGTTACTACGTGTTAGGGACCAATCATATATCTAATCTAAGGATCTTCCGGTCTAACTTGTATGGAAGTCCACAAAAGATTTAATGACATCTTAAGTTTATGAGTGCCATAACAGACGATGTCATTGGGTTAAGACTAGTGTCTGTTTACTACTTAGTAGTAAAGTCTTGTTCAAGTACTCAAGTATAAGTCTAGCTTAAGTACTTTTACTATAGTCAATTAGTGCTAAGGGGGACGTAGTAGGCCATACGGTCACAAAATGATGATGTTATTCATATCTGTCCAAAATGTGTCGCACAGACAAGTAATCTCTCTTTCCATCTCTTGCGCAAACAAAATTCGCCTCTTTACCATCTTGGCAAGTGCGACACGTTCGCTTTTTCAATGCTTAACCAAAGTCGCTGGGGCGATTTTAGTGTTTATCTGCAGTCTGATGTCGGCCACACCCAAGATTAACCAGCATGATTGTCGGTTAAAATTATCTCATCCGTTCCTTTTCCCAACAAGGAGGAACGGGTAACCAAACAGACATGACGACTTATCAATGAGAGGAGTGTACGAATGTTTGAAAATACTAAATATCTGCTACATAGCAGATAAAGAAAAGGATGCCGACCACTGAAAAGCACGTAATTAGTCAATAAAACAACTGTCACAGAATACTACCGTAGTGGACAAGTGAGCGACCCAAAATTATGTGACAGAGAGAAAAAAAGTATCAGAAAAATAACGCACAAACGTATCGTCACGTGTAACTCTGTTCATTAGATTTTGAAGCTCTGATTTTACCTTGCTCTTAAGTGAAAATGGTATTTTTCTGCATGGCAGTGCCTTTGGTCGAACATTAGGATCAATATGCAACACAGCTTCACCCAGGACACCTAGATGGTTATCGGAGTTATGGCCATTATCACCTTAGCAATGAATTTGTTTGTGTTGACTGTCACAAACTGTAGATCCGACAGTGTGTTGTTGCCCAGCAAACATGTGAATTTATTTTTCACAACAGTAAACGTTATATTGTGTTTTATCCCAGTCTTAGGATTCTCAGCAGTTAATAGAACTTTTCCCAGTGGAGTCATCTTAGTACCATTCCACATAACAAGCCTCTGTTTAGTGGGTAATAATTGTTCTTGCATCAGAAAGCGTTGACAGATTGTATTCATATCAGCTGATGTGTCTAGCTGAAATTTTCCCATTTTCTCATTGACAATGAGTTGCGCAGTTGTACAAGCTTCGCTAGACTTCACACAAGCAAGAAAAACCAGAATCTTTCACTGATTCTGTGTGAATAGTGTGAACTTTCTTGCATTTCACTTTTAAGTGGTTTCTTCCCACACGGTTTGAGCAAAACTTCCCCCATGCAGGACACTTTTTCTTAATCAATGGATGTTTCTGTGCACAGTAATGGCACTCCTTTCTAGGTTGAAAGTACCCACTGTCAATGTTACTTTGACAGGCTTTACCAGCAGCATGCCCAGTGTCTCTCTTGGGAGGTTTATGGTTGAGTGGTTTTTTTCTGTACAATTTCAAATCTTGCTTCAGAAGGTTGTACTGTACTATTCACATCTCTTATGTCTTTTCCTGTTTGCTCAAAGACTGCAAATGTGAATGGCTTTCTTTATATCGAGGTCAGCTTCTCTCAGGAGCTTCTCTTTTAACCTTTTGTTGACAGTAAAGACAATTTTGTCTCTTATCATACGATCCTTGTCGTTAAAGTTGCCAAAGTCTGAACTTACATAACAGAAACCAACGCACTTCTAAATTTAACGAAAAAGGATAAAATTTATGACTTATATAGTTTGTAAGATAAGTATTTTACCCAAGAAACGGTAAAGTTTTTACGTCCTTTTTCCCTTGAGATAAGAATGAATGGAGTGAAGAGAAATTCACTGCTCAGCCTCCTAATGTTGTACCTTGATGATGTATAGCTTTAAACCTTTCCGAAGAAATGTCCAATTCGCTGAAGCAAATCGCATCAAAAATCAAAATCGGTTCAGCGGTTCTCGAGTTATGAGGTAACAGACATACAGACGTTCGATTTTATAAATATATATATGTAAACCTGTCCACAGAATAATGAAATTCGTATCCGCTGCAAGTACTATGAAGAAATATGTCAAACAGATGCTGATTGTTGCAATGAGGATACAACGATATGTCGCACTGTGGTCATTCCACTCCTTTTACAAGACCAACAGAGGAAAATGTGCAGGTACAAATGGGAATGAAATGGAACATAACTCGAGAGGTAATTTTTAGTTACAAAATCAGACTTATATATGCCATTTATGCTATCCGGTTTGTTAGCTTCTAAGAATGTTTATTAACTAGATTTGCTTATGGAACAATAAAGCAATGTGACAAAAATGGAATAGGGAGAAGTGAAAAAATTGCCAGTGGACTGAAGTTTGTCTAATAAATAAACAGCTGCTTTATCATAACGTGTTATAAATGTACGGACATTTTTTTAATTATCTTGCCTTCGTACGTGTTACAAAAAGAAAACAAAAAAGTTGAAAATAAACTTTCTATTGCTCTGCATCATTATTTAACAGACTAACGACCTGAGCGGCTAAATCGGCCGATTTACTGCAAACGTAACGTACTCTAGTTTTTATTCATACTCACCTGAATTATAAATGGCGAGAGTTCAAGAAATTGTGTCCAGAATCAAACATCCGCCATCATTAAGGATGAATACAAATTGCGCGTTCTTTCAACAGGTGCCTGTATAGTACGACACGCGAATAAAAAAAAACGCGTCATATAAAAGAATGCAACTTTGGTGGCACAAGATGCGTCAGACGTTACGGACGCAAAAGAAAATTATTAAAATAACATAACTGGTCCGGTGTAAACTGAGACCAAATTGAAATGTCTAGGTGCAGATTAATTATGATTGTTGTGGGTCTTTATATTATTTTATATTGAGTAATACATTCACTCAGGCCAAGTCCACATATAGGGGTATGCAGATAGACCCCGCACACAACCCTTCTCCACCAACGGTGAATAATGTCACCACAAAGCCAGGCTGGACAAATGAATAAACAATTTATTCTCTTACACGATGCTCCACAAATCTCACCAGGAAAGCTATTATATACATTGGAATTATATAGAAATGCAGTCATCAAAATAGCTCAGTATCGTCTGTCGCTATAACGCTGTCCTCGACAGGTTTTCACAATTTTAATTTACTCACGTTCTTCACATAATAAGAATTCCTTTCATACATAAGCTAGCATCATCACACGGAGGTGTATGGAGGATCTAGTGGTCGAATATCTAAATTAAAAAGTAAATGTAAAGCCTAACGAAGTAATTCAAATAAAGGAAAGAAGAATGGTAAAAGAACAGTGCGGTCACAATAGCGTACGCCTGTGTTATAGAACGTCATACTAGCTAAACAAGAAAACCCCTTTTTATGCTCCGTCTGCATAAACTACACGCGTTTCTAAAAATAAAACTGGTACTGTATTTCTTATACGACCTTGATAGACACTGCGTAATGACCTAGATTTAATATTACATTAATGTCATTATATACACTACGTAACTAAAAGACAGACGGGCTTAGAAGAGAGAGAGAGAGAGAGAGAGAGAGAGAGAGAGAGAGAGATGTACGGAGGAACGCATGCAATACTACCACGTCGTCTCGCGATTGAAAATTAATGCCACCCCACGCGAAAGGCATGCAGGCTTGCTTTTTTTCAAATAAACAGTGACAAAAAACACTACCAATACGAGGTAAGGTTTTAAAAAAACATGTTTAATGCTTATTAGGAAACATGACACAATACTGTTTTATGTCTGAAATCCTGACTTTATACTGACAGAACAGTCGAAAAGGCAGAACAGGTGGCGGTTCTAAAACAATAAATAAAAAAAAACAAATACACGACTATCCTAGAATAATACATATTTGTAACGAAGCCACTTGGCTCCATTAAACTTATATATTTGGGTGCCTTAGGACTTGCTGACAAAGAATATGTTAGGTGTTATGCCAATAGTCTAGGAATTAACAAATTATAGCCAAAATACTATAGTGGTGTTGTCTGACAACACAGGATCATATTTGCTCATAATGGCGTGTTTGGACACTGCTTTAGGGGAAATGAGGCCACCACGTTAGATCCGATTTGATTGGCTAGAATAATATGTAAGGCGAAACATGATTAGTCGACTGCAAATACTATTTTTGGTTGTTAATGGAAACGGTAGGAAGGGTACATTTTTTTCAAAGGCTTTTGTAAACATGGTCTCATTGGCTAGACCATTTGATATAGTCAATTAGAAGCGTCAGTTCAGGGCCACTTTTTGAAAATAAACTTTGTAGAAGCAAGTGCGTTGAGAACCAGCTCATATTTTTCTAATAAAAGCCTGGGACAGAGGCAGATCGGAATTGTGCCATAACTCATCGCCAGTCAACGTACTTGTTTAATATTTCCTTGAATTGTGGTAAGCTAGACATATTTGATATCTTTTAGATGAAAATTGAATGTGAATTGATAATTTATGTCTGTATGTGTGTGGTTCAGTAGCAAACATGAGGCAAAGCCTAGATATTGCTCCACCATGAAAAAAAAACTTGTCGGAGAGGAGTATAACTGCATAGGCATATATGGGATTGCCAAATAGTACTATGACACCTATCTTATTGTATAGAAGGAATTAATGCTGGAATTGCAGAGGCGTTGTAACCATTAGGGAGAGGAATACTGGTGTATATTGTTACATGAGAAGCTAGCAGTTGGCCTACCGCGCTGAACTCTGTGTTTGTTATGTATTGTGCTTCAGTGTGGAAATAGATTATAAATTAGTTCTGAAGTAGGAGGTACAACCTTCTTATTTCAGGGACCGTGGTACTGAAGTATTAGAGCAGCACCTGGTCTGAGTTTTGCTGAATCCAGAGGCTGGTAGCATACTCCTTGTTCAAGATATCGACCAGTGTTGTTTTTCAAGATAACTGAGAAGCAAGCGAGCAGAGGAGACAGTTTTCCTGCCGCCCACACAGAAGATAAGATTTCGTTGGCCAGAGCAGCTCAATCTTGTGTAACCCCCTCTAAAATTGACTGTACATTAAATCAAGAGGGACAGTTATTTGTTTTCAAATAAAAAGAAACTGTGAACCTTTCCAATATTATTTCCACCAGTATCAAACACATGAAGTCATGATGACAAACAACAACCTAGCTTAAAAAGCCAGTATTACCTCATAGTACTACATCACAACTTACACACATATTGTAATAATAATATATGTCAGTACAAAGATCCTATGTATAAATTGTGTACATACAACTTGTGATTACATTTGATTGTGATTCCTGATTCACTCTGTAGTTGAATCAGGATATCTATTATTGAAAGGAATTAATACATATTTTAAAAGTTAACACTTGACTTATTTAAGATAGTCTTATAGAGTGTTCTATGTATGTGCGTGTCACAGTGTTGTAAAGTATTGTGGATTTTAATTAAAGTGTTTATCTGTCTGTTGGTTGTTGTGAACATACACTTCATCACTATCATAACCCTAGACATTCAACGTAGTCATCACAATATTCCAGAATAAGTCTGATTGAGATCTAAATGTGGTAGCAAAGTAAGGTCATCTGTAATACACCACACTTAATAGATACAGATACCTTCACAGCTGATCTCAGTCAGTACACTAAGTCCCCTATAAATATTTATAACATTCCCACTTTACCACATATATTGGGGTCCTGTCCGGGATTTTGAATCTTCTCCTATTATATATATTGGGGGTAATTCACTTCAGGGAATAATAAAAATTTAAAAGGTATCCTTGGGTGGAAAATAAATAAGGTTGAGCTCTCAGTGCTTGTGGTTGTCCTTAGATAATTAGTTATAGATTGAATTGTTTAGTTAGATATTGTATACATTTGCCTGTTAGAAAATGGCCGACCTGGCAAAATTTCGATCTGCTGCTATGCAGGCTGCTAAAGAGTTAGGAATGGACGGGCAAGTTATGATTGCTTATGTCACTACTGAATGTGACAAATTTATTGAACGCGAAGAAAAAAGATTAGAAAAAGAAGCTGAAAGAAAGTTACAGGCAGAAAAAGAAATTAAGAGGCTGCAGATTGAGGCTGAAGAAAAAAGTTAGAGAATGAAAAAGAGCTTAAGAGGTTGCAGATTGAGGCTGACAAGGAGGCTAAGGCATTGGAGGCAGAAGAAAAAAGATTGACTGCCGAAAGGGAAGACAAGCGATTAGCTGCAGAAAGGGAAGCAGAAGAAAGAAGGCAGGCTGCACAGAGGGAAGCAGAAGATAAGAGATTACAGAGGGAAGTAGAAGATAAGAGATTACAGAGGGAAGCAGAAGATAAGAGATTACAAAGGGAGCACGAGTTACGACTAAGGGAGTTGGAATTTCAAGGCCATGCTCCTGAAAATGGTGCCAGTCCCTTTACCTCTGATGCCTCTGCTAGTCAGGGAGCCTCAACCTCAGCTATGAACTTTCATTTAGATCATTTTGTTGAGAAAGAAGATGATATCGAGAGCTATCTAAATAGATATGAACTATTAGCTACCACGTATGGGTTAGAGAGAGAAAGGTGGAGCTTAAAGTTATCACAAGGGCTTCGTGGTACAGCTTATGATGTTTTTGCCAAAATGGGCAGGTATGATCAAGACAATTATGACATGCTAAAGCAGGCTCTTTTGTTAAGATATGAAAAGAATGGAGAATTTTATAGAAAAAAATTTAGGAATGCTAAACTACTGTCAGGTGAGACATATCACCAGTTCTCTGCACGGTTAGAGACATACTTGGAGAAATGGACGGCTCTGGGGAAAACCCAAGATCTTAAGGTGCAGAGAGGCTGGGTGAGCTACTAAATGTCGCTGAAAGATATCAGGCAACTCAGGCAGAGGTAACAGGTAATAAAAAGAAACAGGTAGAAAATTTTAAGGCACCACAGAACTTTAATAAATTTGATCCTAGAGATCAGAACAAAGGTAAGCACCAGTTTGATAGGCCACGGTATGACAATAAAAATAAAACCCCACAATTCGATGAAAGGAAATTTGATGAAAGAAAATCTTTCAACCAAGGAAGGAAGTGGTGTACAAAGTGTAAGATGAACAATCATACCACTGAAAATTGTAGGAATAAAACTCCTCGTTTTGCTGCTATGAAATCTGGGAAGAAGGGAACAAAGGTCAAACCTGAGGAACAACAGGAAACGTACCACCCCCCAGTGTGTGAAAATGTAATCTGTAATGGTGTCACCATAAAGTGTTTATATGATACAGGTTTAGATTATGATTCAGTTGTGAGTTCTCACCTGGTGCAAGCAGATCAATACACCACAGAAACAGTGGAGATTCAAGCTGCAACCAAGGAAGTAGCGACCATGACACTCCCCATCGCTAAGATACATGTAAAAACGCGATATGTGGAGGGAATAATCAAAGCAGCAGTGATAAATGAACCAATCTACCCTCTGATATTGGGGTGTAGATATGTCTTCCTGGGGAATCCCAAGAGACCTGTGATATTGGCAACGGTGCAGACCAGATCACAGTCTAAACAGGAGGAGGAAAATGCAATAAATACTCATCCAGATGAGATGAGGAAGGCACAGGCGGAGGACAAAACACTCAAGCCGTGTTTCAAGAAGTTGCCCAAATGTCATTCACCTCCAGGCAAGGGATAATTTTATATGAAGAACAAGTTGATTTATAGGAAGGCTGGATCTGAATCCAATGGTCACGGACAGCTGGTCCTTCCCACTTCATATAGGACTAAAGTGTTGGAACTAGGGCATGCGATTCCCTTCAGTGGTCATATGGGGATCAGCGCAACCGGACAGCGTATAGCTTGTCACTATTTCTGGCCAGGGATAACTGAAGATATCAAACGATATGTAAAATCCTGTCCAGAGTGCCAACGAGTAGCACCTAAGCATTGGACTGCACCAGCAACTCTAGGGGAAATGCCCATAGTGGGAACACCCTTTGAGAGAGTTGCCGTGGACATTGTGGGACCTCTCACTCGAACCAAGAGGAGGAACAGCTACATTCTGACTCTGGTGGACACTTGTTCTATGTGGGGAGAGGCGGTAGCCCTGTCATCCATTGACTCTAAACGTGTGGCAGAGGCATTACTCACAATTTTCACAAGGTTAGGCTTTCCCAACCAAATCTTGACTGATAATGGCTCTCAGTTCAAGGGGAAACTAACAGAAGAAGTTTTCAGGATCTTTCAGGCCAAACACTTCCATTGTAGTCTGTACCATCCCCAAGGGAACGGCCAAGTGGAAAAATTTAATGGTACGTTGATGTCGATCCTGAGAAAGTTGGCACATGAAAAACCAGATACATGGGACCAGTACCTTCACGCCGCCCTCTTTGCTTATCGGGAGGTACCCCATAGTTCAACCAGTATGGCCCCGGCAACATTATTATTTGGAAGGCCAATAAAAGGTCCACTCGAAGCTCTGTTAAGAACGTGGACTGATGAAAAGGCAGAGGAAAATATTACATCCTCATACCAATATGTGAATGAGCTGACCACTCGCTTAAAAACTGGCTGGAAACTTGCCAATGAAAATTTGAGACAAGCCAGGAAAAAACATGCTGCCTACTACAACAAGAAAGCTAAAGACAGAGATTTGGCTGTGGGAGAGAAGGTACTGCCTCTTCTACCCGGTAGTTAGAATAAGCTACAAATTGGATGGCAAGGTCCATATACAGTTCTAGAGAAGGTGTCTAGAACTAATTATAAGATAGATAAGAAGGGGAAAGAAAAAATCTATCATGTGAATCTCCTGAAGAAATATTTGGAAAGAGAAAATCAGGAAGAGACACACTTGTTGACCTTGTCTATTGCAATGGAGATGAAAAAGGAACCACTTTCATCATTTGAATATCCATTACACCCCTGTGAGACAGCGGCACAGGTGAAAATCAGTACACATTTAACGAAAAATCAGAAGTAGAGAGTGCAACAGGTTCTAGATGATCATACAGAGGTGTTAACGGACCGACCGGGGCATACAAACTTATTGGAATATGATATGAAACTGATAGACCCCACACCTGTCTGTATGAAAGCCTATTCGATTCCTTTTGCTAAGGAGAAAGCCTTGAAGGAAGAGATAGACTATTTGTTGAAGGAAGGAATAATTTCACACAGTGAATCTTCGTATAGTTCCAGTGTGGTGCTCTTAAGGAAACCCTCTGGAGAACATAGACTCTGTATAGATTACAGGAGACTGAATGCTATCATAGAAGGTCAGGTGGATCCATTGCCGGATACAAATCGGTTGTTTGCCAGGCTAAATAAAGCTAAATATTTCTCAAAAGTGGATCTGAGCAAAGGATACAATCAGATTCCAGTAAAGCCTGAAGTTAGACCGTACCTAGCTTTTAGTACCTCAGAGGGACACTATGAGTTTAACAGATTGCCATTTGGATTGAAGAATGCGCCTAGTGTCTTCTCTAGAATGATGAGAAAATTGTTGGATCCTCTGAATAATCCATGCATCACAAACTTCATGGATAATATCCTTATAGCAACAGAAACATTTGAAGAACACATTGACTCTCTGAACATGCTGTTTAATCGACTTAGAGAAGCGAATTTAACAGCCCGACCAACCAAATGTTGCGTTGGATGTAAAGAATTAGAATTCTTAGGACACACAGTCCATCAGGGAAACATGACCCCTGACCCCAAGAACTTAGAGAAACTAAAGAAAGCCCCGAGGCCACAAACCAAGAAAGACGTGAGATCCTTTGTCTCATTATGTGGTTTCTACCAAAAGTATATCAAAAACTTTAATTCCATATGTGCACCGTTAACTGATTTGAAACGCAAAGGAAATCCAGATCGAATTACCTGGACAGCACAGTGTGAATTGGCATACCAGGAATTGAAGGAAAAGCTCACAAGCAAACCTATTTTGAAATTACCTGACTTAAGTCAAGAATTCATTGTGAGAACGGATGCAAGTAATATCGGTTTGGGCGCGACCCTGTTACAGAAGTCAGATGCACTGGATGGGGAATTAACCCCAGTGGCATATGCTAGCAGAAAGTTGAATAAAGCTGAAAAAAATTATTAAACTAGCGAAAAAGAATGTCTTGCAGTAATATGGGCGATCAAGACATTCAATATTTATCTGTATGGGAAGGCATTCAAGTTGCAAACGGATCACAAACCCTTGTCGTTTCTAGCACAGGCTAGGCATGAAAATTCGAGGTTACTCAGATGGTCCTTACTTTTGCAGCCATTCCAGTTCAGCATAGAATATATTTCTGGAAAAACTAACCTGGGTGCGGATTTTCTAAGCCGCCATCCGTGTGATGAGAATCACCGTAAGCCCCAGGAATAATATTAAATTTCTCTATGTGTATATAGAATTATAGACTGACATGTGATGTCTGTTTTAAGTGGGGAGAATTTGTCGTGAGAAATTCTAATCCACATATCTAAATTAAAAAGTAAATGTAAAGCCTAACGAAGTAATTCAAATAAAGGAAAGAAGAATGGTAAAAGAACAGTGCGGTCACAATAGCGTACGCCTGTGTTATAGAACGTCATACTAGCTAAACAAGAAAACCCCTTTTTATGCTCCGTCTGCATAAACTACACGCGTTTCTAAAATAAAACTGGTACTATATTTCTTATACGACCTTGATAGACACTGCGTAATGACCTAGATTTAATATTACATTAATGTCATTATATACACTGCGTAACTAAAAGACAGACGGGCTTAGAAGAGAGAGAGAGAGAGAGAGAGAGATGTACGGAGGAACGCATGCAATACTACCACGTCGTCTCACGATTGAAAATTAATGCCACCCCACGCGAAAGGCATGCAGGCTTGCTTTTTTTCAAATAAACAGTGACAAAAAACACTACCAATACGAGGTAAGGTTTTAAAAAACCTGTTTAATGCTTATTAGGAAACATGACACAATACTGTTTTATGTTTGAAATCCTGACTTTATACTGACAGAACAGTCGAAAAGGCAGAACAGGTGGCGGTTCTTAAACAATAAATAAAAAAACAAATACACGACTATCCTAGAATAATACATATTTGTAACGAAACCACTTGGCTCCATTAAACTTATATATTTGGGTGCCTTAGGACTTGCTGACAAAGAATATGTTAGGTGTTATGCCAATAGTCTAGGAATTAACAAATTATAGCCAAAATATTATAGTGGTGTTGTCTGACAACACAGGATCATATTTGCTCATAATGGCGTGTTTGGACACTGCTTTAGGGGAAATGAGGCCACCACGTTAGATCCGATTTGATTGGCTAGAATAATATGTAAGGCGAAACATGATTAGTCGACTGCAAATACTATTTTTGGTTGTTAATGGAAACGGTAGGAAGGGTACATTTTTTTCAAAGGCTTTTGTAAACATGGTCTCATTGGCTAGACCATTTGATATAGTCAATTAGGAGCGTCAGTTCAGGGCCACTTTTTGAAAATAAACTTTGTAGAAGCAAGTGCGTTGAGAACCAGCTCATATTTTTCTAATAAAAGCCTGGGACAGAGGCAGATCGGAATTGTGCCATAACTCATCGCCAGTCAACGTACTTGTTTAATATTTCCTTGAATTGTGGTAAGCTAGAAATATTTGATCTCTTTTAGATGAAAATTGAATGTGAATTGTTAAATTATGTCTGTCTGTGTGTGGTTCAGTAGCAAACATGAGGCAAAGCCTAGATATTGCTCCACCATGAAAAAAAAACTTGTCGGAGAGGAGTATAACTGCATAGGCATATATGGGATTGCCAAATAGTACTATGACACCTATCTTATTGTATAGAAGGAATTAATGCTGGAATTGCAGAGGCGTTGTAACCATTAGGGAGAGGAATACTGGTGTATATTGTTACATGAGAAGCTAGCAGTTGGCCTACCGCGCTGAACTCTGTGTTTGTTATGTATTGTGCTTCAGTGTGGAAATAGATTATAAATTAGTTCTGAAGTAGGAGGTACAACCTTCTTATTTCAGGGACCGTGGTACTGAAGTATTAGAGCAGCACTTGGTCTGAGTTTTGCTGAATCCAGAGGCTGGTAGCATACTCCTTGTTCAAGATATCGACCAGTGTTGTTTTTCAAGATAACTGAGAAGCAAGCGAGCAGAGGAGACAGTTTTCCTGCCGCCCACTCAGAAGATAAGATTTCGTTGGCCAGAGCAGCTCAATCTTGTGTACCCCCCCCCCTCTAAAATTGACTGTACATTAAATCAAGAGGGACAGTTATTTGTTTTCAAATAAAAGAAACTGTGAACCTTTCCAATATTATTTCCACCAGTATCAAACACATGAAGTCATGATGACAAACAACAACCTAGCTTAAAAAGCCAGTATTACCTCATAGTACTACATCACAACTTACACACATATTGGAATAATAATATATGTCAGTACAAAGATCCTATGTATAAATTGTGTACATACAACTTGTGATTACATTTGATTGTGATTCCTGATTCACTCTGTAGTTGAATCAGGATATCTATTATTGAAAGGAATTAATACATATTTTAAAAGTTAACTCTTGACTTATTTAAGATAGTCTTATTGAGTGTTCTATGTATGTGCGTGTCACCGTGTTGTAAAGTATTGTGGATTTTAATTAAAGTGTTTATCTGTCTGTTGGTTGTTGTGAACATACACTTCATCACTATCATAACCCTAGACATTCAACGTAGTCATCACAATATTCCAGAATAAGTCTGATTGAGATCTAAATGTGGTAGCAAAGTAAGGTCATCTGTAATACACCACACTTAATAGATACAGATAACTTCACAGCTGATCTCAGTCAGTACACTAAGTCCCCTATAAATATTTATAACATCCCCACTTTACCACAGTCAAGTTTTTTAAAATAATGTGTGACTTACTAACAAAAAGAAATTCAACTCACTTTTTTCACCTTGTGAACTAGTGGGGCGTTTTGCAAAAACCACGAGTTTTTGCAGCAACAATGGCAATTTTCACGTGCGGGTTAAAGTGACCCAGTTTTTGGACATTTAAAAAAAATTAACCTAGTGCACACAGAAATGCATTTAATTGGTCCATAGAGGAGTTTTTCTTGGTGGCCCTTAACTTTTGTCCAGTAGTAAAGATTCTGAGAACTGCCTGTATACAGCACAATAAGATTTATTAACGTGTTCCAATTTGTCATTGCAGCTCCAACTTTACAATACAATATAAACCATATCGACATTCAGTCCATAGGGCCAACTTCACTGGGCCATTATGTCTGGGTGTCTGTTAACAATTCGAAGTCACGGTACATCTGACACATACAATAACGTCCGTCGCATTTCAGTCAATGATTTGGCTTCCTTTATAATTACAATCACTACTCTCTTTGAATTATATATATATATATATATATATATATATATATATATATATATATATATATATATATATATATATATATATATATATATATATATATATATATATATATATATATATATGTATGATACTAGTCGGTGGTACCAATTGGTAGTACTATCTGTGGAACAAGTGTGCGGTATAAGAGGTACTAGAAAACTCAGCAATAAAGAGATAATTAATGAAGGAGATCACAATTAGGCAGTATAATATTTTGACCATACAAAACGCCAAAACATCTTGCAGAAGACCATTAAAAAAAGGCAAACGTACAAGAGAAAGGCAGCGCTATATGTGGAAAGGTAACATCAAGAGATGGACAAGAAAGAGTTTATCATCAAGACAAGAGACAGAAGACGTTGGACGTCGACCTTCGTTGCGGAGATATCAGCTGATGATGATGATCTATTTAAAAAAAATCGTTGTTGATAAACCAGATGTCGCCGTAGAGTCTGTTCGTTAATTCTTCTAGGAAAGAATATATTGTACTTTTTGACACAATGGAAACTTTTCTTCTCTTTGTAAGCACCTTGGATTGGGAAGGTACATGAGTAGGGTAATAATTATTTTCTCTCGTCGTTCTAAGATTTTTACTAGTCCTAATTTTGTACCTAACTGACGTGACCATCTTCGATTAATAGCATTTCTTTGTTATTTAGAGTGACTCATCTAGTCGCCTAGTAAAAGCCAAGGGTAGAAATAGCGAGAAATTATGTGCGTTTCGTAAATCTATTGAATTATTGGAATTCTATTACACACTTTTTTTTTCCTGGGACTAAAAAAAAAATAAAATAAAGTAAAATAAACGACCCAGAATCCCTATGTGGGAGACACATTGGTGACACCAGTTGATAGCATTGCAAAGCAGTCGTTGTTGATCCGGAACCAACAGGGTAGAAGAAATAAGATGGAAAACCAAGACACGCGGAGAAGAAAACTGAAGGCAAACTTAAAGGGATACCGAACGAAAAGAAAGAACTTGAATAGATGGCACAGAGCAGAGTGTTTTGGAATAAAGTAATTGAAGGCCTATTCGCTGATGATGATGATTATGATGATGATGATGTTGAGGAGGATTCGGATGACGATGATGATTGTTATTATTATTACTATTATTATTATCATAGAGTCAATGATTGTAATGATATCGTTAATTTTACAGGTAGAACGAAGAACCGTAACATCTGTAGAGCGGACGGGAAATATAAGACGTCATCGTGGCTCAGATGACGTAAGACCCACCACTGACACAGCATCAACCTCGTGTAATAAATATAGAGATACATTTGTGTTATTGTTTTTTTTTTACCTGTTATAATCTTTCTGTGTTGCTGATTAATTGATCTGTTGTCATATGTGGTTGACGGACTCACTAAGGAGCCCAAGAAAACAACATGAACCACTACTTTCACCAGGAATGAAGTAAGAGGTCATTAAGGTGAGTCAAGCAATTGCATCATCTAGTTACGGTTCTTTCTTAGGGGATAATAAAGACAATTCCCACCTAACTTTGGAAAAAGAATATCCTTTCATGTTTTAATAGTGACATATAACAAATCTCCGTAGATATATTACAACAGCTGTGACTTTACACTGAATCCTACTCAAGCTCTTTCCCACCAATCTCTCGCTGCTGTTCCGTCCCATTCCTACTTCCATAAAATGTACGACTCGTTTTCCGAACTTTGTAAACCTGGGGATAACACAAATAATCCCCATAAATGCGAATGAATTGTTTGCCGAAGTTTATGTTTCACCAACCTTGACTTCACAACGCTTGGAAAATATACTTTAGTGTGCATGCGTGGAAGAGTACTAATAATTGGAAGTGGTTTTCGTGCAGGTTTCCTACATGGTGGCTTTCGCAGTGGAGCAAACTCTAGAACTGAGGAAGACATTCATTCTTCTCTCTCAGTCATATATGCATATAAATGTGTGTCTGTATGTCTCTTTATATGTCTGTCTGTGTGTATGTGTGTTCGTATGAATGTATGTATGTACGTACGTCGGTATAAAAAGTAGTCCCATCGCAGATACTGATGTAGGGAAGTCAAGTGTTGGAGACTTCACCATACTAGGTCCAGGTTTTTTTTTAATGAGGTGGGTGACCAGTTCTCTTCTTCGCTGTCTTTTGCCTTCTCTAACTCAAAAGCAAAGTCATGTACCCGCTTACAGTTGGGTAGACAGGAGCTTGATGCTACCAGATTTCGATTCCGGATGGGTAACTTTGCCAATAGAACAAACAGCTCTAACCACTTAGCCAATATATGTATGTATGCAAAGATATACGAATGACCCATAAATGCGCAGTGTTTATGAGAGCAGAAGGTATGTAGCATCTTACTCAATCATTCTTCGTCTTCAGCTCCGCAAGAATATGCCTTCAACAAAAGTTTGCCTGTAACACATTCTTCCTGTCCCGTGCTATCAGCTCAAGATCATTCCATGTCTTCCTTCCTGTCTGTATTCAGTTCTCTTTTCTTTATGATCTTGGGTTTCCCTCTGAGTAAAGGTAAATGTAAAAGATCCCGTTACACGCCCATTGAGGCATATTTTGAACGTGGTGTTATGTCCATATTTTCTTGACCATCTCACTCTAGGGGTGATGTGGTCAGCATCACGCCGGCCGCCTTTAACTTTCCCAAAGTTTCTCTGGTTCCCAATTCATGAGACTGAGTCGACCCCGGAGCCGTTTGCGGTCTAACAAAATCCCACCTCAACTGGGGATCGAACCATGTGTGACGGTATTGCCTCCCCTGCTTTGCAGTGGTGGTCCAACAGTGGCCAAAACTCAAGAGTATCTATTATAGGCTTCAATGGAGTCTATCTTTACACAAGATTACTCTTGGCAGAAATGTAGATAGAAGAGTAGTAAAGCTTCTATCACATGGGAGTCTTCACAAGATATTCAGATAAGCGAAAACAATGCTGGCTATTGCTGAGCATGTTAATTCTGTAATCTGCCGACAACTTTTGTGAAGGATTTAAGCACTTTTTAACTTCAGCTCGTTTAAGCCCCCACCCCTGATTTACTCAGTGGAATTCTATTTTAGAATAGCTCTATTTAGAGTATGTGTAGTAATTTGACTGAGACAAACATGCAGTAACTTTAAAATGGTTAAATCGAAGTTAAATTTGTAACATTACAAATAACAAAATTAAATAATCACTTTAGGTTTTAACAGTTGGAAATAATTTGAATAGTTATGGATCAAGAAACGATATCATCACAGTCTTTAGGGAGTGTGAGATATTACTAGACGTTCAAGTGGCAGCATATATTTGAACTTAGCTGCCAATGACGGTTCAGCTCCTTCTTATGGGTTGGTTCTTTTCACTCTGCTCACGCTCGTCTCTGATCAAGTTTGTCGGGGGGAGCTCGTCTCCCAGAAATGTCAAGGAGAGTCTACCACGTGCGTCCTTCGTCTTAAAGCTTAGGCCACGGTTCCCTTCTTGTTCCAGAGATAGTACTTTCTGCTGGTACCACGAATAACTATGGTAAAGAATAGAACGAAACGCTCTTCTGAGTATGGCGTTTTCCACCCCATAGTTATGGGTTCCTATCTTCCCATACCACCATCCCAATTACTCAGACTTTACCCTCGATGAGAATTAATCCCTCGGGATAAAACTTCCTTTACATTTAAATAGAATAGCTTTCATAGTTACTTTATATTTAAATGAAAAGGTTAATAATACAGATAGAGTATGTTTACATATACATCTCTCCTGATTGAAAAGAGTTCACAATATAAATTGAATATGTTTTCATTTATGTTTTACACTGATTGAAAAGTTTGAAACTTCCATTACTTTAAAATGAATATTTTCACATAGACATTTAAATTGGGTTAAAGCTTGAAAACTTACATTAATTTTGAAGTGAATATGTTCAAAGGGACATTTACACTGATTTGAAAATGTTAGTATTATACTTAGAATGTACATCATTTCTTTCATCTTTCCCTCCCTGCTCCATAGGGAACGTGGAACTATTTTATGCTTTGAGTTCTCTTTACGAAACTATCAATAAAGCAATCACCAGCCCGTGCAGTGGTGGTTCATGAATCATCATTCTATACGCTTAGGTTGCCAGCCTCAAATGACTTTGACATCCAATAGCGATTTCACACATTAAACTTCACATGGTAATATATACATATATATGTTAGTTCACATGTTAGTAATAAAATATGAAATGTAAATCACAACTTACGCCAATCTTGGCTACAGACTTGTTGCTCAGATGAATAAAAGAGACAAGTCGGTCTCTTACACGCGTCTGGGGGTGTCTTTAATTTGACAATAGATTCCCTCTCTGACTCCGTGTGTTTTTTTTTCCTTAACCAGCGGCACTTGGGCTTTCAGCTCTTCGGCCCAATGACATGTCATTGCAAGGCTGGGGAACCTGAGGACTTTCCTTCCAACCCGGTCAGGAGCTTCGCTCCTTCCCATCCACAGAGGGTTTATCACAGGAGCCGTTCAGGCTATTCAGTCAAATTTCCGGCCGTAAACATTTCTTCAAACGCTGACGCCTGGGTTTGAACCATGAACACCTGGTCGCCAGTACAACGCCGAAGCCATTACACCAGCGCGGCTCCCGTGTATTTCTTCAGTTTCCTAGTCCCGGTGTTCCTTATTAAAATGTAGAGATTTCCTGTGCTTTGTAAGTATTATTTGGTTCTCCAATAAAAGGTCCGGTTAACAAAAGGAATTATGAATCTAATCTTTACTCTGGCGAGGTCTGATGTTGTCTTGGCGAGCGTGAAATTCACAGTGAAATAAAACTGCGAAATGGTCAGTCTATATTCCTATCTTCCCACGCATTGTTGTTATGAATCTAATCAGAAAGATCCAATCATTTCAAATCATGCGGATAGGGTGTAATGATTTCAAAAATATTCCGACATCGGATAATTAATTTTGAAAGTAAGGCAGAGGTCAACTCTCCAATATATGGTAATATGATGTCCGATGCCTTTGTGTAGAAACTTACAGACAGATCGGAGAAATCACATGACAACATGAGTAGGCTGTAATGCTTATTACTTTATCGCCCGGAAGCGATTATGTCACACTTGTCTGCCCACATGTGTCACACAGACAGTAATGTCGTTATCTGTTGTATGAGTACGCAAAAACTCCGTGTCTGCCCATCTGGGTTACCAAACGAGTCGTCTTATCAGCGGTTCAATCTAAACACACCGGCGACAATTTTATCTCAGTTGCTCCCCGCAAGCCAGGATGACCGGTTAACAAACAGGGGACATCACAGAGAGGAGTGTCGAATGATTTGATAAAATCAAATATCTTCTACTTAGCAGAAAAATAACGAAGAAAGAAAGACAGAAAGAAAAGTGCGATAATTGACAGAAATAATAAAAATCAGTACCACAAATGAACCGATACTGCCGGAGAGAAACAAAGATCGATAGGAGCCTCCCCGCTTTGTCGCACCATGGACCACCGAGCTAGGAAGCCAGTGTATTAACAACTGCGCTACCGCGGCTATCTCTTTGTGTCATGTTAAACAATAGTGATCTTGTCGTACCACTTCAATCTTTCCGTGTTATGTTAAACATTAGTGATCTTGTCGTACCACTTCAATCTTTCTGTGTTATGTTAAACAATAGTGATCTTGTCGTACCACTTCAATCTTTCTGTGTTATGTTAAACATTAGTGATCTTGTCGTACCACTTCAATCTTTCTGTGTTATGTTAAACAATAGTGATCTTGTCGTACCACTTCAATCTTTCCGTGTTATGTTAAACATTAGAGATCTTGTCGTACCACTTCAATCTTTCCGTGTTATGTTAAACAATAGTGATCTTGCCGTACCACTTCAATCTTTCCGTGTTATGTTAAACAATAGTGATCTTGTCGTACCACTTCAATCTTTCCGTGTTATGTTAAACAATAGTGATCTTGTCGTACCACTTCAATCTTTCCGTGTTATGCACGCACCCATTTATCAACGTCTGTAATGTTCGTGTTTTTATTGTTCTCCATGTTTCAATCAATGCCCTTTAGCTCCCCAAGGAGCATAGGCCTTCAACAAACACATGCCATGTCCTCCTATCACGTGCCATCCGCTCACGTTCTTTCCATGTTTTCCTCATCATTTTCACTTCTGTTTCTAGCTCTCTTCTCCGTGTGTTTTTAGTATACCTCTGCCTCTCTTTCCCAGGGGATTCCAGAACAAGGACTGCCTTGTAATGCTATCAACAGGTTTCCTCAATGTGTGTCATATCCATCGTCAGCGTCTTCTTCTCAATTCTTGTTCCACTGACACTTGTCTGGTTCTTGTCATCAATTCCACATTTGTGACTTTGTCATACCATGTCATTCCTTCTTTTCCACGCAAGTACCCATTTATGAAAGTCTGTAGCTTTTTTGTTGTTGTTTTTGTTGTTCTCAATGTTTCAGAGCCGTACAGCAGGGCTGACTTGATATTTAAGTTGAAGATTCTTATTTTCGTGTTGCAATTGATTTCTCTTGATCTCCATATGTATCAAAATGCAATGAAAGCTCCTCTTATATGTTTCACAGACATATAAGTGTGGCAAAATTTGTCTCCAATACGGTTGTAAAATCTATTACCGCAATGCAACGGTGTCTCTATGAAATCACGCAATCACGGCACGGTGAGCGAGAAGGGACACAATGCAAAACAATATGGCCACCTTGTTGTTAAAGTGATCTGTGTTTTAGTTCCAACTTCTGAATGATGTTATAACGACTAGAATTGACGAATAGCAGAAAAACCTATGTTTCGATTCTGGGAGATTGCCTCTATATTCATATATATGTATTTTGGCTGGAATGATTTTGAACGGAAGATATTGTAAGTTGAATGCATAACATTGTGAGTTGATAGGGTCACTACACACTTTCGAGCAATGCAGGAGAATGTTTAATGGTCGGACGAATAAGAAAGTTAGATGGAATGGTTGCTCTGGACTGTCCAGTTCTAACGAGATCTACATGGACAGAATCAGATGGACAGAAGACTACAACGACGAAGGAAGAGGTGGAACAGTTTGTACAGAAGTCAGAATTTCATTCATCTTGCAAAAAAAATAAGCAGACCTAACACATGACGTCATGCTCTCTCAGCGGAACGCGTTGGCCAATAAAAAGGGGGAGCGCAATTTGAACAAAGGACACTGAAAAAAAGTTTTGAAACAGACTGGATGCAGGACAGAGTCTGCCACTATGCCTTTGCCATCTGCAGATGTGTGCAGCCTGCCAACTATTAAGGTCCAGTGTTGATTTATGAAGTTTGAGGGTAAGCTGACTTATAAAAATTATCATGTTTATATTTCAATTATTACAGGATTATTATGTGATGTATATTATTTGTGTGTAGATGCTACGAACTGCATTAGTTTCTTAAAATTTGTACCTGATGAGAAGGATCAAGCATATTCAGGACAAAATATAAGGCCTGTGGTTAATATTTGGAAGGATTAAGCTGTAAACTATTTAAGGATGTATAGGAGTGGATAAAACAAGATGATTGTTAATATATAAAAATAATGGAAATGTTTAAGATATAACTGTATTACTGAAATGATGTCCTTGCTTACTAGGACTTTATAACCTCGAAATCTGTTGACTGACTGGTCTGATATCTGTGCTAGTCACATATAAATCTAGCCAGATACTAGCAAGGACCGATACGTTGTTTGAGGTTCAATTGACAATTCGATCCATACTGTCAACTATCAGAAGCATTGTACGTTCATCAGTGCCAATACCATATAAGTGAAGGAACCCAACGTGTGAACTACAGCTGGTTCTTGGAACCCCTACTGTTGGGTCTGCCAAGACTGATAAACTCCATGACAGTACAGTATCATCAGTATCCAAGAACCAAGATAGGTGTTCTATAAAGGAACTGACAGAAGCTTATATGAAACACCAGCTAAAACAGTTATCATATTTAATTCAAGTAGCACGTCAGATGATGATAATCTTGCGATAAAGTCAATGGACTATAAGAACAGAATTCTAGTAACAGTAAAGCAAGTGTTCATTAACTTTACTGACCAAGAGAATAGGACTCTGTAAAGTGCTGTAAGCAGTAGTTTCCCTCTAAGGCTCCAGGGGAAGCAGGCCCTAAACTTGGTCAATTCAACCGACGCAGGATGGTGTAGATATGGAGTAGAAGTGTAGAGTGTGATTAACGCGAATGGTGTACTGTTCGTGTTCTGACCAATCTAAACACTCATTCACTTGTGTCTACAAGGCACCAATGCAGACTGCTGGAATCTTTGTTTACACAGTTTATTTAGACGCACACACTGGGACATAACGAGTAAATCATGGGTACAGGTTGACACATCAATTTGCAGGCATACATAGTAGATCCCAAGTCATGACACATTCATAAATAATGGGTAGTACATCAATAGCTTCCAATGTCATGATACATAATGGCCGCATCCCCTATCTGACTAAGCGCGTCAGTGAAGGCGGATCGGTAAGTAACTAAAGTTGCTTTATGTTCACAGTTTATATCATATTATGAAACCATGGAAGGGGTTTCTATCAAAATTGAGATCTCCTTGCCACTGTCCGAATAGTAAGATACATGCCCCGTTCTTTGGACAGTGATTCAAAAATACGATGACAGGAATGTAACATGGCCGCCTTCCTGAGTTGTCGCTCACTCGCTCACAGGAGGGTATATATATAAGCCAAAGTTAATTCGAAATACATATGAATGATTTCCTAAAGTTTCTCCATACAGTTCTACAGTAATCCAGTTACTTCACGTAGACATAATTGTTGTATGGAAGCCCGTCATCTTTGTCGATACAAACACGACACTAGCGTTGCGAAGCATAATATTCCAGCTAGGTCTAACCGACATGAGATCATCAAAAATAGGGTCTGGAATTACCTGGAGTCCGAATCATACATGGTACCGTACATTAGGAGAGTCTCTAACACAAGCTCTAGTAGAGACACAATCTCCTACAGAAGAAAAACCACTTCGTAAATCATTTTTACTGAAGAATCTACCAGCCCTGGAAAATGCGTAACCGCCATTGTAAACGGTACCTCGGAACTCATCACGACTTGTCAAGACAACTCCTACTTCCGTTAGAGCGGCATAACAAGAATATAGTCCTGCCTACCCATCCAAAATATACAATATAGGACTGAGTCTACTTGTACTAATAATATGTAATACATATGAATTCAGGCCATAAACATAATAAGCAAATTAATATATTTTCTGGCCCTAACAAATAAGTACGGACATGGGTGTCATATCCATGCGCCGAATCAATATCAAGAACGATTACTCCTATGATCAAAAGTGTAAATCAATCATGAGTTATCTAGCTTTACTATAGACAGCATTTTCATACACAAATGAATGAATGTCTATATCTTTTCCATATTAAATAGCCATATCGATTTTTGTAATATGTGCGTCAAAATATGCACGCAACAGATTACCACACCCCTCGGGAAAAAAAAATGATACATTTTTTTTTTTGAAATACATCTAGGAGCAACATACAATAGGCTCACAACGCACCAATAACAATGCGCAGATGATAAGCATAAGTTTTCTGACCCTAGAGAAAATACTTCTCTAAGTATAAATATTTCCAGAGAGGTGTCACCAACGCATACTACAATATTAGCAATGACACAATTTGTACATTAGTTTATACATAAATTTCATCTAAGATATCTTAACATCATGATCATCAAAGACGAAAAAAAAAACATTGAAAGATCAGCGGTGAATAAATATCAATGAACCGCTAAGTAGTGTTACAATCAATATATGATATTACCTATGTGTACACATTTCAACATAGGAACAACTGTATCAAAGTTAGGTATATAATTTAACAGTTATGAATCATGTGGGCATCTAGACAAAATATCTGCCATCACATTTTCTGACCCACGGATAGCTCGCACCGAAAAATGAAATGGCTGCAGAGCAATCGCGTAACGCGTTGATCTCGCGCTCTTCAGATTTTTACTCTGAATAGCCGTAAGAGCTTTCTGGTCAGTTTCCACGATGAAATGCGCGCCAAGAAGAAATCTTTGCAGTTTAAGGATTGACCAAACCATAGCCAATAATTCACGGTCTAGGACCGAGTAGTTCTTCTCTGCGGCATTTAATTTACGAGAAATATACATCACAGGATGCAGAGTTCCAGAGTACTCTTGCATTAGTGCTGCTCCAATCCCGGTGGATGAAGCGTCACTACGAAGAATAAATGTCTTATCCTTAGAGGGCAATACTAGGATAGGTAAAGTAGAAAACATAGTTTTAACCTTATCCAAAGAGGATTGACATTCTTGAGTCCAATGGACTACATTAGGAGACCCTTTCTTTAGCAAGGAAGAAAGAGGTGACATAATGGAGGACAGATTCGGAATGAATCGTCCATAAAATTGTATTAGACCTAAGAGACTTCGCACTTGCTTTTTAGTCTTAGGAATAGAAATGTTAAGTATCTTACTTGTATTATGGTCTTCTGTTTTTAGGAACCCATGACCAACACGGTGTCCTAAGAAAGATATTTCGCTAAAACCAATACATGCTTTCGATGGTTTCGCTGTCAGGTTATGCTCGCGTAAGATAGACAATAGTTCATTTATCCCATTATAGTGATCGTTCCAAGTATCACTGAAAAGACAGATGTCATCAAGATACGCAATGACATCTGAGCGATGAGATAGGATTCGACGCATCATGCGTACGAATGTTGCAGGGGCGTTCATAAGACCGAAAGGCATGAAATTCCATTGGAATAGACCCCTAGGCGTCGAAAAAGCAGTAAACGGTTTGGCGTGTTCGGATAATGGAACTTGCCAATATCCCTTAGACAAATCGAGTTTAGTAAAGAAATGAGAATTCGATAGTCTCGTAAGTAGCTCTTCTAGTAAAGGCATAGGTTCAGCATCAAATTTCGTCACTTGGTTCAATTTGCGATAATCCACGCAAAGACGTATGTTATTGTCTTTTTTTTTCGTACAATAACCATCGGCGAAGAATATGCTGATGTGGATGGTTCAATAATTTTTAACTCTATCATCTCATCCAACTCTTTCTCTACCTGTGCTTGAAAATGTATCGGGATAGGATACGGTCTGACTCTTATAGGACTATGGTCAGTAAGAATAATGTCATGTTGAATGACATCGGTTTGACCAGGAATGTCAGTAAGGACATCCTGAAATTGTTCTAACATAGTAGAAACTTGTTTCTGCTCTCCTGGAGATAATTCGGGAGAAATTGCAACATCTTTCCATGATTCATTAGAGTGAAGAGGAATCATTGGAAAAGGTAGATTTACATCCGAGAAACTCGTTTCCTCATCCTGTATTACTGACAGAGATGAGTACTGTCCATGTTGGACTGGAAAATCGTCCGTTGCCTGGAAAACAGGTTGTAAATAATCCGGACGTTCATGGAATTCCGTGAGCATGTTGATGTGGAAGGTTTTACGCTTCCCGTCAATATCGACGATATAGTCAACATCGGAAACTTTTGATATTATATCGTACGGACCTTTCCAAGAAATAAGAAGTCTATTTTCCCTACAAGGTAGCAAGACAAATGCTTTGTCACCTGGACAAAGTTGTCGCAAGCATCTCTTTTTATTGGCAAATTCCCTTGCCTTCTGTTTCGCAAATTCAGAAGAAGCAGTTGCCAATTTGCATGCTTCAATAATCTTGTGTCTAAGTGCGATGACATATTCATAAGAGGATTTTGTGTCATCGACAATATTATCAGCAGTTATAAGATCATGAAGTAAGGACATAGGACCTCGCGGTTTCGCGCCAAAGACAAGTTCAAAGGGAGAAAATCCTGTATGTTCGTTGGCGACCTCTCTATATGCAAAGAGAGCCGCGGGTAAAACCCTATCCCAATCCTGAGGATGATCTTCTGTTATCTTACCTAGTAGGTTTTTCAGAGTTCTATTCAGACGTTCCACCATCCCATTGGACATAGGATGATAAATACTCCTCAGCGATCTCTCTATCTTAAGAGTCGACATTACTTGAGACATGGTATCCGATATGAGTTGGGTACCATGGTCGGATAATATTTCTGCTGGAAATCCCAGACGAGAAAATATTAACCAAAGAGCATCTGCGACATCAGCAGTAGTTATGCTCTTTAGAGGAACAGCCTCCGGCCAACGTGTGCACATATCAACACACGTCAAAATAAATTGGTGTCCTCTAGCAGACTTTATCTTAAATGGACCAATGATGTCTATCGCCATTTTTTGAAATGGTCGAATGGGAATGTCTGCAGCCTGAATAGGTGCATCATGGCGTGGACCTCTGGATTTAATCTCTTGACATACTTTACAAGATCGACAATAGATTCGTATGTCCTTATTCACAGCAGGCCAAAAGAAAGATTCAAGAACTCTAGCTTTAGTACGGGAAAAACCCATATGTCCAGCACACTGCGAATCATGAGCGTGCTGTAAGATTTTAACTCTCATATTTTTAGGCACAAGGATTTGAGAATGAATGGACTTAGCGGAGTCTTGTACCATACGTACAAGTACGCCATTCTTCATCGTAATCCAAGATTTACGATTTGTATCCTTATTCGGATCACCTTTTGTTGCCAGAGTAAAGAATTTCTTTAGAGTAGGATCATCTTCCTGCTGTTTTATAAAGGAATCATGGGAAATCTCCAAGGGATCATCTTGGATCTGCGCATCATTATCTTCAGAATGTGAAGATTGCGGCATATTAAGAGCTTGAGCCCTAGTGATTACTGCATTAGCAGATTGCATATTAACATTTTCCCAATTAGAAATTTGCTGTGGAGTGCATTCTTTCACTCCATGAATGCGACCGATGATAAGATCAGCGATCGGATTCGGCAAGAGACATGCTTGCACCTCTCCTGTAAAGAAAGGCGTAGCAATATTGATAATGGCAGTGGAGTACTTCTCCAATGTGCCACCAAATGTTACACATTTGACTACATCGCCTGTAGCTCGAGAAGGATTTACGAGTGATTGCCTCACTCCGATGGTAGTGCACCCCGAATCGAAAAGAATTGATACCGGAGTACCATCTATTAGGCCTCTATTGAAGACGAGAGCACCCCTTCCATTATGCGCGATTGACGCAGGGAGAGCGGGAAGCGGGTGACCGCAGCTTAAAGTAGAAACTGTGGTTGGATCGAATAATGTTTTGCATTGCGAACACTCAGATGCTCTAGCAAAATCGAAAGCGGAATTTGCTACACTATTGGAGTCTTTTTTATCATTATTCTGATTACCGGCGTCGTGGAACTCCTGTTGTGCAGAGTTAGCCTGGTAATAAGATTTACCATGTCTTTTGTGTTGTGATCTACCTCGGTTATAATTGTCTCTATAATTATTATTTCCTCTTTTATAACCCCTATTTGGGTTTGAATCATAATATTCATGATCATAATCATCACGCTCATTATACTGAGTATCCCTGTAATATTGGTTCTTTTCTCTCCATGAAGCACTTGGGTAGTTCCTATAACTACTCCCTTTTCGAGAATTTCTAAAATTATGGGTACCCCTCGCGTGTCGAGGACTATCAGCCCGATTCCAGTTCTTCGAAGAAGAACCCTGATTTGAGTGGTTATCTTGGTTTTGATACTTATTCCAATTAACCTTTTTATCAAATTTATTTTTAGCTCCTTGGAATTTGTGTGAGTAATTCTGATTATATTCTGTTGCCGAAGCAACTGGCATACTCTCTTTGATGTTCGAGTTACTAAGAATCATGTCAGGGTGTGCCGTGGCATACTGGTCACAATATTCTTCCATTTGCTTTGATGTACTAGGTTTACGCTCATGTAAGAACTCTAGGAATGGTTTATTTACCGAAGACATGACCTTGTCTCTTAGCAATAAATCCGTAAGACCATCAAATGTTTTCTCTATTTTGGATAATTCAATCCATCGTAAGAGTGTAAGTCGTGCTTTTGAAATGAAATCTGAGAATTCTAAACCTACCTCAGGTCTCATTGTTTTAAACAAAAGACGATAACCTTCTTCTGACAGCTGATATCTCTTTATCAAAGCTGCCCTAATAGCATCGTAATTATCCTTGTCGGCCTCTTCAACCAAAGATAACTTAGTCAGAGACTCCCCTTTTAAATTTTCAGACAACTGATGCACATACTGTGATTGTCAACATTATGAGCTCGACAAGCACGTTCAAATCTATCAAGCCAGAATGTTATATCATCACTGGCAGAGTTGAACGCTGGCACCTTGACCTTATAATTAAAAGGTTTACCATTACCACCAGATGCCTGATTAATATTACTCATACTTGTCAATTTCAATTTCTCTAATTCAAACTCATGTTCTCTTATTGCTTTTCTCTCTTCAGCTTCTCTATCTAATCTTTTCTGTTCAGCTGCAGCAGCAGCTTCTAATTTTTTCTGTTCAGCTGCAACTTCTAATTTTTTCTGTTCAGCTGCAACTTCTAATTTTTTCTGTTCTGCTGCAACTTCTAATTTTTTCTGTTCTGCATCAAATCTCCTTTCCTCCACTTGCATCTGCAATTTCTTTAGTTCAGCAGCAGTATCAGCTTCTTTTTCTAATCTTTTTTCTTCAGCCAGAGCTTTTCTCTCTTCAGCAGCAGCTTCTCTTTCTAATCTTTTCTCTTCAGCCAGAGTTTTTCTCTCTTTCTGCAGCAGCTTTTTTCTCTTCAGCAGCAGCTTTTCTCTCTTCAGCAGCAGCAGCAGCTTTTTTCTCTTTCTGCAGCTAATGCTTTGTCATATTGAGCAACAGCCCATTGTTCTAAGTCTTTCCCAGTCTTATCAAGAGATTTTCCTTGTGCAATAAAGTAATCTAATGTAGACATCTTGTCTTCTTAAATCAGAAACCTGAAAAAGTAAATAAATTACCCTATTTCACTTTAATGGGAGACAAGTCTATACCATAGACTTAGTCTTAGTGAAAAAACCTGTATGGTTATTTTGTTTATCATATAACCAATGATAACTTGAGTACCTGTGGAAAACAATAACTGTATATCTCAAATACTGTGGGAGACAAGCCTTATAAAGGTCTTGTATACCTTAATGTAATCAATGATCACTTGAGTACCTGTGGAAAATAATATTTCCTATACCAATCACTTTGGGAGACAAGCCTTACACAGGTCTTGTACACTTTGTTTTATAACAATAATAATCATAAAGTACTGATCTGTACTATA
The DNA here is from genome assembly GCA_024509875.1 of Oreohelix idahoensis. Lineage (NCBI taxonomy): Eukaryota > Metazoa > Mollusca > Gastropoda > Stylommatophora > Oreohelicidae > Oreohelix > Oreohelix idahoensis. The sequence goes on along the minus strand of JAMPIV010007433.1, from coordinate 57,951 downwards.
ATATAAGTGTATTCAACTATACCTCCTATGTCATATGTCAACTAAAGACATTACAAAGGACAAACAAGAAAAGACAATCTGAAAACATTTGCAGAGATCAAATTAAATTAAATAGGAGAAATGAAAAAAAAAAAAAAAAAATGATCACAGAATCTGTGATGATAACTGCAATAAGATAACAAGACAAATAACGCCACAGTGTATAAACATAAGGGTGTAAAGAACTGAAATGAAAGGAAAGATGAGACCTACAATTATACAAACAAATCAAACAAAAATAAAGAACAGAAAAATGTTACAAATACAAATATGAAACAGTCGTCACAACTAACCAAATATTTGCAAACTATGTTGCATGTAAATTTCAATTAAGAAATTGCTCCCTATAGAACGCCAGAACAAGACCAATATCACTTGGTATTTCCTGTTCTAGTCACCTCCCATCCAGGCCCGCAAACACATAACAATCACACATATAAACAAATAATATATAAACATAAATACATATAAATCATCAATGTGTGTATCATATAATGAAATGTGTTGCAGTTGTAATGTATTGTACTGTATGCTCAGTTTTAACAAATTAGACTACCACTTTATTGAGTAATAGATTTGCTTTCTAATTGTTACACTGTTCAATTTTTTTGAGCACATAAGAAGATCCAACGATGAAATTTGCACTTTAAGTTCAACATTGCTCTTCTATTTCAGCAGGATAAACAATCACTAGTTTAGAATCCTGACTGTACTGTGCCAAATGTCAACAAGTGCTGACCCAGATATTGCTACACTTGTCAGAACAGGTCAAGCTGACATTGATTGTATAGCTGTCCTACTGGTGTTGATGTGGTCAAACAAATGTTCTTGCAACTGTAAAATGTGATTCTCAACACAACAAAACTGCGTAGGCTGGACCCAGGAATCTGGCTCACCACTATAAAGTGCTGTAAGCAGTAGTTTCCCTCTAAGGCTCCAGGGGAAGCAGGCCCTAAACTTGGTCAATTCAACCGACGCAGGATGGTGTAGATATGGAGTAGAAGTGTAGAGTGTGATTAACGCGAATGGTGTACTGTTCGTGTTCTGACCAATCTAAACACTCATTCACTTGTGTCTACAAGGCACCAATGCAGACTGCTGGAATCTTTGTTTACACAGTTTATTTAGACGCACACACTGGGACATAACGAGTAAATCATGGGTACAGGTTGACACATCAATTTGCAGGCATACATAGTAGATCCCAAGTCATGACACATTCATAAATAATGGGTAGTACATCAATAGCTTCCAATGTCATGATACATAATGGCCGCATCCCCTATCTGACTAAGCGCGTCAGTGAAGGCGGATCGGTAAGTAACTAAAGTTGCTTTATGTTCACAGTTTATATCATATTATGAAACCATGGAAGGGGTTTCTATCAAAATTGAGATCTCCTTGCCACTGTCCGAATAGTAAGATACATGCCCCGTTCTTTGGACAGTGATTCAAAAATACGATGACAGGAATGTAACATGGCCGCCTTCCTGAGTTGTCGCTCACTCGCTCACAGGAGGGTATATATATAAGCCAAAGTTAATTCGAAATACATATGAATGATTTCCTAAAGTTTCTCCATACAGTTCTACAGTAATCCAGTTACTTCACGTAGACATAATTGTTGTATGGAAGCCCGTCATCTTTGTCGATACAAACACGACACTAGCGTTGCGAAGCATAATATTCCAGCTAGGTCTAACCGACATGAGATCATCAAAAATAGGGTCTGGAATTACCTGGAGTCCGAATCATACATGGTACCGTACATTAGGAGAGTCTCTAACACAAGCTCTAGTAGAGACACAATCTCCTACAGAAGAAAAACCACTTCGTAAATCATTTTTACTGAAGAATCTACCAGCCCTGGAAAATGCGTAACCGCCATTGTAAACGGTACCTCGGAACTCATCACGACTTGTCAAGACAACTCCTACTTCCGCTAGAGCGGCATAACAAGAATATAGTCCTGCCTACCCATCAAAAATATACAATATAGGACTGATTCTACTTGTACTAATAATATGTAATACATATGAATTCAGGCCATAAACATAATAAGCAAATTAATATATTTTCTGGCCCTAACAAATAAGTACGGACATGGGTGTCATATCCATGCGCCGAATCAATATCAAGAACGATTACTCCTATGATCAAAAGTGTAAATCAATCATGAGTTATCTAGCTTTACCATAGACAGCATTTTCATACACAAATGAATGAATGTCTATATCTTTTCCATATTAAATAGCCATATCGATTTTTGTAATATGTGCGTCAAAATATGCACGCAACAGACTCCAGATCCTGAATTGAAAAGGATAGTACTACTGATATTTAATTTATGCCAATTTATGCCAAGTGACTGTTTGTTTTTTTTTAACACTATTTCTTTAAAAGGAAAGAACATTCCTACAATTACTCTAGATAAGAGATAACATTAATTTTGTGAATATTGTGTGAATATTTGTATTACTCTTTTCCAAACAGCAGAAAAAGAAAATCAATATTAATATTAAATGATTCATTAATTTACCCGAGAACTTGTTTACTTTTTACCATTGGGTTTAAAGTTCTTATTCATTTTAATTATCCCCTAGCATTAATTTATCATAGGATAGTTGTGGGGAGGAGACACCTTAAATCCTGGTACTACTTCTTACCATCTGGGCCAGTGATTTTCACAGTTTGACTATTCATATGACAACTATACACCAGTGCTAATTTCTAAGAATGGGGTATTGCTTATCAGATCAGAACTCCTGACTGGCATTCTATCCTTGTATCATCTGATACACCTGGATATCTTATATATCACGTATATAACCAAAAAAATCTCTCGTCACAATAAGACTAAAGGCAAGAGGGGCTTTCGTTGCAATGGGAAGTAAATGGAGGTTGCTGGAAGTCGATCCAATCTGAAAATAAGAGGCTTCGACTTGAGTGTCAAGTCAGTCCTGTTGTGTGGCTCTGTGCTATGGAGAATGTCGTGGGAACGGGTGCGTGTGTGGAGTGGAGGGATTGAGATCGTGCGACACGGTCACCGGCGTGCAGCTAGTGGCGGAGAGAGGCCGGGTGGAGTGGAACAGGAGCTGAGATGAGGGCGCTGGCGATGGGTTGATCACGCATTGATGAAACTAGTTGATAGCATTTTCGGGAAATTCCTTGTTGTGTGGTCCCAGAAGCTAATTACGTAAAGGCAGATTAAAGACCACATGGAGCGGGGGGAAGGGGGAAGCTGGAGACTTATATGAAATTGATGAGGACGACATGCGCGACCTTATGCTGATAGCACGAGACAGGAGCCTTAGCACAGCCATTCTCAACCTGTTTATTCTGGAGGAACCCTTGAAATAATTTTCATGTCTCAGGGAACCCCTGCTTAAACAATATTAAATCTACAGCTCATGGTACCATAGCGTGAACAGTAAGTTGTTATATCTACAGCTCATGGTACCATAGCGTGAACAGTAAGTTGTAAATATGGTAATCCAATAAAAATTGTCAATGCTCTTTTTAGTAGAGAGGGCTTTTTTGTGTGTGGATCTGTTTATTGTGGTCAGCTTATTAGCCTATTTTTGTGTGGTTTCCTGAGTAGTATAGTAGAGAGGTTACGGGTAGGATTCTGGCGGCGCATGACTTTTATATAATCTGGCGGCGCATGACGTTTTATATAAGGAAATACTCCACTCGATAATGGCGGTAGGGTGTTGTTGTATCGTGTTTGTTTATACAAACAGGCGTTACAACGTAAATTACAACAGTTATACGTACTTTACAAAACAAATGTTACAATATTTATTTTACAAACAGGTAGACAATATTTAATTTATACATATATTACAAATAAGTAGACAAATATATATTTATACGTATATATACAATATATATACGTATATACAACATACATAAACAATCGATAATGTCGGACAATATAAAAAATCGATAATAGCGGAAAATCGATAATGGTGGCACTAAGTAGGGTATTAAGGGGTTTATTAAAGAAAGAGGGTATTGGTTTTGGCTGGCGGGGGTGATGACGCATGGGTGTGTGTTGGGGTGTAGCTGGCGGGTGTGGGTGGTATTGCCTTTGGTTTGTCTGGTGTGTTGTGTGTAGGTATTTTAATTGTTGTATTGTGCTGGTAGTGTGTTGTTTCTTCATACTATATATATATATATATATATATATATATATATATATATATATATATATATATATATATATATATACACACACAAGTGTATATATATATATATATACAACAGACATAAAAATCGATAAAAGCCTGCACCCTTGAGATAAAGAGGAAAATATAAAAAATCGATAAATTCACTTAGTATGAGTTTTATAGAGAAAGCTGGTTAATGAGCGTGGTAGGTGGGGTATGGAGAGTGCGCGGGGGTATTGATTTTGGCTGGCGGGGGTGATGACGCCAGGGTGTATTAGTGCGGGCGTAAGCTAAAGTATAAACACAGAGGCGTGGTAAGTGTTTATATATACATTTTTATTATATTATTATTATGAAGTTGGGACATTGTCGGCGTGTACCTGTCTTTTTATGTAAAAATGTGATAGGGAATGTCCGTTGTTGGGTGAGTACAGCTAAAAGGCTAGTTTATTGTTATGTTTATTTAGCCCTTTAGTACATTTTTCCCGCCCCGCATTTGTTGTGTAGTGAGAACCGCCAAAAACAAAGTGTGTTTATCTCGTGTTTTGTGTGTAGGTATTGATGAGAATTACAGCTAATTGGTGTTAGCTTTCTTGGTTTGATAGTCCTTTACACAGTGTAAAATCCCTATTGGTTATCTGTAGTGTTTTAAATAGTTTTGTTAAGCCAATATTTCTATAATATTTACTAATATAAAGTGAGGTTGCGGTGTTGTTCGTCGCGGATAACTTCACGCCTCACAAAAGAAAAATCTTTACAGGAGCAATTATATGTTGATTTTTCACTGTCGCTTTTAAAGAGGCCATACCACAGACTTGTGTAGATTGACCAATTATTTTGGAGGTAGTGTATTCTTAATCAATAACAGGAGATTGTTGTGAAATTCATGAAAGCTTAGATATAGGTACACTGTCCACAAGTGAGCTCATCAGAACGTTGTTATCTGTGTGGATGTGCTGTAGTCTTGTTACAAACAACAAGCTGATTTAGACGTAGCTTTAACACTTTTTATTGGAAGGGGTTGCGCTTTTACCTTTTTACATGAATATAACAACCGAGTTGTTCCAAAACCTTCATCGAACTATGTTGCTGCTTGGCTTGAGAAGAAGGAATTTTTATAAACACCCACTAAGTGAATTCCCGTTTTCCTGCCTGCTGTAGAATAAAGTGTAAAATATAAAAAATTGATAAATTTTATAGAGGAAGATGGTTAATGAACGGGGTGTTGTGGGGGTGATTCTTTGGTTTTGTCTGGTGTGTTTGTGTGTAGGTATTGATGAGAATATAGGGTGGTGAGAGGTGAAGTGGTGTAATTATCGCTGTGGACATGTCTTTTGATGTAAAAATATGACAGGGAATTTCCGTTTGTTGGGTGAATGTAATTACATATTGATACGGGCTCTGGTCCACGTGGTAGTTTTCTTTATTATTTATATTATATCATGAGTAATAAGTCTACTCACCCCAATTCCATCTAGTGGTATGTAAGTGACCCCGCACACAGCCGTATTCTGCAACATAAAATATACTGTCAAAGGCCAGGCAGGACAATTCCAAATAGACCGTTTTATTGAACACAACGAGGGTCCGTAGAGATATATCCCATTTGCAGACTAGATTATGGCATCAACTTGACAATCCTTAGTGTCGCTGTACAGACTGCAACAGTAACAATGTCGAGGTCATTTTCATCCCCTTTTTAATAAAGTTCAAACACGCACGTGCTTTTACCGCTAGTTAAGAAATTCGATCGATCGTCGGCGCAAAACTTAGAGAGAAAATCGTATACTTTATAAAATTCCGTAGCACAGACGGTTACGTCAGGGCTAAATATAGCTATCTAGAAAAGCGTAATAAAATTCTAACTAGCAGAGTTTTGCGTATTGGTAGACGAAAAATCATATCCGCAACGGGATTTACCGTTGTAAGACTAACATTTACCTTTGTAAGACTAACCCTGCTACTTATTTCTGTTTACTTCATTGCAGACAAGCTCAAAACACAAGAGATCATTAGTAGAAATTTATAAAAGAAGCATTCCTTCGTTCGTTTGTTCGAATCCGCGTGACTTAAGGTTTCACTCTTTTCACACGTGCCGCACCTGGTGATAGGTTTTATATTATGTCGCAAGCGTCTCAAACATGCGGCGACCACGGAAATTTAGTACATTAAATAAATGTAACTAAGTATTTGTTCCAGTTATCAAACGGTTATCTACGTTTTTGTCCTGCAATTTTCAAACTTAAGTGTCAAATATTTCTTACAGTTGTAAGATATTTCTTCAAATGTTTCTTCCACTTGTCAAATATTTCTTCAAGTGTTTCTTGCCTGTGTCAAATATTTATGCAAGCGTTTTTACCAGTTGTCAGATATTTCTTCAAATTTTTTTTCCGCTTGTCAAATATTTCTTCAAATTTTTTTCCCACTTGTCAAATATTTCTTACAGTTGTCAAATATTTATGCAAATGTTTCTCCCACTTGTCAAATATTTCTTCAAATTTTACCCCGCTTATTAAATATTTCTTACAGTTGTCAAATATTTCTTCAAATTTTCCCCGCTTGTCAAATATTTCGCCCAGTTGTCAAATATTTCTTCAAATTTTTCCCCGCTTGTCAAATATTTCTTACAGTTGTCAAATATTTCTTCAAATTTTTTCCCACTTGTCAAATATTTCTTACAGTTGTCAGATATTTCTTCAAATGTTTCTTGCAAGTTTCAAATATTTATGCAAATGTTTCGTCCACTTGTCAAATATTTCTTCAAATGTTTCTTGCATGTGTCAAATATTTATGCAAATGTTTCTTCTACTTGTCAAATATTTCTTACAGTTATCAAATATTTCTTCAAATTTTTCCCACTTGTCAAATATTTCTTACAGTTGTCAGATATTTCTTTAAATGTTTCTTCCACTTGTCAAATATTTCTTCAAATGTTTCTTGCCTGTGTCAAATATTTATGCAAACGTTTATGCCAGTTGTCAGATATTTCTTCCAATTTTTTTTCCACTTGTCAAATATTTCTTCAAATTTTTTTTCCACTTGTCAAATATTTCTTACAGTTGTCAAATATTTCTGCAAATGTTTCTTGCATCTGTCAAATATTTCTTCAAATATTTTCAAGTTGTAAAATATTTCCTCAAACGTTTCTCCCTCTTGTCAAATATTTATTCAAATGTTTTTCCACTTGTCGAATATTTCTTGCATGTGTCAAATATTTCTTACATGTGTCAAATATTTCTTACAGTTGTCAAATATTTCTTACAGTTGTCAAATATTTATGCAAATGTTTCTTCCACTTGTCAAATATTTCTTCAAATTTTTTTCCACTTGTCAAATATTTATCCAAATGTTTCTTTCAGTTGGCAAATATTTATGCAAATGTTTTTTCCACTTGTCAAATATTTCTTCACATTTTTTTCCACTTGTCAAATATTTCTTACAGTTGTCAAATATTTATGCAAATATTTATTGCACTTATAAAAAAGTTCTTAAAATATTTCTTCTCATTACCAAATATTTCTTCGAATGTTTCTTGCAGTTGCCAAATATTTCTTCAAATAGGTCTTGCAGTTGTCACATATTCCATCAAATGACTAATCCGGTTGCCAATATTTCTTGTAGCTGCCAAAGACTTCTTTAAATATTTCTTTAAATATTTCTTGTAGTTTTCCAAACTGGTCATTAAATATTTTTTTCCGGTTGTAATACAAACATGTGATGTCTTCTCCGTTTACTGTGACAGTCTCCACATTTTGAGAATCCCGGCATCCACTCCGGGCCTTCGTCAAGTTCCGCGGATGCGCTATTTTTAGTATTCAGCCGATTGGGTTTTCCAGAAAACAGACTATCTGATTGGGGATCCCAGTTCGTATCTGATGCTAGAAATAGCTCGGTGAATCGCGTCACCAAAGCATGCAAAGACTTTGACCTCACAATAAGTCTGAATAAAAAAATTTGCTGAGTCAAGAGGTAGGTGCTGCACCAGTTATCACTATCGATAATTATGAATTGGCAGTGCTGCACCACACACATACCTTGTGGCTATCATCAATAACAAACTCTCTCTGGACACATAAATTGACAGTCGCATTGACAAAGCTGCTGCTCCCTTTGCCCGCCTCACATCCCGTGTTTGGGGAAACTCCAAACTCACGACGACGACCAAAGCTGCGATATATAAAGCCTGCATCACCAGCTTACTTCTATATGGCAGTGAGAAATATGTGAAAATGGAAGAAATACTCGACAAAAATATGTGGCAGCTATAAGGAATATTTAAAGAAATGTTTGACAACTGGAAGACATTTTTGACAGCTGCAAGCATTATTTGCAGTATTTGACAACAGGAAAAAATATTTAATGACCAGTTTGGAAAACTACAAGAAATATTTAAAGAAATATTTAAAGAAGTCTTTGACACTACAAGAAATATTGGCAACCGGATTAGTCATTTGATGGAATATGTGACAACTGCAAGAAATATTTGAAGAAATATTTGGCAACTGCAAGAAGCATTCGAAGAAATATTTGATAATGAGAAGAAATATTTTAAGAACTCTGTTATAAGTGCAATAAATATTTGCATAAATATTTGACAACTGTAAGAAAAAATTGAAGAAATATTTGACAACTGTACGAAATATTTGACAAGCGGGTAAAAATTTGAAGAAATATTTGACAAGTAAAAGAAACATTTGCATAAACATTTGACACCTGTAAGAAATGTTTGCCAAGTGGAAAAAATTGGAAGAAATATTTGACAAGTGGAAGAACAATTTGCATAAATATTTGACAACTGTAAGAAATATTTTCCAAGTGTATAAAAATTTGAAGAAATATTTGACAACTCTAAGAAATATTTGACACACGCAAGAAACATTTGCATAAATATTTGACAACTGTAAGAAATATTTGACCAGTGGACAAAAAAATTTGCATAAATATTTGACAACTGTAAGAAATATTTGACAAGTGGAAAAAAAATTTGAAGAAATATTTGACAACTAGCAAAACGTTTGAAGAAATATTTGACAACTGGAAGAAATTTGTGACAGCTGCAAAATTATTTGCATTGTCAAGTACTGACAACAGGAAAAAATATTTAATGAAAAAAATATTTAATGAAAAGTTTGGAAAACTGCAAGAAATATTTAAAGACATATTTAAAGAAATATTTGACAAGTGATCTATTTACCTACAGGTTGGAACTTTTGAGTAGGACTGGAAAAATTGTGGGACCCTCTTTGGTGATTGGAAGAAACATTTTCACTAAAGTTTGAAAATTGCAGGACAAAAACGTAGATAACCGTTTGATAACTGGAACAAATACTTAGTTACATTTATTTAATGTACTAAATTTCCGTGGTCGCCGCATGTTTGAGACGCTTGCGACACAATATAAAACCTATCACCAGGTGCGGCACGTGTGAAAAGAGTGAAACCTTAAGTCAAGCGGGTTCGAACACACGAACGAAGGAATGCTTCTTTTATAAATTTCTACTAATGATCTCTTGTGTTTTGAGCTTGTCTGCAATGAAGTGAACAGAAATAAGTAGCAGGGTTAGTCTTACAAAGTAAATGTTAGTCTTACAACGGTAAATCCCGTTGCGGATATGATTTTTCGTCTACCAATATGCAAAACTCTGCCTGTTAGAATTTTATTACGCTTTTCTAGATAGCTATATTTAGCCCTGACGTAACTATCTGTGCTACGGAATTTTATAAAGTATACGATTTCCTCTCTAAGTTTTGCGCCGACGATAGATCGAATTTCTTAACTAGCGGTAAAAGCACGTGCGTGTTTGAACTTTATTAAAAAAAGGGATGAAAATGACCTCGACATTGTTACTGTTGCAGTCTGTACAGCGACACTAAGGATTGTCAAGTTGACGCCATAATCTAGTCTGCAAATGGGATATATCTCTACGGACCCTCGTTGTGTTCAATGAAACGGTCTATTTGGAATTGTCCTGCCTGGCCTTTGACAGTATATTTTATGTTGCAGAATACGGCTGTGTGCGGGGTCACTTACATACCACTAGATGGAATTGGGGTGAGTAGACTTATTACTCATGATATAATATAAATAATAAAGAAAACTACCACGTGGGCCAGAGCCCGTATCAATATGTAATTAAATTCACCCAACAAACGGAAATTCCCTGTCATATTTTTACATCAAAAGACATGTCCACAGCGATAATTACACCACTTCACCTCTCACCACCCTATATTCTCATCAATACCTGCACACAAACACACCAGACAAAACCAAAGAATCACCCCCACGACACGCCGTTCATTAACCATCTTCCTCTATAAAATTTATCAATTTTTTATATTTTCCTCTTTATTCTACAGCGGGCTGGAGAAAGGGAAGGTTGGGCATGGGACTGATTACCCCATCAGGTAGAAATGTTTAAACCACAAAAACTCCAACAAACACCATGGATAGGTCAGCGAACATGAAGACTTGGCATAAGACAAATGTTACCCCCATCAGGTAGAAATGTTAAAATCACAAAAACTTCAACAAACACCATGGATAGGTCAACTAAAGAACATGAAGACTTGGCATAAGACAAATGTTACCCCCATCGGATAGAAATGTTAAAACCACACAAAAACTTCAACAAACACCATGGATAGGTCAACTTAAGAACTTGAAGACTTGGCATACGACAAATGTTACTCCCATCAGGTAGAAATGTTAAAACCATAAAATCTTCACCAAACACCATGGATAGGTCAAAACCATGGATAGGCCAACACCATGGATAGGTCAACGGCATGGATAGGTCAAAATAATAGATAGGTCAATGTGGTGAAGTGGGATGTTATAAATACTTATAGGGAACTTAGTGTACTGACTGAGATCAGCTGTGAAGGTATCTATATCTATTAAGAGTAGTGTATTATAGATAACCTTACTTGCTACCACATATCTATATATCTCAGTCAGAATTATTCTGGAATAGTGTGATGCTACGTTATGTGTCTAGGGTATGAGTATGGTGAAGTGTAAGTCACAACAACAGACAGATAAACAATTTAATTTAATCCACACTACTCTTGACAACACTGTGACACTCACATACATATAACACTCTACAAAGATATCTTAAAAGAGTCACTGATAAACTTTCAAATAACAATATGTATTCATTACTGGCATGAATGAATATGTGTCCTGATTCAACTACAAGGGAACCAGGAATCACAATCAATTTAAATTACAAGTTATGTACAGAATGTATTTAATATGAATATTGTAGTGACATATATTATTACAAATGTTCTATGTGTGTCAGTTGTGTAGTAGTAAAATGAGGTAATACTGGTTTTGTTTTGTTCAAGCTCTGTTGGTATTTGTCATCATGACTTCAATAGTTTGTCTTTAGGGACTAGTATTGGAGATGTTCACAGTTCCTGATTTTAAGACAAGTAAATTCCCCTCTTAATGTTAATTTTAAAAAGTCAGTTCAAGATGAGGGGACATAATGTTGAGCTCAGCTGGCCATTCGCTTATCTGGCGTGATGGCGGCAGGAAAGGACTCCTCTGCTCGAATTCTCCTCTGGGCTCAGGAGACACCTCACTGATAGCTAAAAAGACCAAGGAGTATGCTGTCCGACTCTGGATTCAGCAAAGCTCTGACTAGGTGCTGCTCAGTACCATCAAGACCACTGTCCCTGAAATCAAGAAGGATGTACCTTCTACTTCATAACTAATTTATATTTTCTTTTTACACTGATCACAATACATCACAAACATTGCGTTCAGAGCGTTAGGCCAACAGTCAGCTTCATCTGAAATACTTTATTCCAGTATTACCCTTCCTAATGGTTACTACGCCTCTGCACTTCCAGCATTATTTCTTTCTAGTCAATCATCCAGGTGTCAGTGTACTGTTTGGCCATTCCATGCCGTTTTACTTCTCTCCGACACCCTCTGTTCAGGCTGGAGCATTTTAGGCTTTACCTCACGTTTGCCACTGAACTACACATATATATACAGGCATAAATCAACAATTCACATTCAATTTTCATTAAAAGATATTAAATGGTTCAAGCTTACCACAATTCATACGAATAACACAGATACGTTGATTAGCAATGAATTCTGGCACAAACTGGCACAAATTTCCATCTGCTTATCTTCCAGGCTTTTATTGAGCAAAATTTTAGCTGGCTTCAACGCACTGATGCTTTATCAAGATCATTTAAACAAGTGGTCTCGAACTAACGCTCCCAAGTGTGTATATCAGCGAGACTGGCCAATGAGCCACGTTTCGACAAGTGTTTGAAAAAATGTTATCTTTTCCCGTCTCCCCTAACAACCAAGATAGTATTTATAGCCCGACCAATCGTGGTTAGGCTTTCATTTGTTGCGCTCCAATCAATTTGGAGTTTACATGGTAGGCTATTTCTGTAACGTAAATTTTTTTCAAACACGTTAAAAAAAAATCTTATGAGCAGAAATGATTTTATGCTGTCAGGCACCCCCAAAGGTTTATTTTGGGTATAATTTATTAATTCCTGGACTATTTGCGTAACGTTTTACATATTATTTGTAAGCAAGCCCTAAGGAACCCAAAAATACTAATTTAAAGGAGCTACGTGGCTGCGTTCAAAATATGCAATTTCTTCTACCTCCTATATAGTTGTTTTAATGTGATGTGCTGTCCTGGGTACTGTTTATGTTTGTCAATTTCGGACATAAAAACATCTATTGTTATATTTTCTAATAAGAGTCTGTTATGATTTATAAACCTAACTCTGGGAAAGGGTAGTGTATTTTATCACTGTCCGTCTGAAAAAAAAATTAGTGCATGTAGACTTACACGCGTGATGGCAGCATTTGCGTATCGCGCGAAGCGTGTTTAGTGTTCGGCTTTCTGCCTCTCCCTTCTCGCTATCCTTTTGTCCATCTGTTCGTTCGTTTTGGTAACGTAATATAATTAATGTTAGGATTAATTTAGGTCATTACGCAGGGCGTCTCAATGTTTTTCTTAGAAATGCAGCACACGTTTCATTGAAGAAGGCGGGTAATAATACAGTAAGCTTTTATATCAACGTGAAAGCGTTACAATTTGCAGACGAAGCAGAAAACAAGGGGGATTTCGAGTACATTCCTTGTGACAGCACTGTCATTTTACCATTCCTCTTCTCTTTATTAATTTTATTTGTTAGGCTTCATATTTACCTAATAATTTATATATGTGATTAGAATATTTCATGACACCTCCCCTCTTAAAACAGACATTATATGTCAGTCCTTTATTCTATATACACATAGAGAAATTTATTATTATTTCTGGGGTTTACGGTGATTCTCATCACACGGATGGCGGCTTAAAAAAATCCGCTCCCAGATTGGTTTTTCCAGATATATATCAATGCTAAAATTATATGGAGCCAGAAGCAAAGACCATCGGAGTAACCTAGAGTTCTCATGCTTAGCCTGTGCTAAAAAACGATAAAGGTTTGTGGTCAGTTTGCAACTTAAATGCCTTCCCATATAGATAAATATTGAATTTCTTTATTGCCCATATTACTGCAAGACATTCTTTTTCGCTAGTTGAGTAGTTTATTTCAGCTTTATTCAACTTTCTGCTAGCATATGCCACTGGGCTTAATTCCCCATCCAATGCATCTGATTTCTGTAGTAAAGTTGCACCTAACCCAATATTACTTGCATCCGTCCTTACTATGAATTCTTGACTTAAGTCAGGTAATTTCAAAATGGGTTTACTTGTGAGCTTTCCTTCAATTCTTGGTAAGTCATTTCACATTGTGGTGTCCATGTAATGCGATCTGGATGTCCTTTACGTGTCAATTCAGTTAACGGTGCACATATGGAATTAAAGTTTTTGATATACTTCTGGTAGAAACCACATAATGAGACAAAGGATCTCACGTCCTTCTTGGTTTGTGGTCTCGGGGCTTTCTGTAGTTTCTCTAAATTCTTTGGGTCAGGGGTCATGTTTCCCTGATAAACTGTGTGTCCCAAAAATTCCAATTCTTTACATCCAACGCAACATTTGGTTGGTCGGGCTGTTAAATTTGCCTCCCCAAGTCGATCAAACAGCATGTTCAGAGAGTCAATGTGTTCCTCAAATGTTTCTGTTGCTATAAGGATATCATCCATAAAATTTGTTATACAGGGATTATTCAGAGGGTCCAATAATTTTCTCATCATTCTAGAGAAGACACTAGGCGCATTCTTCAATCCAAATGGCAATCTATTAAACTCATAGTGTCCTTCTGAGGTACTAAAAGCTAGGTATGGTCTAACCTCAGGTTTTACTGGAATCTGATAGTATCCTTTACTCAGATCCACTTTTGAGAAATATTTAGCTTTATTTAGTCTGGCAAACAGCTGATTTGTATCCGGCAATGGATCCACCTGTCCTTCTGTAATAGCATTCAGTCTCCTGTAATCTATACAGAGTCTATGTTCTCCAGAGGGCTTCCTTAAGAGTACCACCCCGGAACTATACGAAGACTCACTGTGCGAAATAATTCCTTCCTTCAACAGATAGTCTATCTCTTCCTTCAAAGCTTTTTCCTTAGCAAACGGAATCGAATATGGTTTCATACAGACAGGTGTGGAGTCTATGAGTTTCATATCATATTCCAATAGGTTTGTATGCCCTGGTCGGTCTGTTAACACCTCTGCATGATTATTTAGAACCTGTTGCACTCTCTCTTTCTGAGTTTTTCGTTAAATGTGTACTGATTTTCACCTGTGCTGCTGTCTCACAGGGGTGTAATGGATATTCAAATGATGAAAGTGGTTCCTTTTTCATCTCCATGGCGATGGACAAGGTCAACAAGTGTGTCTCTTCCTGATGTTCTCTTTCCAAATATTTCTTCAGGAGATTCACATGATAGATTTTTTCTTTCCCCCCTTCTTATCTATCTTATAATTTGTTCTAGACACCTTCTCTAAAACTGTATATGGACCCTGCCATCCAATTTGTAACTTATTCTGACTCCCGGGCAAAAGAAGCAGTACCTTCTCTCCCACAGCCAAATTTCTGTCTTTCGCCTTCCTGTTATAATAGGCAGCATGTTTCTTCCTGGCTTGTTTCAAATTTTTCATTGGCAAGTTTCCAGCCAGTTTTCAACCGAGTGGTCAGCTCATTCACATATTGGTATGAAGATGTAATGTTTTCCTCTGCCTTTTCATCAGTCCACGTTCTTAACAAAGCTACATATGGACCTTTAATTGTGTGGACCTATTTGTCCATGCACCGGTATGGTCTCTTCCACTTGAAGCTTTATAGTGATGATTTTTCCTCCCAGAATTATCATTCACAAAACGACCGCTACCAATTTTCTTTTGGGGCTTTCTCCCCTCTTAAAATTCTTGATGAGAGATTTCCTCTCTACATCTTCTTCCTCCAGTTTGTTTAAGTCCGATTGAGGGATTGTCGGCTTATCCTGGGGTAAGACATCTTTTTGCACTTTCCGCATAGTGGCCATTGTAAAACAGTTAAGTGAAGCTTGTCCGTGAAAAGGGGCTTCCCATTTCATTTGGTCCACTTTATCAAATCTATTTTTCATTTTATGATCAGGCCTAATTTTGCCTCGGGGCGTGTCCAGGTCCTGATCCATGTTCCCACTTGTGGGTGTTCCCTCATGTGCTATGCTACACCTTTCTACAAAATTCTCAATGTCCCATCTTGCTTTGAGCCAATAATAATTGTGAGCCACCTTTTGAATGATGGTACCTATTTTCTCATGGTCCCCATCTGGTTTCACATGTAGGCTCCTTATTAATTCTGTCCTATATCTCTTTGGAAGAACCAGCTGTCCGTGACCATTGGATCTAGCTCCAGTCTTCCTATACATCAACTTGTTTTTCATGTAAAAATCTCCCTTGCCTGGAGTTGTATGACAAGTTGACAATTTTCTGAAACAAGGCTTGAGTGTTTTATCCCCAGCCTGTGCCTTCCTCATCTCTTCTGGAGTGGTATCTAACATAATATCCTCCTCCTGTCTTGAGGTCGACCTGACCTGAAGGGTTGCCATATACACAGGTTTCCTTCTACAATGGTCAGTGTCATGATTGTCCATCTGACAATTCTTACACCACCTTTTTCCTTGGTTGAAAGATTTTCTTTCATCATATTTCCTTTCATCGAATTGTGGGAATTTATTTTTATTTTCATACCGTGGCCTATCAAATTGGTGCTTACCTTTATTTTGATCCTTAGGATCAAATTTATTAAAGTTCTGTGGTGCCCTAAAGTTATCCACTTGTTTCTTTTTATTACCTGTTACCTCTGCTTGAGCTGCTTGATACCTTTCAGCAACATTAGCAACTCACCCAGCCTCTCTGCACCTTGTTCCATGAGAAACTTTCTCAGGTCTGGAGCCATGGACTCTCTTAGTTGCTCTATAAGGACCATTTCCTTAAGATCTTGGGTTTTCCCCAGAGAAGTCCATTTCTCCAAGTATGTCTCTATGCGTGCAGAGAACTGGTGATAGGTTTCACCTGACAGTAGTTTAGCATTCCTAAATTTTTTCCTGTAAAACTCTGCATTCTTTACATACCTTAACAAAAGAGCCTGCTTTAGCATGTCATAATTTTCCTGATCACCTCTGCTCATTTTTGCAAAAACTTCATAAGCTGCCCCACGAAGTCCCTGAGATAACTTTAAGCTCCACCTTTCTCTCTCTAACCCATACGTGATAGCTAATAGTTCGTACCTATTTATATAGCTCTCAATATCATCGTCTTTCTCAACAAAATGATCTAAATGAAAATTCATAGCTGAGATTGAGGCTCCTTGAGTAACCGTAGCATCAGAGGCAAAAGGACTGGCACCATTTTCAGGAGCATGGCCTTGAAACTCAAACTCCCTTAGTCGTAACTCATGTTCCCTTTGTAATCTTTTATCTTCTGCTTCCCTTTCTGCAGCCTGTCTTCTTTCCTCGGCTTCCCTTTCTGCAGCTAATTTCTTCTCTTCTCTTTCTGCAGCTAATTTCTTCTCTTCTGCTTCCAATTTCTTAGCCTCTTTGTCAGCCTCAATCTGCAACCTCTTAGTCTCAGCCTCAGCTTCAAATTGTAACTTCTTAATTTCCCTTTCAGCCTCTAACCTTCTTTCGGCTTCTTTTTCTAATCTTCTTTCTTCGCGTTCAATAAATTTGTCACATCCGTTGTGACATAGGCAACCATAACTTGCCCATCTAATCCTAACTCTTTTGCAGTCTGAACCGCAGCAGATCGAAATTTGGCCAGGTCCGCCATTGTCTATCAGGTAAATTTTTATAATGTCTACCCAACAATTCAATTTCTAACTATATATCTAATGGACAACACAGGCACCGTGAGCTCAACCTTATTTAATTCCACCCAAGGATACCTTTTAATTCTTATATTCCCTGAAGTGAATTACCCCCAATATTTTTAATAGTTAAAGATTCAAAATCCCAAGAGCGAGACCCCAATATATGTGGTGAAGTGGGATGTTATAAATACTTATAGGGAACTTAGTGTACTGACTGAGATCAGCTGTGAAGGTATCTATATCTATTAAGAGTAGTGTATTATAGATAACCTTACTTGCTACCACATATCTATATATCTCAGTCAGAATTATTCTGGAATAGTGTGATGCTACGTTATGTGTCTAGGGTATGAGTATGGTGAAGTGTAAGTCACAACAACAGACAGATAAACAATTTAATTTAATCCACTACTCTTGACAACACTGTGACACTCACATACATATAACACTCTACAAAGATATCTTAAAAGAGTCACTGATAAACTTTCAAATAACAATATGTATTCATTACTGGCATGAATGAATATGTGTCCTGATTCAACTACAAGGGAAACCAGGAATCACAATCAATTTAAATTACAAGTTATGTACAGAATGTATTTAATATGAATATTGTAGTGACATATATTATTACAAATGTTCTATGTGTGTCAGTTGTGTAGTAGTAAAATGAGGTAATACTGGTTTTGTTTTGTTCAAGCTCTGTTGGTATTTGTCATCATGACTTCAATAGTTTGTCTTTAGGGACTAGTATTGGAGATGTTCACAGTTCCTGATTTTAAGACAAGTAAATTCCCCTCTTAATGTTAATTTTAAAAAGTCAGTTCAAGATGAGGGGACATAATGTTGAGCTCAGCTGGCCAATTCGCTTATCTGGCGTGATGGCGGCAGGAAAGGACTCCTCTGCTCGAATTCTCCTCTGGGCTCAGGAGACACCTCACTGATAGCTAAAAAGACCAAGGAGTATGCTGTCCGACTCTGGATTCAGCAAAGCTCTGACCAGGTGCTGCTCAGTACCATCAAGACCACTGTCCCTGAAATCAAGAAGGATGTACCTTCTACTTCATAACTAAGTTATATTTTCTTTTTACACTGATCACAATACATCACAAACATTGCGTTCAGAGCGTTAGGCCAACAGTCAGCTTCATCTGAAATACTTTATTCCAGTATTACCCTTCCTAATGGTTACTACGCCTCTGCACTTCCAGCATTATTTCTTTCTAGTCAATCATCCAGGTGTCAGTGTACTGTTTGGCCATTCCATGCCGTTTTACTTCTCTCCGACACCCTCTGTTCAGGCTGGAGCATTTTAGGCTTTACCTCACGTTTGCCACTGAACTACACATATATATACAGGCATAAATCAACAATTCACATTCAATTTTCATTAAAAGATATTAAATGGTTCAAGCTTACCACAATTCATACGAATAACACAGATACGTTGATTAGCAATGAATTCTGGCACAAACTGGCACAAATTTCCATCTGCTTATCTTCCAGGCTTTTATTGAGCAAAATTTTAGCTGGCTTCAACGCACTGATGCTTTATCAAGATCATTTAAACAAGTGGTCTCGAACTAACGCTCCCAAGTGTGTATATCAGCGAGACTGGCCAATGAGCCACGTTTCGACAAGTGTTTGAAAAAATGTTATCTTTTCCCGTCTCCCCTAACAACCAAGATAGTATTTATAGCCCGACCAATCGTGGTTAGGCTTTCATTTGTTGCGCTCCAATCAATTTGGAGTTTACATGGTAGGCTATTTCTGTAACGTAAATTTTTTTTCAAACACGTTAAAAAAAAATCTTATGAGCAGAAATGATTTTATGCTGTCAGGCACCCCCAATATTTTATTTTGGGTATAATTTATTAATTCCTGGACTATTTGCGTAACGTTTTACATATTATTTGTCAGCAAGCCCTAAGGAACCCAAAAATACTAATTTAAAGGAGCTACGTGGCTGCGTTCAAAATATGCAATTTCTAGGATAGTCGTATAGTTGTTTTATTTTTTATGTGAGAACCGCCACCTGTCCTGCTGTACTGTCAGACTAATGTCAGGATTTCGGACATAAAACAGTAGAATGTCAGGTTTCCCAATAAGCGTTTTTTATGATTTTAAAACCTAACTCTGGGAAAGGGTAGTGTATTTTATCACTGTCCGTCTGAAAAAAAAATTAGTGCATGTAGACTTACACGCGTGATGGCAGCATTTGCGTATCGCGCGAAGCGTGTTTAGTGTTCGGCTTTCTGCCTCTCCCTTCTCGCTATCCTTTTGTCCATCTGTTCGTTCGTTTTGGTAACGTAATATAATTAATGTTAGGATTAATTTAGGTCATTACGCAGTACGTCTCAATGTTTTTTTTAGAAATGCAGCACACGTTTCATTGAAGAAGGCGGGTAATAATACAGTAAGCTTTTATATCAACGTGAAAGCGTTACAATTTGCAGACGAAGCAGAAAACAAGGGGGATTTCGAGTACATTCCTTGTGACAGCACTGTTATTTTCCCATTGCTCTTCTCTTTATTAATTTTATTTGTTAGGCTTTATATTTACCTAATAATTTATATATGTGGATTAGAATATTTCATGACAGTCAACTTAAGAACATGAAGATTTGGTCAAAAGGCATATGTTCCTTTCGGAGCTTAAAGGTGATGATTATTATGCCCAAGTATCCGGTTATTAAATTCTTTATCTTCATGGTTGTCAGTTGTATCCTTCTTCAAATCCTTTATCTTCATGGTTGTCAGTTGTATCCTTCTTCAAATCCTTTATCTTTATGGTTGTCAGTTGTATCCTTCTTCAAATCCTTTATCTTCATGGTTGTCAGTTGTATCCTTCTTCAAATCCTTTATCTTCATGGTTGTCAGTTGTATCCTTCTTCAAATCCTTTATCTTTATGGTTGTCAGTTGTATCCTTCTTCAAATCCTTTATCTTCATGGTTGTCAGTTGTATCCTTCTTCAAATCCTTTATCTTTATGGTTGTCAGTTGTATCCTTCTTCAAATCCTTTATCTTTATGGTTGTCAGTTGTATCCTTCTTCAAATCCTTTATCTTTATGGTTGTCAGTTGTATCCTTCTTCATAAAACAAAGCTACAAAACAGATCTGGGTTGATAAGTGAAGTGAACATTCTTACTGCTGTGTCCATAAATTCCCCACTGGAATGAAATCTTCTTTAGCTTTATGTATTCTTATTTTAATACAACTGTCCAATTTGGCCAATGTGGCAGTTAAATCTACATTCAACAACATGAGACAAATAATTAATCTAGACAATTAACATAAACTAAAATTGAGAATAATCAAATGTTACAAATATTCATCATTACCGTATCGTGTAGAAACATAGACAATGAACAAGCATTTGCAAGAAATAATTAAGGCTCTAGAGATGTGGATATATAAAAGAATAGGACGCATCTCATGGAAAGTGAAGGAAACAAAAAAAAAAAGGTCCTAGGAAACCTAGGTTTGAAAAGAGAATTAATGAACGTGATCAAAATTAGGCAACTAAAATATTTTGGCCATATAAAAAAGATAAAACAATCTTGAAGAAGACCAAACTAGAAGGCAGAGTTGAAGGCTAACGTGCAAGAGGAAGACGGCGCTGTAAGTGGGAAGATAACCTCAAGAGATGGACATGAAAGAGTCTATCAGAGTGTACCATCAAGACAAGAGACGGAAGACGTTGGAGATCAATTGCAGCCGACCTTCGTTGCAGAGATGACAGGTGATGATGACTAAGATGCAGTCACGATATGTCCCAGATCTTAAAGGATTGCGTCTCCATTTAGAGTTTAACTCTTACTACACGAATTTCTTCTCATAATTTCAGTGTTTTTCCTGCGGATTCTCGGATCCAGTTTTTGAGATCTCACATCTAGTATTCTGAACCCCAGGTGTTGGGATCTCTCATCCAGTATTCTCATACCCACTTTTTTATACTTCTTATCCAGCATTCTTAGGCCCAGTTTTGGGATCCCTCATCCAGTATTCTCAGACTCAATAGTTGCTATCTCTCATACAGTATTCTAAGACTCAGTTGTTGGCATCTCTCATCCAGTATTCAGAGTCCCAGTTTTTTTTTTGTATCTCTCATCCAATATTCTCAGACCCAATTGTTGGGATCTCTTATCCAACATTCTCAGACCCAGTTATTGGGATCTCTCATCCAGCATTCTCAGACCCAGTTGTTGGCATCTCTCATCCAGTATTCTCAGACCAAGTTGTTGGCATCTCTAATCCAATATTCTCAGACCCAGCTGTTGGGTTCTCTCATACAGTGTTCTCAGACCCAGTTTTTGGGATCTCTCATCCAGTATTCTCAGGCACAATTGTTGGGATCTCTCATCCAGTATTCTCATAACCAGTTTTTTGTATCTCTCATCTAGTATTCTCAGACCCAGTTGTTGGCATCTCTAATCCAGTATTCTCAGACCCAGTTTCTGGAATCTCTTATCTAGTATTCTCAGACACGATTGTTGGGATCTCTCATCCAGTATTCTTGTGGTGAGTTGACTTCGGTCAACCTGCCTGTCAAGTAAAGCACTTTTCCTACCTCTGTTTTTATCCACGCCCTATTTTACTTTTCTTGACACTTTAGCATATCTTCGTGCATTTCTGCGTGTCAGACTTCAATAAAAGAGACGCATTAGATCACACATGGAGGATCTTAGCACAGTTCACGAGATCCGTAGCACCGGCAAGGATCCAAATGTGTGTATACAGAAATCACACATTCTGTAAATATTTTTATGGCGGGTAGGTTTCCTAAGTTTTAAATTTTGCCAGGGCAGCGGCCGAATGGTCTACTCTTTACGATTTCCAACTTTCGAGTGATTTTGGATTTCTTTACTTGTCGATCCTGGGATGTCTGCACTCTTTACTATGCACTTCTGTACAAGATATTTATATATTCTCTCTGTGTATTTTCAGCCCACTTGCTGTGACTTCTCATCACGTATTTTCATTTTAGCTTGTGTCTGATTACATTTCTGGGACAGAAGAGCCAGGTCCGCAGGATTCAATTTTAGCCGATGTTTTAATAACCCCATTTATAACCACACCCGTCAGTTACGGGGCCCCACAGGGAAACAAAGAATAGCAACACTGTAACCTCCCATGCATGTCGTAAAAAACGACGAAGGAAGTCGGTACCCCACCTGTTGAAATGTTAAACCAAAACAACTTCAACATACGAGGGCAAGTCAGTAAATAGGTCACAAATGGCTATTAAAAAAATAAATAAATAAATGAGACACGAAAACCATTTATTATTACACTTACATTTCCCCTTATTTCTCACCACAATCTCCATCAACAATGATACACTTATCCCATCGCTTTATCAGTGCCTCAAAACCTGCAGCATAGAAGTCTTTGGTCTGCTGTCTCAGCCACATTCGCACCTCACGTTCAACCTCTTCGTCATCCGCGAAACGTTTGCCGCCAAGGTGAGATTTTAGTGGACCAAACATGTGGAAATCGCTCAGGGCTAAGTCGGGGTTGTAAGGTAGATATTTAAGAAGTTGCCACCCTAGTTGTTCAATTTTCTCCTGGGTTAATCGAGCTGTATGTGGTCTGGCATTGTCGTGATGGAGCAGTACTCCTATAGTCAGTAGGCCTGGACGGTTTCTTCGAATTGCATCCCAAAGCATCAACAGAACTTCCCAGTACGATGCAGCATTCACATTCTCTCTTTTCTTCTGGACATGGGTTAACAGCACTCCTTGAGAATCCCAAAACTCTGTAAGCATAGCCTTCCCTGCTGTTGGCGTAACCTTGAATTTCTTGGCAGAAGGTGAAGAAGGATGTTTCCAGTGCATTGAAGCACGCTTTCAATCAGGTTGGTAGTGATGCCCTCATGATTCGTCCCCAGTAACAATCCTGTTAAGCATGTCTTCTCCTTCATCTGCTTACCCAGAGAGATGTTGCAAGGACAGGCCCATTCGGTTCATTTTGTGTTCCTCAGTCAGTTGTCTGGGCACCCACCGTGAGCACACTTTCCGGAAATTCAAACGAACATGCCTTATGCTGTAGGCTAAACCATGAGAACACCCTATTGCAGTTGCTACACTGTCTATCGTTACTCGCCTGTCAGCTCGAGTCATTTCCCCACCGGCCGCACAGATGCTTCTGTCGGAATCTCAAGAGGACGACCAGGTCCGTCTTCATCAGCAATTTTTGAGCGTCCTTGAGAAAATTCATCGACCCAGTTATGTACCGCTATACGCGACAAACACTTCTTACCGTAAACAAGAAATATTTCTTTATGAATATCTTTTGCAGGAAGTCCTTTTGCCAAAAACATTATAAAAACGCACAACAGCACGTTGTTCTTTGGTCGTAGACTCCACGAGCACGGTCGCCATTTTTATCTGAGCTGCGGATGCGCATGCGACACCTATCGTCTGCTACCTAAAGTAATCATGAAGCTGGATGTGGCTTCCACTTAATGACACCTTTAGAAACTACCAACTACAATTTTCAGCTATCCCATATCAGTTTGTGTCCTATTTACTGACTTACCCTCGTACAACATGGACATGCCAAAAAAGGGAAATAATTCAATTCTGCCATCCAAGGCAGAAGAGGTCGTCTGGAAAGGACGCTAATGAAGGAAACCAGAGAAAGCCGAACGGAACGGAGTCCTAGGTGCCAACTAGCCTTTCTTCGTCTAAGAAAATCTCTCGCCTTGGCACCTGGAATGTTCGTAATTTAAACAAAGTAGAAAAGCTGTTCAGGTGGCAGCAGAAATGACGAGCTTCAAGACTGATACCCTCAGACTCTGCGAGACCAGATGGAAAGGCATAAAGAAGAAGAAGCTTATCACAGCAAAAGTTGTACTGTCCTCATGACATGAGTAAGAAAATGTCCACCACTGTGAAGGGGTTGCACTAATGCTATCTAAGAAGCATAAAAAGCACTCATAGATTAGGATTCAATGGGACCCAGTATCATAACGGTTACATTTAAAACAGACAACTACAACAACAACAAAAAGAAAAATAAATAAACACCATCCAACGAACCAGTGACAAAGAAGAATATGTGAAAGAATAATTTTACAACAGACTACAAAATATCATAGATAAAAAGAGAAGAAAGGATCTACAATTTTGAAGGTGACAGTGCAAAAATAGGACCAGGTAACACAGGCTTGGAAGAAATCATGGGGGGAAAAAACCCAAGGATTATGTGAATAAAAGAAAATGGGGAACTATTCACAAACTTTCTGAGGTGGCATTTTCCCTAAACAAGTACCATTCACTAGGCTTGTTTTGTTTCAAGTTTCTATTTGTGATTGTACCAAGAGATAATTTCTGAGGTGGTAACCTATTTTCCACTAAACACCATAGTACCATTCAACTCAGGGCTTTGTTTACGTGTTTCAAGTTTCTATTTGTGATGATAGTACAGCGAAAGAGGTAAGGGCGAATTTCTATCAAGAGCTCACACATTGCAAGACGAGAGAGGGAGAAAAGGTGCAAATGTAGGAAGCGACCACCATCTAGTAGTAGCAAGACTGAAGGTGAAACTCAGAGCTGCTGGACAAATTTCAACTAAACAGAAAAGGTATAACATCATCAAACCCAAGCACAGCGTCAACAGAAAAGCTTTTGTGGTTGATGTAAAGAGACGATATCAAATTTCCAATAGCCAGGAAAAGACAGCGACTGATGATGTTGACCAAAAATTCAACCATTTCAAATATATATATAAGGAAAGCAGCGAATCATGCTTGGGATTCCAGGAAAGAAAGAAATAAGATTGGATAACACCAGAAACGTTAAACACCATAGCGAAGAGAAAAGAAATTAAAAGAAAGAAAATAGAAGCAAAGTCGTCCAGGTTAAAGGAAATAAATAGCGAACAGTACAGTCAGCTGGACAAGGAAGTAAAACGTCAAACCCGAGCCAACAAAAGGAAATTTCTGGACGATCTTGCAAGACAGACAGAAGAGGCAACACTGAGAATTGAACAAAGCACAGTATATAACATAATTAAAATTATCAGCAGAAAAAGGGGTGAAGCAATATTACGTTAGTTAAGAGGCAAGCAAGAAAATCACATCACCACAGCACTTCTTCTTCTTTGATCCTTAGCCGCCGACCGTCAAAGAAGTCAGTGGCCATTACGCCTGGTGGCGTCTTGTAGGGCAACAACAAATTGATTCCACTTTGCTCGGTCGGTGGCCATCCTTCGTACAGTGCCCCAACTCTGTTTCATTCTTTGCATCTCAGCCTCCACAGTCCTCCGCCAAGTTGTTTTTGGTCGGCCTTTCTTTCGTTTTGCTTCAGGGGTCCATAGCATAGCTGTTCTTGTGATGGCATCGGGGTCTCTTCTGAGGACATGGCGTCTGCCAGCTATGATGGTGTGCATGTCCTCTTGCTTGCTCCGAGTAAGCAGATCTTGGTTGGTGATGGTATTCGGCCAAAAGATTATGAGAATTTTTCTTAGGCATGTTGTGTGAAAAGAGGACAATTTCGACATTTTCTTCTCTGTGACTCTCCAGCTCTCCGCGCCATAGAGAAGCACAGAAAGCACACAATGGCAGAGACAGCTATACATTAAATTCGTTGATTTTAAAAGGGCTTTTGACAGCACAGCTATGAAAAATACTGAAGGCTTATGGGATTCCCAGCTGCCATCATAAAAAGCCTCATGCTGACTTTACATGCAGTGTTGGGTTGAGTAATCTAACTTTTGAGGTGAAGACAGGAGTACGTCAGGGATGCCCCTTATCAACAACTTTATTTTGACAATCATAGACTGGGTGATGAGCCAGACAACTGAGGGCAGTCCAAGCGGAAGTAGATGGACGTTTTCTACACTTGCAGATCTGGAATATGCAGATGACATTGCACTACTCGCACCTTCACATCACCACATCCAAGAAAAAACAGATAGACTAAGTATAGCCAGCAGGTGGGTCTAAACATCAGTCTAAAGAAGACAGTGGTCATGACACTCAATGTGGACAGTCCTTAGCCCATAACAATAAGGAACCAGAAGCTGGAACAGACGGACACATTTACATACATAGGATGCGAAGTAACACCAGACTGCGGAACCAGCAAAGACATCAAGAACAGAATGAATAAAGCGAGAACAGCTTTTGCTAGTCTCAACAACATCTGGAAGTCTTCCCAGTACAGCATAAACTCGTAATTAAGATTATATCAGAGCTGTGTACTTTCTGTGCTTCTCTATGGTGTGGAATGCTGAAGAGTAACAGAGAAGGAAAGGTCGAAACTGTCCTCCTTCCACACAATCTGCCTAATGAAAATTCTCAGAATCTTTTCACCGAATACTATCACTAACCAAGAACTAATTACTCGGAGAAACCAATCGGACATGCTGTCGTAAATTTTGAGAAGATAGGGCTGAGATATTTATGGGCCCGTACGAGCAGAGGTGATAGTGATAGCTATGTGAGAGGAAGGCGTAAGAAATAGTTTCTGTTTCAAGAGGGGGTTGATAGTGTAAGAGAAAGAACAGTCTTGGATTGAGTAATTGCTCTAATCCAGCCTACCTTTTACGACTCTATTTAAATTCAGAAGCGCTTTCTCACTTGGTATAGATTCAAATTACACTACACTCACGTACACACACTTTTGTGAAAGAAATACGTACAGACGTGAAAACAGATAAACTATGGATCACATATAAGGGCCGGGGTTTGACCAACACTATAGCGTAAGGTTTATTATGTTTATTCTCACTAGAAAATATCACAACATCAAGAAAAGCATTTACATCAATGAATTTTAGTTTACAGACAAGAAATGAAAAATATAATCAAATAGGCCCTCCCTCTTGTATAGGGAAACTAGGAAGATCCCAACAGAGGTAATTAACCCAAAAGATCAAAATAATTAACAGTGGGGATGGGGGGGGGGGGGGGGGGGGGGGGGGGAATAGTGGGGGCGGGAAAAAGAAAGCAAGTCCTTAATTTAACCTATGCCGTGAACACTCAGATTAGTGAAAGATCAAAAGAAGACTGGTATGTTATTGGTAACAAAAAAATATAAGATTCTTTCTTTCCGTTCACTCACTACACTCATACAATGGCCCACTTTCAGATTTGCTTACCCAGATGTTGACGCTGCATACATTCCATGGAATTAAACACTAACAGGTATTAAGACTATCCAGTCATATTCTTTGTCACTTGCAGCCCCAGACTATCCGGTTTGTTGACTGCTATTTTCGGGAGTCACTGAAATTAATGCGTTAGTTTTATCCTGGATATTCCTCTTTTCACTGCAGGTATTAGTTTGGGATAAGTTTTTCGTTGTGGCGGCACTGTCCTGGGAATTAATATGTTAATATATTGTTCCAGTGCGGCCTAGCCTCAGGTGGCTGTGACACTGTGACGTGATGGGGAAAAATGTTAAATGATAATAATCGGCTGTTCGTTGAGGTGATGGCCGAGTATGAATAGTGAGTTCTCGTGAATATATCCGATGAAAAAAACTCCTGTCATGGGTCAGATAAAAGAGTACCTAATTTCTGCCATAGCTGACTGGTTATATATATATATATATATATATATATATACATATGAAAAAAAGTTGTATTCTGGGAATGTTCCGTTCCCGTTAAAATTTATAGTTATGTGTTTTTCTTGATTTGACCTCTCGTCATAAAGGGAGATAGTGGACCGCACAGGGGTCACAACATGAAGATGGTTACAACAATAATTTCTGGATGCATCAGACCGTAAAATCGCTGGATCGCAAGGTTATGATCAGCCTGGATTATATTGGAAGAAATTACAAACGTATTAACAATATTATCAATATCCTAATCTAACACACGTTTAGGTATGACCTGTTAAGCACTCCGTTATTAAATTAAATTAAAAACCCACAAGTGTCTAGCTAATATCATCGTTTTTTAACACGAGATATGAACCCTAGTCACTAAAAATTTACACATGATGAAATAGAAATAAATTGCGTTCTCTTAATTATCCACCGCCTAGCGTCTATTAATTAATTTAAAGCATTTCTTACTTGGGAAATAGCGAGTAATTAATTATACGTTTACAGCTGGTAAAATGTGCTAGACGTTATTTAATTAACACAGAAAAGACCTCAGTGAAATATAATGGGAACACTTATATATATTACCGCAGCACAGAAAAAATGAATTATCTCCACGTATATAAGTGATCCAAATTGTAGTATGGCTCTTATAATGCGAGCTAGGTACTTTCTTCAAAATATCTGGCGCTACTGGTAACTGAATTTTAAGAGATGGATATATATGAAATGGGTACAAAATCGTTAGCTACTGCGAGATTTCGCGCTTCTGCCCGTATTTTGGGCAAATCTGCGGTCGATTCCTGAATGAAACCTTATTTTCACACTTTCGCCAACCGCATATTCGTTTCGCTAGCGAGCGGGCGCCTTTTAGGTCCCTTCTCTCAGTGAGCAAATTGCGTCCCTTGGAACACGAACAAAGGGATGCAGTCGATAAAAGTGGTTATCGCTCCTTTCTGCATTCGCTTAATTCCCCATTGATTCTGCAATTACCGACCCGTTCTCTTTTAGGGAGCTGCAAAACCCGTTGCCTCCCCCCTCCCGTGTTTCAGGACAAGGCGCTGACGTGATGACATAATCTGACAGCAGGCAGACCCCCTTTGCCCTTCCCCTTTTGAAGGAAAGACAGTTAGAGATATGAAAAGCTGTATTAATAGCGCTTGAAACAAAGACAGGTGGGCGTGGCTAAACTAGGAATCAGACAGATGGCGAAAGGCATGGCTTTTTGCGCGATAACCCGTGCATGCTAATTAGAGAAGCGGGTGGGAAACCACGTTGAGCGATTAGATTGAAAAAGAGTGAGGGGTGCCGGTGAAAGTAAAGTGGACCTATCAGTGTGCTCGATTTTTATCTGTCACACATGCTCACTATCATAGCTGGTAAACCCTGGAGATCGGTTGACCACGTCCTCAGAAGAGACCACGATACCATCACAAGAACAGCAATGCTAGGGAAAGCGAAAGAGAGGCCTACCAAAATCAACTTGGCGGAGAACTGTGGAGACCGAAATGCAAAGAATGAACCAGAGCTCGAGCACTGCACGAAGGATAGCAGTAGACCGAAGAAAGTGGAAGCAGTTTGTTGCTGCCCTACAAGACGCCACCAGACGTGATGGCCATTGACTGTTGTGACAGTCGTCGGCTAAGGATCAAAAAGAAGAAAGCAGAAGGTGATGATAAGGACTAGAATGGACATTGACTCAAGTTAATGAATTATTTTGTGCGATTTTGTGTGTATTCTATATCATCTGAACTATGAGGTTAACTAATTGACTTTATCTTGTACCATCCCTACCTTTAGTTTACAGTTCTCTTTCCCGTGTCTGTGACAACTATTCTTTATCTAGATCATGCAACTACTTGATACTATCATCTAAAATTATCCATCTCACCACATTGGGGGCTCGTTTCTCGGGATCACGTTTCTCGCGATCATTGATCCTACAGTAGCCAACTATTAATCTTACGGTCTGTGGCAAAATGGGTTATAAATTCACGGCACTTAGACTGAACTACAATCCCTCCTAATGTCTTTCTGATTTTTGGCACGCCCATTTCACTTCTTTTCGGTTCTGTAGATGTAAGTGGGGTAATTTTCTTGTCATTTGTGAATCTGATAAGTTCACTCCCGTGTTTCTATATGTTGGTCGGAGATAATTGACGCGACCTTGACTCATCGTCGTGGACCTCGGCATCATTATTTAGAGCTCTTTTGACCCCGAACCAAAAGACCGACGCTCATTTTGAGATGTAGCGGCAAAAAAAGTCCCCCAGTCTTTGACACCAGGGAAAGTTCTTGCGGACAGAATTGTTACGCTCTATATTGGCAGTGTATTTCTTTACATTTCACGAAACCACGGGAAACTGTTCCTGGAGTTCCGTCATGTTACGTGGTAGTCCAGGCGAAGGAGCGACTTGTTCGAAGACACCTGCGCTGTTAAGATGACGGTCTCCTAAACTTCGCTGTGTTTGATGCCAGGAATTCTGGGACTCTCTTGGCGTAACCATCTTTACTCTGGAACGCTAATTATTTTGTAGCTTGTCGTTAGGAGAAGTCTCTGGGTAACTTTTACGTGTTATTTTTCTGCTCCCCTATGCAGGTGTTCAAACCACGCTGAACACCGGTGGAAAATTATTCACTATATATGCCGTCTACGTCTGCTTCATAATTCTTCAGTCCAAAAATTCCTGCCAGGAGATTTTAGAATGCTTAACCAGCTTGCCTGCTTATTATTAGAGGGGAAAATTCTGACAGTTTTGGTAAGCAAGTTTAGTAATTGGTACTTTGAATAAATTTTGGTGCTTGGGAGTTATGATTAGTCAGAATAAGCCTTCGTAAAGAGTTTTAGTAATGTGGTAAATTACAGCAATCATTCAACCCGAAATGTGAAGCTATAGCTAGTTTTCTTGAAGAAGGGAATTGTGATTTTATGCTGCTACTAGTTATAAGAGCCAAATGGTTGTGTGATTTGATGTCTGATATAGTTCATTAAGGGGAATACTCGGCTTCCTCTATTAAATGGATAACTATGTAATCGAGTCTTTAACACACAAAAATGTTAACCTAAGCAATCGAAATCTGTTGACCTCAAGGGCGGATTGTGTAAATATAATTTTTCCCACATGTAACTTGAATTTAAGTAAGCACCTGTACACTGGTTGATTATTTTAAACTCATTTATACTGCTTTCCTAGTGCAGACTTCTATTGTTGTTATATGCTGTATGTAATTATTTGATGTGTCGAACGCCAGGATACCAGTTAGACTGGTCGGAGAATTGTGTATCTGCCGGTGAGTTAGTCGACCTGATTTGGATTAAGGTCACACCTCGCCAGGTAGAGATAGGGGAGGGCAGCCTTGTATAAATGCCTAAAACCCATCCCAGCGTTAGTCGCGGGGAAACCTGTCTACGTATTATTACGCAACAGCAACAATAAGCCGGCCATGCACTTATTGTTTGATGTCTGCTGATCGGACGGTGAGTAGGGAAGTGTTAGAAGAAATACGAACCACCAGGTCAAAACGGACCACCTGAGAGGGGGTTGGGATGGTTGTATGTTTATATGTACCTATTTCGACCCAGTTTATCTGTTGTGCAGTGTTTTAATGTTTATTATTTAAGTTAGCGAGTTGATAAGAGGGTTTTGATTATGTTTTCTTTACAACAAACCCCTATCATCACTGGTAGCTCGGTGAGCCTCAGCCTGATTTTGCTTTCCTGTTATCCGTGGAAAGGCGGATAAGTCATCGACCCATGTACAGCTGGGTTGCACATCACCTATGGTAGTGCGTGTTATCATTACCCTATTACGTGCTCATTGGGGATTGCCCTTCGCTTAGAGTATATGAATAATTCGTCAACCACCAAATAAGAGCATGCTCCATTTGTACCAGTTTTCTTCCATAAAAGCTGTGTCGTCCATTATTACTGAAAGCTGCTACAGTAGAAGTGGGCCAATATAGAACGCGGATTATTCCCTCATCTATGTTATCTTGATTGTTTCCATCGCACCCCTCGATTTCCTGGATTTACAGCCGGGTGCAGTTATTCTACGGATTAACCAGCAGTTACCCTGGAGAAGAGAGTGTCACCATTTCTCCAACGGCTAACAATGATCCCAGCGGAGCATCAACTCACGCGTGCCAACGAAGAAGGATTTGTGGGAGACTGCACTCAAATTAATAGAGGGGGAGGGTAGATTTAAGAAACTGTGCACCTGAGCATCTAGTGAAAGTGATTACCAGTGTCGCTGACAGAGCAAAATTCAGCAGGATTAGTGTTTGTGTGGTTAGGGCTTCTTTACTTCAGGATTTTCCAACCATCGGATTATTAATTCTATACCAATCCCTTAAGTGTGGGAGTGAGTATAGGTATCTCACCCTCTTCCTATAACTATTGTAATTCGCGTGGACACTATCTCATCCACCATCAACACCATTTCTCTTGTATCATCTCAGAACTCACTCAGAACTCTCTCAGACCGTTGTCTTGTCTCTGACATCGCACATATTTGGTTTTCGTCTCAGGCAGACTCTTACACAACTCACTCGTGACACTATCTTGGAAAATCTCAGTAACTATAACTATTTGTCAAGTCACCATTGAGCTTAGCATTAGCTCATTCCCTTACACATTTTAATAAATTTTTGTGTTATTGGTAAGACATTAGTATTCCTCAGTATTAACTTAGGGAGGCAGGGTTTACTTATTTGTTAATGGCATTTGCGCTCTAATATAATCAACGAACTTAGTCTAGGTTCAGCAACAGAAAAATATGGATTAAAAAGATGGAAGATAACGTACGTCCATTACTATTTCCCTTTAGAAATGAGACGGCCTTCTATCTCTCTATCTATCTATCTATCTATCTATCTATCTATCTATCTATCTATCTATCTATCTATCTATCTATCTATCTATCTATCTATCTGTCTGTCTGTCTGTCTGTCTGTCTGTCTGTCTGTCTGTCTGTCTGTCTGTCTGTCTGTCTGTCTGTCTGTCTGTCTGTCTGTCTGTCTGTCTGTCTGTCTGTCTGTCTGTCTGTCTGTCTGTCTGTCTGTCTGTCTATCTATCTATCTATCTATCTATCTATCTGTGATAGGGTGGGCGAGATGATGATGATGATTATATTGTGATATTTGATCACTCTCTTTTCACACTCGCAACCGACCCTAATCAACAATAAAACTCTTGATTCTAGAAGCAGGGGCTGTATTTATTTTTACAACCCATTCAGTGACTCAGCAAACATTAAACAAATAAACCAACGAACATAACACCAAACCAAACAAAACAAACACCCAACAGTGCCTGATTGCTAATCTGAAGAAGCAAACAAAGCGACGAATAGTTAAAATCATAGTAGTTAAATAATCATACTCTCACCTGCCAAACAGTCCTTCCACGTGTACTACCTGACACCCTCAACTATCACACACGCACACACTCATGTGTGTCGTCCAGTGCGACTAGTATGGTGTTGTGCATGAGGCTGGCAACCTCACCGTGTAACACAGATTGCTACCAAACTACTACTGCACGAGCATATGAATACTTCATGCAGAGGCAAACCACACTGGTGGCCCCATGCTCCCACAGGAGCGGAGAAGAGAAATATATACCTTGAAGTGAGCCCACGTGCTCTCACAACCATTCCTCACATAACCATAATTAAATAATCATAAAATGGACATAAAATAATATTCAACTATATGTACAACAAATACTCTCAGTAATGAGAATAAGCTACTACCTCGTAACCGATCCACATCAGTATTCGTTACTGCATTCTGAAGCATGTCGTATGTGACGACTGGTGCGCCTGGTAACAAGCGTGTCGTATACGACCCCTGATGTTACCGTCACCGAAACAACCACAGCAATAGCATAAAAATGCTTATTGTTGGCCTGTAATGGACACCAGCTGCATTGGTGTTTCCATGCTCCGCCGGGAGCAACCAGAGAAACACATGTCTCAACAAAGGAGTGGCCTCGCGCTCTCCAGAAATCTAAATACATATTCTCACTTCAAAGTAACCCATAAATATATACAGTAGAATAATCAATCATCGTGAAATACGCTCAATTACTTTTACATTAAAGAAATAAAATATAATTATTCTCGACTTAAACCAAACTGGAACTAAATACACAACGTGTTACATGGCGTAACATTTAGGTTTACCACGCGGGGCGTGTTATTCGCCGCTTTTTATATAGTCCTCGCCACGTGGCTACAATCTTGCTATTGTTAATCTTATCTAAATTCCTGTGAAATAGCTTCATACTATATCTGCCTTTCCGATGAATGAAATAATCGCTCTTACAGCCGCAATCTGGACTTAGCATGCCTAATAAAACCTATCAAACATTATTTTCACTCATCTATCATTTCGAGACTAAATCATAATGCCCTAAAAAGACATTTCCTTTGGGAACACATCTATCTATTTATTTCACTAAACATTAAAACAGCCTCACGCTGAATATAACTTCAAAAGCTACAGGGAAATAATGGTAATTTCACTAGGAAATAATATAATCTGCTTTTAAATCAAACTCACGTGTCATGTCTTTGTGTTCTTCTGTGTGGGTACACAGGGCGCCTCGTTTCGTTCTCTCTTGTCTGGACTGATACTTAAGAAGGGCCCTGCTGGTTCGTTATTTCTTTTTATAGGCACTAGGCTAATCACTCAACTTACTGCGCGCTGGGCGTATTAATCTTGGCTACTTAAATATCACACGCGATTATCGCTTTAGGAATAGCGAAAACACAAATAAAACCTACAGCTATTTAATATAACACACGAATATCAAATATGACTCACAACTATACACCACAATTTAATTTCTAGGCATTATTAGGGCCTAATTACATATCTTCTACTTCAGATTTTTCACAACCCAGGCTCGCGCCGTCACGTGAGCTGACAGTCACGTTGGCCGACCGAAAATATATGGGCGACAAACATGCCTTGAACTGAAGTGGGGGTGTGGCCTCAGGGGTGTCTTCCCGGTCCCATCACATATCTCCCTCCTGATTTTGTTGTCGTCCCGACAACATCACTACCTCATCACTACCTCTGGCGCTTCAGTCGAAATCTCTCGGATCGTTGGTGCTGCGCTTGATTATTTCTCAGCGGCGATGTTTTGGGCTCAGATTCTGTATTCGGTACAACCCGGCTGGAGACACTCTTGGTCGTCATGTCTATAGTTGTACGTTGTCGGGCTGTCAGCCGCTGTGGTCTTGAAGACTCGCTCACCGGTGCCGCGTCGCTGTCTGCCCATGACATCTGCCTGTCAGTGCTTGCAGCTGTCGAGTTTGAAGAGAGATCGCTCTTGACGTGCTTTCCACTCATCTTGTGTGGACGGTGGCTTACGTTCCCCACAATCTGCCTTTGATGAGTCTCCTCTGCTGAACCTTGATTTGCACTCCCTCCTATCTGCTTTGGACGGGTTTCCTCCCCTGCACGACGACCAATTTTCTCGGCGCCCTTAGTGTGACTGTTGTCGTGGCCATCTCTTGGCTTGCGCCCTAAAGGCAACCTGGTTGTGACAGTACGCTTCGGGAAAGAGCTCCTTGAGGGACAGGTAGATATCAAGTGTTCAGTGGACTTGCATCGAAAACATCTCTTCGGAAGCGGGCCTTGAGGGCACTTGGCTGCCATGTGGTCTGACAGGTCTCCACAATTGTAGCATCTTATCTTTCTGGGCTTCCTCTGTGCCATGGGTCGCTTCCTGCTGCCCTTACACTCTTGACCGCCAATGCCGCATACATAAATTGCTTCCATGCCCTGGGCCGATGGTTTGCTGTCAAATTCTACTCGTTCATTCTTCGCCAGACTCCGGAATCCCTTTCTGTAGATCTTGGTCTGATGTACGAATACATCAATACCTCCATCATCTGGCGTGATGAACCCCCATCCCCTGTGGACACTATACCACTTGCACATCCCTTTTCGCTTTGCCGGTGCCACTGCGTTTATCGGTGCTGTCAGCTCACAGCTTTCCTTGACGACAGCCTGACTCTCACATACAAGAAGGGCTAGTTGCGGTTCCTGCGGACACACCTCCTCGTCTTGCGTTGGCTGTTCCCGCGGCTGGCATGGTGCTCTCTTTCTCTGCACCTCCTCTTGTGCTGGCTGTTCCCGCGGACACACCCCCTCGTCTTGCGTTGGCTGTTCCCGCGGCTGGCACGGTGCTCTCTTTCTCTGCACCTCCTCTTGTGCTGGCGAACTGGCCTCTGACATCTGTGCTATCTGGGACTTTAGGAAGGATAATTCTGCTCTGAGTGCCTCCTCCTCCTTCTGAACTTCTGCACTTGCTATCTGGACGAGTGTCTCAGGCTTTTTACTTTCACCATAAACAGCATATTCCCAAGGGAAATTCCTGGTCATCTCACTGACTGGTTGTTGCTCGCTGTAGGCTCTTTCTATTATCTTGAGTAACTGCTCAGGGCTGGCCTTGGCTCCACCATGTATCCGTAATTCTCTAGATACCCATGGTGTAACGTTGTTCCATATCATGTCTAACTTGTCTTCTGCACAAAAAGGCGCCACCTTCCACGCGGCTTCCACATCTTCCACAAACTCTTGCCAAGTGGGACTCCCCTCTCCACTAAACAACCTTATCTCTGGCTCCTTCACGTACACTATCTTCACAGGCGCATTAGCCATCTTGCTGCAGGAATGCACTGCTGGGTGTTTACAATATTTGTTCGTTTGCTGTTTGCTCAGTGTCACTGTCTGCCTTATCCTGCCGACGACGCCAATTGTGATAGGGTGGGCGAGATGATGATGATGATTATATTGTGATATTTGATCACTCTCTTTTCACACTCGCAACCGACCCTAATCAACAATAAAACTCTTGATTCTAGAAGCAGGGGCTGTATTTATTTTTACAACCCATTCAGTGACTCAGCAAACATTAAACAAATAAACCAACGAACATAACATCAAACCAAACAAAACAAACACCCAACAGTGCCTGATTGTTAATCTGAAGAAGCAAACAAAGCGACGAATAGTTAAAATCATAGTAGTTAAATAATCATACTCTTACCTGCCAAACAGTCCTTCCACGTGTACTACGTGACACCCTCAACTATCACACACGCACACACTCATATGTGTCGTCCAGTGCGACTAGTATGGTGTTGTGCATGTGGCTGGCAACCTCACCGTGTTACACAGATTGCTACCAAACTACTACTGCACGGACATATGAATACTTCATGCAGAGGCAAACCACACTGGTGGCCCCATGCTCCCACAGGAGCGGAGAAGAGAAATATATACCTTGAAGTGAGCCCACGTGCTCTCACAACCATTCCTCACATAACCATAATTAAATAATCATAAAATGGACATAAAATAATATTCAACTATATGTACAACAAATACTCTCAGTAATGAGAATAAGCTACTACCTCGTAACCGATCCACATCAGTATTCGTTACTGCATTCTGAAGCATGTCGTATGTGACGACTGGTGCGCCTGGTAACAAGCGTGTCGTATACGACCCCTGATGTTACCGTCACCGAAACAACCACAGCAATAGCATAAAAATGCTTATTGTTGGCCTGTAATGGACACCAGCTGCATTGGTGTTTCCATGCTCCGCCGGGAGCAACCAGAGAAACACATGTCTCAACAAAGGAGTGGCCTCGCGCTCTCCAGAAATCTAAATACATATTCTCACTTCAAAGTAACCCATAAATATATACAGTAGAATAATCAATCATCGTGAAATACGCTCAATTACTTTTACATTAAAGAAATAAAATATAATTATTCTCGACTTAAACCAAACTGGAACTAAATACACAACGTGTCACATGGCGTAACATTTAGGTTTACCACGCGGGGCGTGTTATTCGCCGCTTTTTATACAGTCCTCGCCACGTGGCTACAATCTTGCTATTGTTAATCTTATCTAAATTCCTGTGAAATAGCTTCATACTATATCTGCCTTTCTGATGAATGAAATAATCGCTCTTACAGCCGCAATCTGGACTTAGCATGCCTAATAAAACCTATCAAACATTATTTTCACTCATCTATCATTTCGAGAGTAAATCATAATGCCCTAAAAAGACATTTCCTTTGGGAACACATCTATCTATTTATTTCACTAAACATTAAAACAGCCTCACGCTGAATATAACTTCAAAAGCTACAGGGAAATAATGGTAATTTCACTAGGAAATAATATAATCTGCTTTTAAATCAAACTCACGTGTCATGTCTTTGTGTTCTTCTGTGTGGGTACACAGGGCGCCTCGTTTCGTTCTCTCTTGTCTGGACTGATACTTAAGAAGGGCCCTGCTGGTTCGCTATTTCTTTTTATAGGCACTAGGCTAATCACTCAACTTACTGCGCGCTGGGCGTATTAATCTTGGCTACTTAAATATCACACGCGATTATCGCTTTAGGAATAGCGAAAACACAAATAAAACCTACAGCTATTTAATATAACACACGAATATCAAATATGACTCACAACTATACACCACAATTTAATTTCTAGGCATTATTAGGGCCTAATTACATATCTTCTACTTCAGATTTTTCACAACCCAGGCTCGCGCCGTCACGTGAGCTGACAGTCACGTGGGCCGACCGAAAATATATGGGCGACAAACATGCCTTGAACTGAAGTGGGGGTGGGGCCTCAGGGGTGTCTTCCCGGCCCCATCACATATCTATCTATCTATCTATCTATCTATCTATCTATCTATCTATCTATCTATCTATCTATCTATCTATTTATCTATCTATCTATCTATCTATCTATCTATCTATCTATCTATCTATCTATCTATCTATCTATCTATCTATCTATCTATCTATCTATCTATCTATCTATCTATCTATCTATCTATCTACCTATCTACCTACCTACCTATCTATCTATCTATCTATCTATCTATCTATCTATCTATCTATCTATCTATCTATCTATCTATCTATCTATCTACCTACCTACCTACCTACCTACCTAACTGTTTGTCTGTCTGTCTGTCTGTCTATCCATCCCTCCCTCCCTCCCTCCGTCCGTCCGTCCGTCCGTCCATCATCTATCTATCTATCTATCTATCTATCTATCTATCTATCTATCTATCTATCTATCTATCTATCTATCTATCTATCTATCTATCTATCTATCTATCTATCTATCTATCTATCTGTCTGTCTGTCTGTCTGTCTGTCTGTCTGTCTGTCTGTCTGTCTGTCTGTCTGTCTGTCTGTCTGTCTGTCTGTCTGTCTATCTATCTATCTATCTATCTATCTATCTATCTATCTAATCTGTTTATCTATCTATCTGTCTAATCTTCCCAATGACCCGATAAACACGCACAGTCCTTACTCATACAATCATACACTGTTCAAATACTTTATGAGTGCTGATTATATGCCGTTCTAACTGATTATGTTTCGAATTAGTATCTAATGTACAGTATGGGGGATCTGATGATCTAGTTATACATTACAATGAACTTATTTTTGTTTTAATTTTGTGATCAGGTACTGTTAATGTATACTATTGTGACATATATATGTAAATATAGCCTTAGTAATCCTCAGTTATCCGACCACCTTTGCTTCCCCATCTAATGTTTTGCTACGAAAAAACCACGCAATTCGCTGTCTGTAGACTCACTTTTGAAGCCATGCCTATTTTTCCTGTTTACATGCGCTAATGAGCGTTTACAAACTTTTGAACCCGACAGTCTTAACAAGGGGGGAGCGAACCAGATTGTTTACCTGAGTTCCCACGCGAGCTGAGATGTCAATCATCGACAGTGACAGATCAGACGTCGGTAGCAAATGCAAGGGCGATAATAATATTTACCAACCACATTTGATGTCTGTGATCCCAGGGGACGTAATTATTTGATCTACGGCAGAGGGACGAAATGAAAGAAGGCCTGTTAGCATGGCCAGGTCTTGTGATGTCGTTTCGGCATCGCGAGCGAGCGAACAGGAAAATCCTTTACCTCGGGAGTCAAACTCGTTGGTTTTCCCTGATACGACCGAAGGCGTGAATTATCGCACCCTTTAGTGATAATAACACTATTTCTGTACAAATTCTCCGTCCTTTCAAAGTCAGTTGTCTAGTCGCTTTGAAATTTTGGATAATCTAGCTCGTTATTCTAGAGCCATTGTGAAAATGTGTTATAGCATTCCTTGGAGATTGTTTCATTTCTGATTACGGTAATAGAAATTAGCAATTACGTGATTTAATGTGTTAAGTTTATCACTGGGATTTTCTAGGTGCTAAGACTAGCGTATTAAATAATGCATAGCCATTTTTTTCAGTTGTAAGGTAGATTTAATCACCCGCTATCACACAGAAAGAGATGTTTTAATTGACCAATAAATACACTAGGCGACTGATAATTGACGGAATACAATTCACTTCTAATTCATTATATGTAATTATTTAAGTGACTAGTGTAATATCATGTGGCGAAACAAATAGCTAGTAATGACAAACGATATTTGTTAAAGTAGTCATAATTAAATTAACACTAATATTGTGCGCAGTGTTTTACCGGGCGAGAGGGGAAAGGTGCATACCGAAAACACAACCCGTACCAGTCGAGTGAAGCGTGATATGATAGGCTAAGACACGTGTGCCTTTTAATTTAATTAGATGAAGGAGAGGATAAGAGATCATACCCTTACGTGTGATAGGATAGGATATTGATATTTTGGTTAAATGTTGTGTTTTCTTCCAAATTTAGTGCTGATCACAAACCAACTGCCAGCGGTCTAATAGCGCCAGTAACAATTCTTACTATTATCGGGTCTTCGATGTTGACCTGTTCGGTCCTCTTGCTTCATTCAGAGAGAGACACAAAAAAATATATGCAATAAGATTAATCGTAACTGGACTTACAAAGTACCCAGATTTTTGCATTCAATTTTATCATCCCGCTGTGGAATATAAATATATATATATATATATATATATATATATATATATATATATATATATGGGAGCCGCGCTGGTGTAATGGCTACGGCGTTGTACTGGCGACCAGGTTTTCATGGTTCAAACGCGGGCGTCAGAATTTGAAGGAATGTTTACGACCGGAAATTAGACTGAATAACCTGAACGGCTCCTGCACATAAATCCCGTGTGGATGGGAAGGAGCGAAGCTCCTGATCGGGTTGGAAGGAAAGTCCACTGACCTCACAGCCTCGCAATGACATGTCATTGGGCCAAAAGAGCTGGAAAGCTCGAATGCCGCTGTTGCCGACCAAAAACAACCTGGCGGAGGACTGTGGAGGCTGAGATGCAAAGAATGAACCAGAGTTGAGGTACTGTACGAAGGATGGCCGCCGGCCGAGCAAAGTGGAATCAATTTGTTGTTGCCCTACAAGATGCCACTAGGCGTGATGGCCACTGACTGCTTTGACGGTCGGCGGCTAAGGCTCAAAGAAGAAGAAGAAGAAGATATATATATATATATATATATATATATATATATATATATATATATATATATATATATATATATATATATATATATATATATATATATGCTGTTTCATAATCGGCACTTAATCCCAAAGAGAAAAACCGATAGGATATACCCTCATCATCTTTATTAACAGTTTACCAACCAGATGTTTCCTTTAGCTATTGGAAGTACTGTCTACTGTCCAATGTGAACACTAGATAGCGGTTTATACTTTGCTATATGAACTATCTGATGTGACATTTTCATATCCA
This sequence comes from Oreohelix idahoensis, assembly GCA_024509875.1. Lineage (NCBI taxonomy): Eukaryota > Metazoa > Mollusca > Gastropoda > Stylommatophora > Oreohelicidae > Oreohelix > Oreohelix idahoensis. Next base: position 16,130 of record JAMPIV010007433.1, on the reverse strand, counting down.
ATAACCCGCCACCAAAGTAGGCGTTCCCCATTAGGAAAATTAATTATTCGTGGAGGAACTGGGGCTCACTTTGGAGATTCACAACACTGGATTATGATACATGTAAATTGATGTTTAAGTTCAAGAGGTTGTTAACCAAGTATTAGGTAAGGCGTGATTGATATGGCCACGAATGACAGAGTGAGAGTAAATACGTTCTAATTACGGAAACTGTTCCATCCTTTATTTTCTTTGCAAGTACTATTATTTTACGGGAAAGATTAACTAGGAACTTTGTTCTTCGCTTTACTGTCTATTCTTTACCCTAGTGTTAATCTGTGACCTTTTTGGTTATTAACTTCTTTTGGGGTCTTTTCTCAACAAGAGGGGAGGGCACTTATGGGCTATTTTCATATGTCTGTAAACAATGGTTATATTGATTTCTATATGTTTGATGTTGTAAAGTTTAAGTGATAATAAACTAAACACTACTTAATTTAGCGTGTTGGTCCGCCCAAATCTCCATTTATCATAGTTTTCACGTGGGTGAGTCCTGTTGTCACATAACTCTGTGTGTGTGTGTGTGTGTGTGTGTGTGTGTGTGTGTGTGTGTGTGGTTAACTTATAATTGTATTTATAGGGAGGTTGAGAGATTGCCTATTACCAAAAGATAGTCGTATAGATAGGCTGGACCAGAGAATTCACTCATTCCAGAGACAGATCTTCACCTTAATCTATTCATTCGTGGAATCTATTCTAACACTTTCTTTCTCAGATAACCCCACTTTCAGTTCTATTCAGACGGGACCAAATATATCTCTAATACCTATCTAAATGTATGACAGCTATTATACTACTTTGTAATGTTTTCATTGCCCTTAAATTAATACTTTAAGTACGCTGGAGAATATTTGAGCAACAGTAACAAAAGATGAGCAAGAGGAAGGAAGAATGCAAGAGGGAACTGTTTGCCCGACTTTCAACCCTTGGAAAATTAATTTCTTTCGTATATGTCTGTCTAACTATCTACCTAGTCTGATTCTGCTCTTGAGTTAGGGAAGGCAAAGACAGAAGGAGAGGAACTGGTTACGCCACCTCATGATGATGGACCTACTATTGTGAAGGCCTAACAAATTCACTCACAAACGCAGTATCTGCTATGGGACTCTCGCATACACTGGAAAACACACCGAGTCCCTAGTCATTCAGTAGCAGACTGTTCTAATGTTTCACGAGTTCTTATAACACACCGAGTCCCTAGTCATTCAGTAGCAGACTGTTCGAATGTTTCACGAGTTCTTATAACACACCGAGTCCCTAGTCATTCAGTAGCAGACTGTTCGAATGTTTCACGAGTTCTTATAACACACCGAGTCCCTAGTCATTCAGTAGCAGACTGTTCTAATGTTTCACGAGTTCTTATAACACACCATCTGATTATGCCTCAAATCACTGTCTAATTTACTGTATGAGGATTTCGATTTTTTGTCAATCTTATTGTTTGCTTGTTTTGGTTTTGTTTGTTTGTTTTTGTTTTTTATTTCTCATTTATTTTTTTAAATTTATTTTAAAAACATATTTGATTATGATGAATATTGCAAATGTATGATGTTATATTACTTTTTAATGATAAATGCCTAAATAATGCTTACAGTAAATGAGGGGATGAAAGGATACAGTATACATGATGAGAGAGAGAGAGAGAGAGAGAGAGAGAGAGAGAGAGAAAGGGCAGAATGTCAGACGGTCCTACGTGCCCAATTCTTAACCCTTTGAAAATAAAGTTCGTTCGTACTGTCTTTGTGTATGTCTGTCTGTCTTTCTGTCTATCTATCTATCTGTCTGTATGTTCGTCCGTTCTTCCATTTACCTGTTTGTTTGTCTACTTGTCTGCCTGTATATATGTAAACAATATTGGAAAATGTTTAAAAGAAAAAAGAAAATAATTCACGTGTTACACAGAGACCAGGTGATCGGTAGGATGGGTAGGGGGGGGGGGGGGGGGAAATTAGGTGTCCATGGACAAAGATATGGTCTATATATAAATATTGGCTCACCAAGCATGAATGAACGGGCCACTGTCCCGCCAATATCACAACCACAGTGAGCGTCAGTATCACCTTGGTAAACATCTTGGTGGATATTTTCGGAAAACTCCTGGCAATCAACAGCCTGGCAACGACAAGATAACTGCGGTTTTATTAAAGAAATAAAAATGACTGTCCACCATGGGTAGTACGGCCTATTAATGACGCAATCACTTCTGTTGTTTCCCTATCAGACAGCATAGGCCAGTCCACACAAGACAAAGAGACCTTAAAAAATGGTGGACTTCCGGTGTTATGTCTTTCGGTTCGCACTATTGACCTGTCATCAAAGCACCATTTTTTGGTGATGCTTAGATGGCAGGGAGGATAGTGTGATTCGCTTGCACAGCTAGGCGGGGTTGTCGCACGGAAGGTCCAGTATTCAAATCCTGGGTAAGCCACTCATGTCTGTTGTTTTTCTGTTGTCTAGTGTTCTACTTCTTTATTTCTTACGAGTGCTTGTTATTAGAATGTGGCTATGGCGCCCGTTACGGAAAGAGAAACAAAGAAAAAAGAATTCATTGAAAAGCCAAGAATAGTGTGGGAATTAATGAATGAGATAAAAATTAGGAAGATAACATATTTTTGTCACATAATGAGATACATGTTGTTAATAACCAAAGTAGATGGAACATTTAAAGATAGCGAGCTAAAGGAAAACAAAGCTTTTTGAAGGAAGATAACATCAAGAGATGGACAGGAAAGCGCCTAACAAAGTACCTTCAAGACAAGAGGTAGAAGACGTTATAAATCTATTACAGCTGACGCCGAGATGATGAACAATAATGGTATAAGATATTCAAAACAAACAAATTTAAGGAAATTTAGATTATTATTATACGCTTATTGTGTTAATTTCTTGTCACAGAGAAGTGTAATTAGGAGATACTTAGCACAGCACACGAAATCAGAGCTGAATACATCACGTATTAAAAAAAACTAAACTTACATCAAAATTATCATAAATTCTTGTAATCCACAATTGATGATTAATAGTTTTGTTGTGTATGTCTTAGGTAGGAAAAGTTTGCGTTTTTTTTAAAGTAAATTATAAGCTTTGATATCATAGAACATACCAGAGAGTTGAGGTGTTCCCTTCTTACGAAATTCAAAAAAGGGTCCCTTTTAAATGAAACCTGAAAACACTACCACGCCGAACAAAGGAAATACTGTCTTCTTTAACAGGTGGAATAGATTATTACCTGCCGAATTGACTAGAAATAATACCAGGTAAACATATGTCTAATGATAAAAACGATCAACACAAATGTTTTACAGGAGACATGTCAATATTAATGGTTGAGCAGAAAAGTAATAAAATATCACAGTTTAATTATTAGCTTGCGCACAAGGTGGGTGTGTAGAAAGACAAGATGTTTGTTCTTCTTTATTTCGAGTGGAAATTAACAGATACTACCAGGGTTTATAATTTACATTCTTTTATTTTTTATGACGCGTACAATCTGTGTTGACTATTTACGCTTGACCTTATTGATTAATTATTATGATAACTTTATGATCTCCAAGGAATCTGTCTCATCGCATCCTTCTTAGGAACTATTTATCTGCTTCCTGCTATTTAGTTTTCTTTCAATGTGTTTATTTAATGTCTAGTTAAATTCTTCAACTTTCAACGCTCCAAGTAGCATAGGCCTTCATCTAACGTATGTCAAGTCTTCATGTCCGGTACCATCAGCTTAAGGTCTGTGCATGTCTTCTTCATTCCCTTCTTGTCCGTATTCAGCTATTTTTTTCCGTGTGTAATTTAGTCGTCCTCTACCTCTCTTACCCTGTGGATTCCAGAACAAGGACTGCCTTGTAATGCTATCACCAGGTTTCCTCAATGTGTGTCATATCCATCTCTATCGTCTTCTTCTCATCTCTTGTTCCACTGGCACTTGTCTGGTTCTTGTCATCAGTTTTACATCAGTGATCTTGTCATACCACTTCAATCATCATATTCTACGCAAGCATCCATTTATGAATGTCTGTATCTTTTTTTGGTTGTTGTGTTTGTTGTTCTCCGTGTTCCAGAGCCATACAATAGGACTGTAAATTAATATGAAACAAATATAAAGGTATGTTATAAGGCACTCGTAGGAAATAAAGAAGTAGAACACTAGACAACAGAAAAACAATAGGACTGGCTTGACATATGAATTAAAAATTATGACTTTTTGTGGACCGAATTTTTTAAAATCTCCATATATTCTATTGGTGGGTACTAATGCGTGTGCCAAATTTCAATGTGATTCGACTTTTAATAAAGCCAGAATTTATCAAGCACGCAAAATTTGAAGTAAACATCACATCGAAGTAAAGTGGGAATACATGAACTTCATCACTTGCACACTTTTGGGGTTTGAAAATCGCTCACTTGCATAAACATTTCAACAGTGAAAACATGTCACGATTTCGATGCGTTTTTAATGGCGGCTAGTATATATTGCTGCCAAGGTATAAGTGTGATTCTACATCTTGTAATGGTTTTTCTTCCAGTACAATCTTTTTATCGTTTCCTACATTTATTCTCATTATCTTAGTTTTCTCTGTGCGTATTTTCAGAGCAACCTGTTGTGATCTCTCATCAAGTATTTTAATTTTAACTTTCACCTGGTTACAGTAATGGGACGACGGAAGTGCTAGGTCATCGGCAAAATCTAGATCGTCAAGCTGTTAAGTCAGGAGTCCATCGGATTCTATTTCTGTTGGCTGAGGTCGATGTTTTCATAACCAAATCTATAGCCAATAAGAAAAGAAATGACGACAAGAGGCATCCTAATCGAACTCCAGTACTTATCCCAAACGGTTCTTTAAGTTATCCTTCACGAAGAACTCTGCATTTCACATCTTAATAAGTTATCTTTATTCGGTTAGTAATCACCGGGCGGGGGTGAGAGAATCCAGAATGCCTCATCAATTTAAGAACTGATTCTCCGTCTACTCTGTCAATGCCTTTTCATAAGCCAAAAACTTCCAGTGTAAAGAGATGAGTTCCATTCTAGACTTTGTTCCACTATTATTCTCAATGTGGTTTTTTGATCAATTGTCACATAATTTGGGTCGGTCTCTTGTCCGCTCCGGCAGTATTTAGCTACCTTTACGGGGCGTGCGAATTTTGTGCACGGTTCAATGGTCGGCACCTTTTCTTCCCGTACCTTCCGACAGATAATTGGTATTTTCGAGTCATTGTTTGCACTTCTTCCTGTAATAATTCGTCATGTCTGTTTACCTGTTCATCTCTCCTGGAAGAGTAGGCGGATGATGCAATCTTGACCGACAGTCATGTTGGTAAAATTCTCGTGTACCAGACATTGGGCGCCGGATTCACACGGAAATGGCCAAGCGAGCTTGCTTATCGCTGATATGGCTAGTGTGACCTTCTAATTACTGTCGTGAAGAGTCACAGCCCAGATGGTCAAACGAGGGTCGGTGTTTGCACAAGTATGGGTAGATAAGTTATCCGTCTGCGGACATATTACAGACATGCACCTGAAAGACAGAATGTTGTAATAGCTTGCAGACAGAATTGTTACGAAGACATTATTTATGACAATGTAGTGAGTTGTAGTTGCAATCATTACCGCGAATCGACAGATATAATAATTCCGTATTTGGAAAGTGATCTTTTAAATAACACGCATAATTGTCCTATGAGGAAATTTTGTTAATAGACCCCATCAAACCACGCATGATCGAAACTATTGGCCGGCATTCGAGATATAAACATAACAACATTTCTGATTGGAGCCCGGTCTGATAGCAAACAACAACGTGAGTGGGCCGAAAGTTGCAATATAACATGACACTTTAGTCGGGTGAAAGCACTGTGAAATTAAACTCGTCAAGAGACCGGTCAGACAGCCAGAGTAAAGAATGGGATCATAATTCCATTTATCGGAAGGGACCTTGTTTGAGCATCTTGAGGACTTATCTCTCAGGAAAACTACCTTTAGTAACACGGAAAACCGGAATCCTAGGAATCTGAACATGAAGTCGGAGTGGGAGCTTATTGTAAAGTAACACCCCAGAACACATGGAAGAGGCATCTTGAAAAGCTGCCTTAACTATTTCTCTGAGCCAGAAGTCTGTGATCCCAAAGACAATTTTGGGGTAAGTTGTAAATTTATAATTCTATATTTTGCATTATTAACACGTAAAATAATATGTATATATTGACATGTGAATATTATATGTGAAAATTGCTAGTGGATGTCCACGTCACATGAAGCTGGCAACCTCAGCATATAGAATGATGATTTCATGAACTACCACTGCAAGGGCTGATGACTGCTTTATACGAGTTTCTTATAGAAAACTAAAAGCAGAGGTAGTCCCAAGTTCCATATGGAGCAGGGAGTGAACGATGAGAGAAATGATGTACATACTTATTATATTGTTAACCTTTTCAACCAATGTAGTGGTAAATGTAAACATATTCAATCTATGTGTAATGAAAGTTATCTGCTCACTGGGATTAAAAATAACTCTCAGAGAGGGTAAAGTTCTGAGGTAGATGGGAAGGTGGAATGAAAAGAGGGTGACATATGAGTGTGTGTCAGGAAAACTCAATATTCAAGAGGGTATTTGTTCTCTTTTTCTGTGACACTAGTCGGTGGTACCAATTGAGGGTATTTCTCTGGAACAAGTGAGGGTATAAGTGGCCTGAAGTCGACGCTAGACACCATCATCAGAAGGGTCTTAAAGACGCTGGACCAGCTTTGTGATTACTCCCTGATACTTCTTGGAACGTCTCGCGTCCTTCAGACTTGACCAGTGACGAGAGTGAACCAGGCATTTATCTGCAAAGGGCAAGGCATCGGCAAGAGCAGAAACCATCAAACTATTGGCAGCTAAGTACAAACTTAAAAGCTGCCAAGTGAACTGTCCATTTTTCGAAAACCATAACATCACCCTGTGATGATTACTTTTTTAAAAAGAATTGTTCATTTTTAAACTGTTAACCATGGTGGATTATTCAATTTGCTTTTTGTGTATATACAAATTTAACGTTGATTTAATCATTTTGAATGTACTGCACCCGTATGTCTCAATCAATTTCTTAAATACACTTAACCAGAGATATAAAATATTAATAAGAATTTCACTGAGTAATTCAGTTGGAGGCTTGAACGAGCTAATTATAAGACAATCCTTCACAAAAGTTGACGGCAGATACTAAAGTTAACATTGCTAAAACTCATTCAGCAATGATTTTGCTTTCTAAATATCTTGGGACAATCCATCGAGGTAGAAGCATCATTATCCTTCTATCTGCAACTCTGCCAAGAGTAATCTTGTGCGAAGGTAGACACATTTGAAGACACACATTAGAAACTCTAGGTTTTGGCCACTGTTGGATCACTGCTGCAGAACAAAGGTGAGGCAACCCGTGACATCTGGACTGGATCTGTTTTGCCTAAGACCTGCTTGTTCATCAACCAGTTGTCTGTCTATGGACTCTTTTAATCTCTCAATGATGATCCTGTTTAATATTTTTTCCTCGTACTGATAGTAACATTTTTCCTCCATAATTTGTGCCCTCGTGTAAATCTCCCCTCTTAGACAGCCTTCCTTCTTTCTGCTGGTGTTTCTTTTATCACCCAGACCGTACTAAGTAATTTTTATAATGTCCCTGTAGTGGTGTCACTATCTACTTTGATGGCCTATGCTGTGCTGCCATCTGGGCCAGCCGCATTTCCATCTTGTAGAAGTTCTTTACTTTTTCCTTAGTCTTTCACAGTTGACTTGTAGGCCTTCTTCTGCTGTCTGATTATCCCATATGATAGCGTCATAATGTTTTTTTTTTAAATTCATTGCCTAGTTTGTTTGAATTGTTGTCTTTCATACACTGTTGTGAAAAGCTGACTTTTTCTTTCCGGGACGTTTTCTTGTTTTGGTACAGCCTTTTATTTTGTCGTGCTGATCTTTACCTTTATATCTTAGCCGGTGGTTTGTTATGGGAGACGGTAAAACCACATGATTTAAACACAGGTAGTTCTTTGTTTAAGCGATATATACGTTCCCGAGACCCTCGCGTAAACAGACATCGCGTAAATGGAACAGGATTTTCTCATTGAAAAACATTTGAAGTAAGGAAGGTGCGATCCACCAAATCCGTATATAATAGTATGATTAAATATATGGAATTGTAATTCAAACTTTAAATTAATGTATAACATTCATATTAAGTACATGTACATTAAACAACATTCACAAATTATTCAAAATTCACAAGGTAGGGCCATTGCGTTCTTCATTTTAATCAACTTGTAATTCAACGAGGGGTGGGTGGTGAGTCATCTGAATGAGAAGCAGGCGATGCAGCAATGAATTGTTTCCTGAAGAATTTGTTACTTTCTCTGCTCAAGCAGGATTTCTTGGTATGGAGTAGCACTTTCCATCATTTTCCTCCTGACAAAAAGTCTTAGTTAACATTAGGAATGTCGCTCGGTGTAGACTCTTACTCTGTCTGGAGGTGGCAATAAGCGAAAAGTCAATGTGGCAAGTTCATCTTCTTCAAAGATCATTAGGCAGGATACAAGAAGTTGAAGGCCTCCTTAAATATTTTCACTCTAAGTTCTCGCAATGGTGGCTGTTGCTGCGTCTGTCTCTTCTTCCGTGGTGATCTCCAGCGCCAACAACTCTTCATTGCCCAGTTCTACTTTCTGAGGTTTAAGCAAATTTACAATTCTTTGTCGTCAGCTCCATCTAAATCAGCTTTTGAGGTCATTCTGACACCATCCTTAATAGCTGGGATACTATTGTCATCATCGTAAAAAGCCTTCAAAGTCATTAGAGAATTTAGTGTACCGTTTTTTTGCCCCCACACCATTAACGGTGGTTCATGCATTGCCGCGAAACTTCAGTACATACAGTCTTGATTAGCCAAAGTGCATCTTTAATAGTGTATATTTTCCAAAAGTCCCTCAAAGAAACATTCAAACTGGCAACATCTTGCTCTTGTGCTTCCGCCGGCAAGCAGATAAAATACGTAGGAGCATAACGTCTAAATATCAGGCCGCGTAACGTCGAGTTCGTAAACAAAACGAAAATGCTTTAAAATTGTTGCGCGTCAGTTCGAATTCATATAATGAAATACGTGTAAACAGAGAACTACCAGTAATAATGAACTCTACTCAATTGTTTAAAGAGACATTTATCTTAGGATAAAATTATTAAAGATAAGGTAAAGATATATGCAGATATTATTAACAGACTAAATCTCACACAATCTACTCCTCGGTCCTTCAGAGATTATCTAATTATGCCCTCACAGAGAACTCGGGATCGTCCTGGAGGTCTGGATTGCTGGCTCTGTTTCCCATATTTATCCTGGTAGCCGAGCTGTCAGAATGGGAGCGCGAGCGACTATTGTACTCAATGATTTCATAATCATCACAATATACTTGGGATATCGATAGATTGAAACACAGACATACGGATAGATAGATAGATAGATAGATAGATAGATAGATAGATAGATAGATAGATAGATAGATAGATAGATAGATAGATAGATAGACAATATTGACACAACTCACACATCTCTACAATACCGATACAACTCACACATCTCTACAATACCGATACAACTCACACATCTCTACAATAATGACACAACTCACACATCTCTACAATAATGACACAACTCACACATCTCTACAATAATGACACAACTCACACATCTGTACAATAATGACACAACTCACACATCTCTACAATAATAACACAACTCACACATCTGTACAATAATGACACAACTCACACATCTGTACAATAATGACACAACTCACACATCTCTACAATAATGACACAACTCACACATCTCTACAATAATGACACAACTCACACATCTCTACAATAATGACACAACTCACACATCTCTACAATAATGACACAACTCACACATCTCTACAATAATAACACAACTCACACATCTCTACAATAATAACACAACTCACACAACATCTCTACAATAATGACACAACTCACACATCTCTACAATAATAACACAACTCACACATCTGTACAATAATGACACAACTCACACATCTGTACAATAATGACACAACTCACACATCTCTACAATAATAACACAACTCACACATCTCTACAATAATGACACAACTCACACATCTGTACAATAATGACACAACTCACACATCTCTACAATAATGACACAACTCACACATCTGTACAATAATGACACATCTCTACAATAATGACACAACTCACACATCTGTACAATAATGACACAACTCACACATCTCTACAATAATAACACAACTCACACATCTCTACAATAATGACACAACTCACACATCTGTACAATAATAACACAACTCACACATCTCTACAACTCACACATAATAATGACACAACTCACACATCTCTACATCTCTACAATAATGACATCTCTACAATAATGACAACACACTCACACATCACATGTACAATAATGACACAACTCACACATTTCTTGTACACATTCATTCATTCATAACCCTCCACTCCCAAAGGAGCATAGGCCTTCAACAAACACATGCCAAATCCTACTGTCACGTGCCATCATCTCAAGTTCTTTCCACGTTTTCCTCACCATTTTCACCTATGTTTCCTGCTCTCTTCTCCATGTGCTTCTTGGTCTACCTCTGCCTCTCTTGCCCTGGGGGTTCCAGAACAAGGACTGCCTTGTAATGCTATCAACAGGTTTCCTCAGTGTGTGTCCTATTCATCGCCATCGTCTTCTTCTCATCTCTTGCTATGGGTCGCTGACTGCATTCTCTATTGCTGCATCTTTGGGTCCCTCTCTTGCATCTGATTATTGTTATGGGACAAGAGCCAAGTCATCTGAAACATCCAGATCATCAAGCTGATTAGTCAGATTCCACTGGATTCCATTTCTGTTGTGTGATGTCGATATTTTCATAACCCAATCTATTGCTTGTAAGAAAAGAAATGAAGACAAGAGGCATCCCTGTCTCACTCTCGTTCTAATCCTAAACGGTTCTATACGTTGTCCTTCATGAAGAACTCTTCATGTCATGTCTTCATAGGTCTTCCTTTTTAAGTTAATGATCTTCATGGGAACTCCACAATGCATCAATTTCCAAAGTGATTCTCTGTTTACACTGTCAAATGCCTTTTCATAGTCCACGAATCCAATATATAGTGGTGAATTCCATTCCAGACTTTGTTCATCTATTATTCTCAATGTGGCTACCTGGTCTATTCAGGATCTGTTTTGTCGAAAACCTGCTTGTTCATCTCTCAGTTGCTTGTCTATGGACTCTTTCAATGATGATTCTGTTTAATACTTTTCCTGGCAATGGTAGTAACATTATTCCTCTTTAATGTGTGCACTCTTGTAAATTTCCCTTCTTAGGCAACTTGTCCAGATAACCTTCATTCCATTCAGCTGGTATTTCCTCTCTCACCCAGACTTTGCATAGTAGTTTGTATAATATCTCTTTAGAGGTATCAATATCTGTTTTTAAGGCCTCTGCTGGAATGCCATCTGGACCAGTTGCTTTTCCATCTTTCAGAAGCTTTATGGCTTTCTTCTCTACTTGGTCGTTCACAGCTGATTTGTAGCTCCTCTTCTGCTGGCTGGAAGTCTGGGGGAGTAGTTGGAGCTGGTCTGTTGAGAAGTTCCTCAAAATGTTCTTTCCATCTCTTCATTTGTTCTTGTATCATCATCATCATCATCAGCTACCATCTCCACAACGAAGGTTGATTGTAATGGATCTCCAACGTCTTCTGTCTGTTGTCTTGGCGGTGCACTCTGATAGACTCTTTCCTGTCCATCTCTTGATGTTATCTTCCCACTTATAGCGCTGTCTTCCTCTTGCACGTTTGCCTTCAACTCTCCCTTCTATTATTGTCTTCTGCAAGGTGTTATGCCTTTTTATTTGGGTAAAGTATTTAAGCTGCCGAACGTTGATCTCCCTCATGGGACCGAAGACGCATCAAGAGAGATGAATGCAGTCAGCGACCCATAGCTTGACTGCTTGCGTCAGGGTCAGCGAACCAGAGCTGACCAAGACCATACTCCACCTCCAAGTGGTGGTCCTGGAAACAGGCTGCATCACTGCAGTCTGGCTGAGAGAGTAGGAATCGAAGAGGGGAGGCAAACACGGTCCCAAAAAATGCCGTGCTGAAGTTGGATGTATCGGTCGAAAGGCGCAAATATCGCAGCTTTACGTAAACGGGCACAACGCAACCAACGTCCTTTTCAGGACGAACGAAGATCTCCCTCATTAGTTCTCTTTTCATACCTAGATTTTCTAGGACCTCCTTATTTGTTTTCTTCTCTTTCCATGATATGCGCCCCATTCTTCTATATATCCACATTTCAAGAGCCTCAATTCTTTCTTCTAAATGCTTATTCATCGTCCATTTTTCTACACCAAACAATAATGCGGAATATATATATAACACCTTATGATTCTCAGTTTTAATGTGTGAGATAACTGTTTAGATGTCAGTATATGTTTCATGTTGTTGAATGTAGCTTTGGCCATTCCTATTCTCTTCTTGATTTCTATTTCACATCTCCCATCTTCTGTTATTATTCGACCAAGATATGAGTAGCTCTTGACTTGTCCAGGGTTTTCCCATTTACGCTTATCTTTAATGTGGGTTTATCGTCTGTTTTGCTAATTATCATAGTTTTTGTTTTCTCAATATTAATGTCGAGTCCATATTCATGACTTATACTGTTCACTTGCTTCACTAGTTCTTGTAACTCCTGTTCGCTTTCAGCTAACAACACGGTGTCAACTGCATATCAAAGGTTGTTTATTGACCTTCTTGTCGTGAAACAAGTGTAACCCACTACTTTGTTAATCACTATGTCGAGATACAGATTTGCTTCAACCAATCAACGAGCACCGTTCAGCAGTCTCTGAGACAGAATAAATTAACGGCCATCATGTTCACGCAAGATGGCGGATGAAAACTGAATAAAATTAGGCTGTACGAGCAAAAGACGAAACCGGAGGAAACCAATCAGCTTGCTCCGCCAGGAACCAACCGAAAGCCTTACTTAAGAATTCACCTACCTATATAATCGGGCGGATTTTATGCATAATCACACATCACCGAGACGACGCCAGAGATACCGACTGACTGAAGAGGAAGAAGCTGTCACCTTGATTTAGAGCTTACCTGAGGGCATCGACCTGCATCCTACTTCGCTAAGTCGCGTCAAAAACTGGCTGTTTGAATCTTAGAGGGTTTCACTCGTGTCATAAAAACTGAGATCGTATGTTCGAGTCAATCCCGCTGCCTGGAACTCCGCAGGAGCATAGAGGTTGACCAGACTCTACATCTTTGGTCCCCCTCAGTCTTGGGTGGGCTAAAGGAACGATACTCTGCCGTTGTTGTGTGAACCAAACAAAGAAGAACAGACTTAAGAGAGATGAGTACACATTAGTACCATTTCTGTCAGCATTGTGAGCATAGAAACTGTCAGTGATGAGAAAGTGAATCAGCATAGCAAGAGACAAAATTAACAGCATAGCTGATAAGTGTTATATCCTTAATTAACAGCACAGCTGATATAATTTTTTTTGTTCCTATAATTGGAAACTTGTTGTAAAATATTTATATATATAAAATAAATATTTGTAAATTACATGTAAACTTACAATTCCATTACATCCCATTTTTTTCAACATTCACCCTTCAGCACAAGAGTAGATAGTGTATATACTAAATAAATACTTAGGAAATTGTATTTGAAGCCTTGTCAATTTTATCATTGTTAAGCAAAATCTGTTTCCTTGTTTTTTTAATATCACAGTTAGTTACACAGCGGAGGTGGCCCTTTATGTCGGTCTCCTCTCTACTATTGTTTCGAGATCAGAACATTCACAGCCGTAACTAATTTGTGATACCAGTAGTCCTCTCAGACACTGGGACTTCACTATTTTCTGCAGAAATTCTATTTCTGTAATTGTCAGTACTATACTGATCCAAGAGCCAAATAAAACCTCTCGCCACACTTCTACTAACGTTCAGTCCTGGTATTTCCTGTATCTGTTTGAAATTTTTTTCCGTGTATAGATTACATAGACAGGGGGACATCACACAACCTTGTCTGACACCTCTTTTTATGTCAATGTATGGTGAATAATTCCTTCCCGATCTTACTGTAGCAGTTTGCTCCTAATAAAGGTTACTGAGTATTCTTATATCTTTTCTATCAATACCTATGTCTTCGAGGCATTCAATTATTTTCTCATGATGGACTCTGTCAAAAGCCTTCTTATAGTCAATGAAGCACATGTACATACGTTTTTGGACCTCTGTATATTTTTCTGCTAATATTCTTAGGCAAAATATTCCGTCTCTTGTTCCGCTGTTCCGTCTAAAACCAAACTGTTCTTCTTGGATTTCGCTGTCTACCTTACTTTTTATTCTTTCCTGTATGATTTTGAGTAATACCTTAATTGCATGACTCACCAGGCTGATTGTTCTGAAGTCTGAACATTCTGTTGCGGTTTTTTTTTTTTTTTTGGGGGGGGGGGGGGGTGTTATAAAAACTGATGTCTTCATGTCGTGTGGTATATATCCTGTATTGTATATATCGTTGCATAGATCTGTGATTGTATCTATTCCAAAGCTCTCCAGGACTTATATCATTTCAATCTTTTTGTTGTCCATTCCTGCTGATTTTCCTTTTTGTATCATATGCATTGCATCCTCTACTTCTGATCTGAGAACGTTTGGGCCTTCATTAGAATCTGGTGATGGTTTTTTACCTCTGTTGTCCTCGAATAGTTCTTTTACGTATTCTGCCCATCTGTTTGATATGTCTTTCTCTTCACGTAATATTACACCATTTTTGTTCTTGATACAACTTCCTCCTTGGGCAAACCGCGACCTATTTGATAATTTCTTTATTTCTTCATGCATATCTCTTGTCATGTGCTTTGCTTCCAAGTCTTCTATTTCCTTGCATTTTGTTTCTATCCACCGTTCTTTTGCTTGCCTACACATAGTACGTATGTCATTGTCTAATGTTTTATATTCTGGAGTATTTTTCGCTCTCTTTCTTTCTGCCATTTTATTCAAGATGTCATCTGTCATCCACATTATTTTTTCTTAGGCTCTTTTCTAGGTAAATTTGCATTTGCTGATTGCATATTTGTTTTTAAACATTCCCATTTTACGGCTACTTTTTCTTCTGGGTTTTCTCTTCTGTATTGTTCCATGCTTTCTGTCAGTAACTGTTCATACTTATTTTTGACACCGACAAGATATTTTTGTTTTATATCTGGTTGTTTTAGTGCTGATATTTCTATCTGGGGTTCCTCCTGTCTTCTGTTTCCTGTTCTTTTTAGCTTTATATTTACTTTGATGACAACTGGATTGTGATCCAAATTTATGTCAGCGCCAGGATGTGTCTTTGCGCTTGTGACACTGTTCTTAAATCTATGTTTTATCCTAATAAAGTTAATCTGATTTCTTGTTACATCGCCTGGGCTTTTCCATGTGTATAGTTTCCTTGAGTGGTGTTCAAAAAAGGTGTTACATATGACCAGCTGGTTTTCTTCACAGAACTGGATAAGTCTGTCTCCTCTATCATTTCGTGTCCCTAATCCATACTGTCCTACTATTTTCTTGTATTTTCCTTTTTCCTACTTTTGCATTCATATCACCCATTACTATCAACACATCTGTAGATTTTACTGGTTTAAGTGTATGTTGTAGTTCTTCATAATATTCCTCTGTTTCTTCTTCGCTGTGTTCTTTAGTTGGCGCATATGATTGTAAGACATATGTCAAATGGCTTTGCTCTCATTTTCAGTAACATCATTCTGTCATTGTGTGTTCAGTATCCACATACATATTTTTCTAATTTCTTCTTTATTAAAATATCTTCTCCTCTTTCGTGCTTTTCTCCTCCTGAGTGTATAAACGTGTATTAATCTCTTTTTATGTAGCCTGTATCTAATAATCTTGCCTCTGCAACTCTTAGTACATCAAGTTTCATATTTGTTGCCTCTAAAATGAGATTGTCAAGCTTTCCTTCTCCGTTTAGATTTCTAACGT